>CAIGQW010055764.1:4445565-4460623 GCA_903798125.1 Danio choprae | reverse complement strand
TAATAATAATAATAATAATAATAATAATAATAATAATAATAATAATAATGCAAATAAAAAAGTAAAAAAATGGTTTGCTTACATGTTTATTTTATTTTATTTTATTCTATTTTATTTTATGGTTAAAGTGTGATATGGACAATATGGAGTTAATAATAAGAATATATACACTACCTGACAAAAGTCTTGTCATTGATCCCAGTTGTAAGAGCAACAATTAATAACCTGACTTCTAGTTGATCATTTTTAAAAGTGACAGAAAGGTAGATTTTTCAGATATATCATCTGTTGAACTGCATCCCAATCATCACAAATACTGCAGAAGACCTATTGGAACCCGCATGGACCCAAGATTCTCACAGAAATCAGTTTTTGAAGTTTGATGAAGGAAAAATCATGGTTTAAGGGTTACATTAAGTATGGGGGCATGCGAGAGGTCTGCAGAGTGGATGGCAACATCAACAGCCTGAGGTATCAAGACATTTGTGCTGCCCATTACATTACAAATTACAGGAGAGAGAAAATTCTTCAGCAGGATAGTTCTCCTTCTCATACTTCAGCCTCCACTTCAGAGCCTTCCTGAAAGCAAAGAAGGTCAAGGTGCTCCAGGATTGGCCAGCCCAGTTACCAGTATGAACATTATTGAGCATGTCTGGGGTAAGATGAAAAAGGACGCATTAAAGATGAATCCAAATAATCTTGATGAACTCTGGGAGTCCTCCAAGAACGCTTTCTTTGCCATTCCAGATAACTTTATTAATAAGTGATTTGAGTCATTGCAGAGATGTATGGATGCAGTCCTCCAAGCTTATGGGAGCCATACACAATAATAATTATTTTTCCACTGCACAATGACTTTATATTCTATACTGTACATTATTTCTGTTAAGTGACAAGACTTTTGTCTAAGTAGTTAGACCTTACTGCCCTATTCATTCATTCATTCATTCATTTTCTATCCCTTTTCCGGGGCCGGGTCACGGGGGCAGCAGTCTTAGGAGAGAAACCCAGACTTCCCTCTCCCCAGACACTTCCTCCAGCTCCTCCGGGGGGATCCCGAGGCATTCCCAGGCCAGCCGAGAGACATAGTCCCTCCAGCGTGTCCTGGGTCCTCCCCGAGGCCTCCTCCCGGTGGGACATGCCTGGAACACCTCCCTATGTAGGCGTCCAGGAGGCATCCGAAACAGATGCCCGAGCCACCTCAGCTGGCTTCTCTCGATGTGGAGGAGCAGCGGCTTTACTCCGAGCTCCTCCCGGGTGACAGAGCTCCTCACCCTATCTATAAGGGTGCGCCCTGCCCCCCTGCGAAGGAAACTCATTTCGGCCGCTTGTATCCGAGATCTTGTCCTTTCGGTCATGACCCAAAGCTCATGACCATAGGTGAGAGTAGGAACATAGATTGACCGGTAAATCAAGAGCTTTGCCTTTCGGCTCAGCTCCTTCTTCACCACAACGGACCGGTACATCGACCGCATTACTGCTGCCGCTGCACCAATCCGCCTGTCAATCTGACGTTCCATCCTTCCCTCACTCGTGAACAAAACCCCAAGATACTTGAACTCCTCCACCTGGGGTAAGGACTTTCCTCCAACCTGGAGATGGCAAGCCACCTTTTTCCGGTGGAGCACCATGGCCTCGGACTTGGAGGTGCTGATTATCATCCCAGCCGCGTCACACTCGGCAGCAAACCGCCCCAGTGCATGCTGAAGGTCCATGTTCGATGAAGCCAACAGAACAACATTGTCTGCGAATAACAGATTACTGCCCTAATTAAATAATAAAAAATCAAGGCATGATCATATTTTATTTAGGTAAAATAATCGTAATCTAGAGGCCTTTGCCTTTAATATAAGCCACTTCTGATACCAAATTATCAACTAGAAGTCAAGTTATTATTTGTTGTTCCTAAAACTTGGATAGGCGACTAGGCTTTTGTCAGGTAGTGTATATACAATAAGTGTATATAGAGGTTCAAAAATATGCAATTTGATGTAGTTGATAATATTTATATGACAAAAAGTTAAGTTAAAATTCTGATCGTTTATGATGTAAATCATTAGCCGGAGCTCAAACCATTGACCTTCTTGCTGTGAGGCAACAGTGCTACCCACTGAGCCACCGTGTCGCCTGATGTAAATCAATAAGATCTTGAATAAAATACAATTAGCGGTCATGTTATGCATTCCAATAATATTATAATAATGTTTTTTTTTCAATATTGTTTTTTATTTAAAATTAGTGTTGTCACAACAACAGTGCACAACATCATACAAAAAAACACATTGTAATTTTGAGGCCAGGAAGGCCAGGTTACAATTACAAATGACATTAATGCATAAAATATAAAGTGCAAAGGAGAAAGATAAAACTTAACAAAAGGGCGAAGCTCAACACAAAGTTCTAAGCTCTGCAGTTTTTAATGTATGTAAAATATATACATTTTAGATATACTGAAGATTGAAAGAAATACAAATAAACATTTCTCAGCATTACTAACAATATAAAAGTTTTTCTTTTATTTACTTTTTTAAAAATATAAAGAAACATGAAGCATGCCCTATAAAATATCAGTAAGCTGATTGAAACCTGAAATGCTTGATCATGTTAATTTCAAGAGTTCACACTTAAATATTGCTTGATAATAATTGCAGGTTTGGCATGCTGTCCCGGGAGAGAACCCTGAGCTCGGAGATAATTGAGCCCAGGGCTCCCGCCTGGTAAATAAGCATATAAGGGGGTACGAGATCAGATAGTTCTCGAGAGCTCCCCCTGGTAGATAAGCATATAAGGGGTACGAGATCAGATAGTTCTCTAAAGCTCCCCCTGGTAAAGGAGGAAAAGGAGGTGATGGGGTGGATGGGGGGTTTCTTCGAAAACGAAGATGAGAGAGTAGTTTTTTGACAGGCTACTTATAGGGAGTTTGTATTAATCTGATTGGCTTACTAGTGATTACTGATGGGAGACCGGCTGCGATCAATCATATCACGTGCTCCTCTCGAAATTAGTTTGTGAAACTTCACTTCTTTGAAAACTGAGATAATCATGGGGTTCATGAACCAGGGCTGTACAGTTCACATATGTTGCACAAGTTATGAAAAAAAAAACCGTACCATGGTATCACGTTATACAGAGCTGTATATTTGTGTGCACTGTAAAAAAAAATGCTGGGTTCCACACACAATCCCTTAATGTTGTCTCAACACTAATCGATCAAGTTAACTTAATTATCTTTGCAAATGTAACTAAATTTAACATAAAACCATTAAGTTGACCCCCAAAAAACCTCAAGAATTTTGTTGATTCTGCTTATTTTAAACAAATGATTTAAACAAGCGGCAAACATATTTTTTTGGAGTGTGTGAGGTTATTCAATGGTGCGTGATTATGGGCATTAATGTCTTTGACGTCTTACAGAAAATTCTATTAGTCAGAGCTGTGGTGAAAGCTCATGTTATTTTCTTTCTTCCTTGGAAAACACAACTAGAAATTCTGAAGAATGCCGCAATTTTAGTGACCAATATTTTGCTCTAGAGACCACACAAAACATACACTGTAAAGAATGCTGGCTTAGACACAATTCATTCATGTTGTCCCAACACAAATCTATTAAGGTAACTTAATCGTTTTTCAAATTTAAGTGGATTAAACATGAAACAATTAAGTTACCCCCCCAAAAACATGAGAATTGTGTTGATTGAACTCATTTTAAATAAGCAGCAAAAGTAATTTTTGAGTGTAGGGTTAAACAAGCTGAATAATTAATGGTAAATATATATATAAAATTATAAAATAATAACTTTTTTTCATGTTCAGAGTATTAGGTTATTTTAACAAATATATTATGAATAAAACAAATATTGTCAGTGTTCGTCCAGTATCCAGTATCTGTTCCCCGTAAGTGTTCAATAAACCCGTTTTGTAATGTTTCTCATTCTCCGTCTCGTTATGTCATCTTCCGCCAGCCAGGCATTACAAATATATGTATGAATGAAAAGGAATTTTAAATAAAAAGTTAAGTGATTTTTAAGTAAATTAATGACATTTTTCTTCCTCCACTGAATAAAGCCATCTTGAACCGCATGTGCAGTATTTAGTTCATTTGCTTTTATTTTAGTATTTACATATATGTATGACTTTATTAAGTCTGTACGGCATTTAAATGTGTATTTTTTTTTCATTCACTATACAGTACATTACCTTCACAGTAAATAAATGGAGCTTCAATTAAAGGGAAATCAGCAGAGTTGGGATCCACGTGCAGTTTTATTGAAAATCATAGTATAACAGGAAGGAGCAAATTACCAGCAAAACAATAGCAAAGTCAGGGCAGTGTTGTGGTCAGGGCAGGCAGCAAAGAATTGTCCAAGAAGTAAAAAAAGGACCAAGAATTATGACATATATATATGTTCAAAAGTAAAAGAAACAAAACCCCAGACAGTAACCACAGGGGAAATTGCTTAGAAATTTTAACCATGAAAAACAAGACTATGCAATGGGCGTGTGTTTAAAACCAGCTTATAGAGATAGATCATCCCCAAAAGATTCAACTTCAACTTGTCAACATACCCAGAATATGTTTTACACAGCGGATGCCCTTTCAACTGCAACTCAGTACTGGGAAACACCCATACTGTACACTCTCACACACACACTCATACACTACGGCCAATTTAGTTTATTCAATTCCCTTATACCGCATCTCTTTGGACTGTGGGGCAAACCAGAGCACCCGGAGGAAACCCACGCCAACACGGGGAGAACATGCAAACTCCACACAGAAATGCCAACTGGTCCAGGCAGGACTTGAACCAGCGACCTTCTTGCTGTGAGGCGACAGTGCTAACCACTGAGCCACCGTGCCGCCCATCCCCAAAAGACAAAAATACAAATTACAGTTCTTTTACTCACCCTCGTTGCATCGAAGTGTACTATTTTCTTCTTCAGTAGAACAAATCAGTGGTTCTTGTGTAATCTTATAATGCAAGTCAATGGTCACCCATTTTTGAGATTAAAAATAAACGCATACAAACAAGTCCAAATCAATCCTCATGGCTCCGCATGACACACTCATGTCTTGTGAAGCAAAACAATCCGTCTGTGCAAGAAACGACTGAAGTGAGAGCAAGTTTCTGCTTCATGATGTGATGCAAGTAAATTGTAAGTTTTGAATGAACTATCACTTGAAAAAAAAAGTGAATTCCTGCTATGTATATGGAAATTAAAGTAGTTACGTGATTCCAACTTGTAAAAATTAGTCACGTCCTCCTTATTCGTAATTACAAATTGTAAACTAGGTGTTTTCTAGGGGTGTAATGCTACACAGAAGTCACGGTTCAGTACGTACCTTGGTTTTGGGAATACAGTTCGATACGGGTTTGATACAACAGGAATAATCAACAAATCCACAGTGCTTGTTTTTTTTAGGAAGAAGTGTTTTGTCACAATCAGATACAAAACTGAAAAGCGTCTTGTAATGCAAAAGTACAAAAAAAGAATATTGAAAAATAAAGCTTCATAATTAGAAGACCCAACCTGTTTTTAAAAGACATGATAAAATAAAAATAAAAACCTTTTGCATGTAGCAGCACTCATCAATGTCAGTTCCCAAGCAGTGGGCCAATCAAAAGAAGGAGGCAGGACAAGGGTTGTGAGCTTGTTTTACAGTAGCAAGTAGTCATGACAATGACAACATACCAGAACCATTTTGTAAACACTGCATCTCACGTTTTCAGGCGCATAGACATTCTTTGTGAATGGCTCATCCACTCCAGTGACTGACTATATTCATGGTAGAAGTACATGACCAGACCTTGACCCCTGTACCATTGTACCATTACACCTTTAGCTATGAACTGTACAGTACCACATAACCATGCACCTCATGCAGAACCAATGGTGTGGAGTTTCCAGTTTTATGTTGTTGTGTTTTTTTTTTTTACATTTGTGTAATTGACTTTTGTGAATATAGATGTCTTACTAGAGATGATTCACTCAACTCATGTTTCGATTCAATTCACGATTTAGATTCCATGACTCAATTTTCTCACTTTTTAAAAAATGTAAAATAAGATTAGATACATTACACTGTAAATTTGTCCTTTTATTTGGCTAGTGCTGCACTTTTTTTGTGTGTAATTGAAATATACCAAAACTAAATATGGTGTCACAGTGGCGCAGTGGGTAGCACGATCGCCTCACAGCAAGATCAGTTGGCATTTCTGTGTGGAGTTTGCATGTTCTCCTCGTGTTCGTATGAGGTTCCTCCGGGTGCTCCGGTTTCAAAAGTCCAAAGACATGCGGTATAGGTGAATTGGGAAAGCTAAATTGTCCGTACTGTATGTGTGTGAATGAGTGTGTATGGATGTTTCCCAGTGATGGGTTGCAGCTGGAAGGGCATCCGCTGCGTGAAACATGCTGGATAGCTTGGCAGTTCATTCCGCTGTGGCAACGCCAGATTAACAAAGGGACTAAACCGAAAAGAAAATGAATAAATGAATGAAAACTGAAAAGAAATTTTTAAACCATCCTCAAATAAAATAAGTATGATTGTGAAATTTGAATCAAAAACCATATGGTCTGACTTGTGAAACTATTGTCTTGCTGAAGAAAACAGCAGACAAGCTGAATGAGATGCAAATTCACTCTCTGCCAGCAGGTGGCACACTTATGAACAGCAGTAAGATGGTGATTCCTGGGTTACCGGTGTAAACAAAGCAGTGCTGAATGAAGGCTATTTTAATATGTATCTCTCAGAAACAAATGAACAGAAAATACAATGAACACTTTTCTAAAAGACCATCAGTTCCCCTCAGAGATTCATTCATGTAAACTCCTACTTCAATTGTATTGCAACTTATTTGGCATCTCAGCCCATTTCAACCATCACAAATGTAATAATTTTTCGACTTCATACTGCACAAAAGTAATGTAAACATAAACAAAAGACATGCAGCATAGAGTTACATATCTATCCATGTAATGAAAACCTAAAGGAACGAATAGCAACAGATAATTATCAGTCAAAGGATGTGAACAGCACTGAGTTGGACGTCAAAGTAATTATGGTAATTATGACTTGGCATGCAATGAACACAGCAGTAGCAGAGATTTTCTTATGGGCGAGATGAAAATTTCTGTATTGCTTGCCACTGGAAAACCTGTAATGCTAACTTGGCCACATAAAGCACATCTTAGCCTATCAAATAGCGATTTTTGGTCTCCTTTCCTCAGTGCTGCCATAGAGGCAGCGTTAGCAATAGCCGTTATGCTTTTTAGGCTAATCATTACAAGCTTGCCTTCAATAGGCTTTGGCAGTAGTCCAGGGGAATGGGGAACAGGTGCGGGAGTAATCAGTGCAAAGGTTTCTGTGAAATGTAGTAATGATGGGGATCATTGGGATCAAGCAGAATATGGACATTCATCCCAACATTTGACCTCTGCGCTGTCAAATACATTGTAAACAGTACAGTGTGTGCTGTTTCAAAATATAATGCTTTTAAAGAATATACTGTAGGTAAAGCTTTCAGATGTTAATCGGAAAAAACATACTTTCTATCATCACATATGTTAACAAATGTAAGTTTAGAATGTTACAGATGGAATTAGCATAATGCTAATTGCTAAATTGCATTGATTTATGTGGTCAAAATAAACATAAAAATATATAACAATAATTTGCTGAACATAGTTTTACATATTGTTGCATGCTTTAGCTTAGTGTCTGGCCTGAGACAATTGTTGCACACTGAGATCAGCTTATTTCATTTAATTATATAAAAGTATCCATATTATTTTGGTTATATTTACCTGTGTATGCAACCATTAATGTATGCAACCATTTTGCATGTAAATACTTATGCTATAAACTAATGCCTAAATGTTGTGGAGGGTGAGACTATTGAAACAGAGACCATTATTATACATTTTGATCAACATGGCATAAGCAACTGATAATGCAGGAAACAGCAGAGAAAAGTACATACCTGTATTCATTTGCATGGGTGTACCAAAGCATTTGCAATTTGTTCAGAGAAATGAGAAACTGCTTTTCTTATGTGCACAAGTGACACAGTGAGTATGTTTACATGGACACCAATAATCCGATTTTAATATGATTAAGACAATACTCTGATTAAGAGTCACAAACAGAGATTTTTGATTCATTTAATTCGATAAAGGTCAAAAAATCGAATTAAGACATGTGGAGTCTGCCGATTTTGTTGCATTATTGAAGTGCAGTACAGACATGTAAGCACCTTAATCAAACTATTACCATCCTGTAGGATTTTCCCCACATTTTGCGAAAGGATAGTCTGTACACACACGGCTGTTTGACACTATTCTCTGCACTTACCGAGTCAGTGAAGGACCACAGACACATGCATCGCAAAATTCTGAAGTTTTTTTCCCATACGGCGTGCGGTAACAAATTCCATTAAAACAACACTCTTCCAGCAGTTCCTCGCATCCAATATCTCGTTTGTCACAGGGAGCATGCAGGAAATGTTCCTGAATGAAAGTGAAAGTGCCAAACTGCAGTCAAAGTTGACAAATGAAACACCCGAAATTACATGAAACTCCAGAGGAAATGTACAACGCATTGACGTTAATCGAATTATGTGCTAAAACATGTAAAACGGGATCATTCAAAAAGCAACTCATGTAAACACCTTAATCATATTATTGTCTTATTCAGATTAAGGCAAATAATTCAATTACCGATGTCTATGTAAACGTAGTCAATGATGTGAAGATTTTGAGAATTTCAATTCTGACCTGAAAAAAATCTACAAAAGCAACTGAGAAAAACTGTAAAGGGATCGTTCGTGGTTTTGGACTTGTGCGAAAAATGTTTAATGCAAATAATGGTAGATGGAAAAGCATTAGTACATAGTTTGAGGTAGGTTGCCAGGTTACCAATACTACATTGACCTGCTCCAGCAAATCTAATAACGCATTTGACATTTGTTTCTTTTTTGCAAACTTTGAAAAGATTTGCTTTACATTAAGATGGAAAACCCAGCTATTGGCATCCACAGTGGGGGAAAAACACTATAGAAATCATTGGTTACTAGTTTCCAACATTCTTCAAAATATCTATTTTTGTGTTCAGCAGGAAGAAAGAAAATCAAACAGGTTTGGAACAAATATATGGTTAATAAATGAATGACAGGCAAAAAAAAATTTGTGCCAGCTGTCCAAAAATGTATTTTTGGATCCTTTTAATTTTGGCATTTGTATCCAAATACACTGTGAGCCGCTGCATGTGTCTGCATAGTGTTGTGTGGAGTCAACACAGTGCTTTCAATAAAATCATGTGTGATATGAAAGCTGGTTCTGGACTTTTTTACATGTTACCTTCACACAGCTGCCTTTGGTTTGCACCCCCTGGATAGCTTTTTCTCAAATGCATGCTCAAAGAAGTGCAGATGTCTGTCGGCCTGCTCGCCTAGTAAGAAACAAGACGTTTTGTGTTTACAGAATTTTCCGAGCTGCGGGCGCTTTCTGACAGGCCCCCATTGCTATCCCAGATCCCACGCGGAAGGCACGCGAACCAGAGTGCTTCCACAAGCCAGAAGGCCGTTTCATGGCACGGCATGGCTCTGCAAATAGAGAACAATAAGTTGTGTCCCAAACAATGCACTATTTACTATGCACTATACTATAAATTACGTATATACCTGTATACACTATGTGCTCAAACATTTAGTGTATAAACTTTATATAGATAGTTTTATATGGGTATTTAAAGTACTGTTTATAACTAAAAACAGAAAAGACTAGTGCATAAGGATGTTAATTTGAACAGATATTATTTTTGGTAACTAGTTTAAGGACCAATATTTAGGTAGTGGCTTATTACCTGCCTATTATAAGATATATGCTGTTTATTTGTAGTTATAAAGTACACATTCTAATTCTAAAATTACCCAATACCTAAACCTAACTACTACTACCTTAATAACTATTAATAAGCAACAACTGTGGAGTTTATTGTGGCAAAAGTCATAGTTAACTGTTTGTTAATAGCAAGAATTGTACCTTAAAAGGTAGTGTGAATGAGATTTTTACCAGATGTAGATTTAAAGGGATAGTTCACCCAAAATATATGGGTGAACTATCCCTTTAAGGTTTGTTTGTTGGAATAAACTTTCCACTCTACAATATTCCACTCTTATCAGAAACACAACAGAGAGAGAGAGAGAGAGAGAGAGAGAGAGAGAGAGAGAGAGAGAGACAAAGAAAGTTACACGTAGGCTTTAATCCATTTAAAGCACTCACTGACATCAGGTTCTGGCACCCTGTGAGAAGGCCTGGAACAGAAATAAGGGGATGAGCAATATGCTTAATAGTATCTTACCTCACTTTAATGTGTTGATGCATTTTTACTTTAGGGTGAGGTAAGAGGCTGGAAATAACCCAGAAAAGGGAAGGGCTCACAAGCTCATCAAGCCCACACAATACAGCACAACTTGAGATGAGGAGAAGTGCTGTGTTGTGTTTGCTGCAAACGGTGAGGTGTGGTATGGACAGAAGTTGCCAGTTGGTCTGAGGTCATTGTGTCTTTTTCTGTCACAGCAGAAAGTGATATTTAAGCAAGTATCACAAGAGCAAGATTGCCGCTGTTCTAAATATCCAAACAAGCAATTACGGCCATGCTGATGTTTAGACCAGTATGATATACAACAGTTCAAACAGTAATTTACTTTAATAATGTCATATCTTTCCAGTGTCTGTTTCTCAAGTACCATTAGGCGCCGATTACACTATATTTACATTTAGTCCTTTAGCAGAGGCTTTTGTCCAAAGCGACTTACAATTGAGGAGGCATTCGGCGATTCAACAGGAAGAGGCAATACACACAAGAAGTGCTAATTATACAAAGGAACTGTTAATGCTCAGAGAATTAAGTGCTAAGAATAAGGAGGGGGGAGTGTTTTTTGTATAAAGAAGATTGTTTCTACAGGTGGTTTGTCAAGCCCACTCACCTGTTTGAAGTACACTTCGTAAGTGCGCAATGTGTTTTTCTTTTAGATATGGAGTTATAGTAGGAAAGTGCCTGCTGTAAATGTGAAAGAGATGAAAGAGTGTGTTTTCTACAGGTGTTTTGGGGGGGGAGTGAAGGTCCTGGTTTTGTTCCCAGGGGTTCAGGTGATTGCGGAAAATATGGGTTTTTAGTTGTTGTTTGAATAATACTAGTGAATCAGCAATTCGTACATAATTTAGTTTGTTTTTGTTTTAAAACATACACATTACAGTTGCAGACTACAAAGCAAAGCAGAGTGTTTTGAAAAGGCTGATGACCCTGTGTTAGTTTGGAAATACTGGTATTCTGTTCTAATGGTGCCAAATAGTCAAAAACAGTTGTGTGACAGACAAGCATATAAATATGGACAGCACAGGCTCATTCTGAAAACATAGCCCTATATACATTTCTGGAGATCGCGAATTATGCAGCCAGAAGTACGTATGGCTGCATTTCGTCTTTAAAACAAACCAGGTGACCACTTACCTCTGTATGGATGGCTTTCCCGCTGTTATCAGTTTGTCCAGTGGCTCGCATCGTACGTTGGTGGACTTGAGACGCAGAGAAGAGCTGACCGCGACAATGGGGTTCGAGTCCGGTGAAGAATGGTTCCAGAAAGCAGGTAAGATAAAAACAAAACCCAAAAAATTAAATAAACAAGTAAATAACAGGGTGAGAATGTGGTAAAATCAGAAAACGTGGTAAAAATCAGACGAGGGCTTTTCTTTTTCTGGATTGCTTTTCAAAACATCGTTCAGTCAGTCAGTCAGTCGACAGCAGCCTCTGGTGGATTTACGTGAGAACAGCATGCACGAATGGCACTCGCCAGAGAAATCTGAGATCTCAAAAAGAGTACACAGCGGCCTCTGGTCGATTCGCGAAAACAAAAACTACAAAAAAAAACTCCTAGGACATATTTGGCGCTCTCCAGAAGTGTATACAGGACTACGTTTTCAGAATGAGCCTGGGTTACATATGGATGTGAATGTATTCACTTATGGTAAAGAAGACGCTAAATACCTAGATGAGCCTTCTCATCAATACCTAGATGAGCCTGCATATTAGATTATGCATTTGTTATCTAGGAATAACATTCCTTATTATGTTGAGACCAGAATGAGGTATTCCAGACAGCTGTGTAATTAATAATAATGCTTAACATTACTTAACTCATGTATTGGACCTCACACAGGGAATCAGAAATGTTGCTTTGCTACATTTGTTTGTATTTGAATTGGCAAAGTATTGTATTTTTCTTTTGGTGCAATGATTTCATATTACAGTAGTTAGCAGTGCTTTGATGGTGTCACGCATCAGTATACATTCCACATACAATGCAGCCATATGCGTCCCTGACCAAAAGTGTTCATGATCTAAACATAATGAATTTTCCAAGGCACATTGCGGCCTCTTTCCATTGCAGCTCTTCCAGAGGATGTGTTCTTGCGCAAGGACACAATAGTGATAATTCAAACCTGGCAGGGCTTGAACCTGAAACATTTGGCCACTAAAGTTGTAGGTTACACCACTATGCACGCCATGTTGTGTGTGTGCATCTAACCTCCCCATTCACCCAGGCATGTCACCCTGTGATGCTAAGACACTGCAGATCTTGATTACAGGGAAGTGGTGTAATCCATTTCCTGATCTTGATCCTCCAGCTTTGTGCACTCGACTCACAACTGGTTCAGCTAAAGATGAAGGAGGGTTCATCTCATGGTCTTAAAGGAGTAAATAAAACCTCTGGTATTTTGAGGAGCCCCAGGCCTCTGTTTGTTCAGAGTTCCATGTGTATTTCATGTTGTGACCGATGAAAGGATTAATGTAAGAAATATGGCCACAGTTTCAAAGACATGTTAGTTTCTAGAAAATTGCATCTCTAGACGGAAAACACACACACACTCACAGAGACCAAAAAAACGTCCCCGCAAGATCAAAATTTACTAGTATTGTTATACTTATGGGCACATTTTGTAGGTAGTGTATACAAGTACAACACTGTACGAAGTGAGCAACCGAGTAAACTGACTACAGGAGAAATGTGTGAAAGGGATCATTTTAGGAAACTTTTGGTTGTTCTCTAATCTTCACTGTACATACAGTGATGTGGAAAAAGTGTTTGCACCCTTACTGATTCCTTATTTTTTGCATGTTTGTCACACTTTAATGTTTCAGATCATAAAACAAATTTAAATGTTAGTCGAATATAACACAAGTAAACATCATAAGGGGAAAATAAAATACAAAACTACATAGTGCTGTGTAAAAAAGTGCTTAGCCTCTTAAAACATAACTGGTTTTTCACACCTGAGTTCAATTTCTCTAGCCACACCCAGACCTGATTAATGCTACACCTGTTCGCAATTAAGAAAACAGGTCCTATTTATCTGCCTGGAAAAGTGAAGTAGACCAAAAGATCCTCAAAAGCTAGACATCATGCTGAGATCCAAAGAAATTAAAAAACAAATGGGAAATAAAATAATTCAGATCTATCAGTCTGGAAAAAGGTAAAAAAAAATAAAAATAATATTTTCTGCAGCGAACCACACTGAGAACCATTATCAACAAATGGCAAAAACATGGAACAGTAGAGAACCTTCCAGGCCAGCTGACTAAAATTACCCCAAGAGTGCAGTGACAACTCATCCAAGAGGTCACAACAACATCCAAAGAAATTATCCCATTATGTGAGCCGTAAAAGTAACATCATATTTCAAAAAAGGAAAACCATATCAACACTGTGACAAATGGAACCATGAATTTTACTGTGTCCCAAAATATCCTTAAGGAGAATGTCCGGCCATCTGTTATTGACCTCAAGCTAAAGAGAAATTGGGTTCTGTAGCAGGACAATGATCCAAAGCACACTAGTAATTCCACTTCTGAGTGGCTGAAGAAAAAACTAATTGAAGACTTTAGAGTGGCCTAGTCAAGGTCCTGAACTGAATCCAACTGAGATGCTGTGGCATGACTTTAAAAACGCGATTCATGCTCAAAAACCCTCCATTGTGGCTGAGTTACAACAATTCTGCAAAAGTGAGTGAGCCAAATTTCCTCCACAGCACTGTAACAGACATGCAGGTTATCGAAAATGCTTGATTGCAGTTGTTGCTGCTTAGGTTGGTCAAACCATTTGTTTTAGGGAGAAACATTTTTTTTCCACAGGGCTATGTAGTTTTGTATTTTGTTTTCCCTTAATAATAAATAGATTTATTTAGAACTGCATAATATGTTTACTTGTGTTATCTTTGACTAATATTTAAATTTGTTTGTTGATGTGAAACATTAAAATGTGCCAAACATGCAAAAAAAAAAAAAAAAAGAAATCATTCATTCATTTTCGGCTTAGTCCCTTTATTCATCAGGGGTCACCACAGTAGAATGAACCGCCAACCGCAACCCAGTACTGGGAAACATCCATACACTCACATTCACACACATACACTACAGCCAATTTAGTTTATTCAATTCACTGAGGGGGAAACTGGAGCACCCGGAGGAAACCCACGCCAACACGAGGAGAACATGCAAACTTCACACAGAAATACCAACTGACCCAGCCGGGGCTCAAACCAGCGACCTTCTTGGTGTGAGGTGACAGTGCTAACCACTGAGCCATTGTGTCGCCCAAAAAGAAAGGGGATAAACACTTTTTCACACCACTGAATATATTTGTTCATAACATTGTGCGCCAATACAGTATGTTAAACAATATGTTTATACCATGATAGGTTTATTACTGTATGTTTATTATGTTTATAAAAATGATGGCCTCAGCTCTGGGGTGTTTGTGTAGGATCCTGAAGGATTATTTTGAGAAACGTGTCAGGTGTACCTATTATATTCCAGCTGCAGTAAATTACACAGCAAGAAAGAACTGTAACAACTAAGTGTATTACAGATAGCTTTTCATGCTGTCAGGTCAACTGTATCATGATATGGCATGTACCGCATTTTAAGCCGCCGCCGGTGTGTGTGTGAGTGTGTGTGAGTGTGTGTGTGTGTGTGTGTGTGTGTGTGTGTGTTGTGTGC
>CAIGQW010055764.1:4417997-4436211 GCA_903798125.1 Danio choprae | reverse complement strand
TCACCTTCACCCTTCGGCTCTCCGTCCCTTCCTTGGGCTCCACCGCCATCACCGAGTCTCCCTCGGTCGGCCCCCTGGAGTCAGCAGCCACTCCTCCTCCATGGTCCCGCCCTTCCTCGACTCCGCCCGGGGCCGTCCTTCTGGCTGTGTCCTGGGTCCTCCTGCTCCAGTTCCCTTCCTGTCTCCCCCTTGGACTCCTCCCTTGTACCCTCCCCTTCTACCATCCTCCTTTTTGTTTCCTGTTGAAGGCGCGGGGACCGCGCCTTCAAAAGGGGGGGGTACTGTCAGTGTTCGTCCGCGTCATCCTTTGTTTATGTCATGTGCTTTCTTTGTCCTTCAAAGAAAGCACATGACATAAACTATATATATACATATATATATATGTATATATATGTGTGTATATATATGTATATGTATATGTGTATATTTTCATTCATTTTCATTTATTTGTTTATTTTTAATAGCGACCTTCAAATAGTATAGAATATTTTAATTTTTATTTAATATATACATAATTTCAGTTAAAATTGTAAAAACTAAGCCTGTTCATAAGCCATTATATGACTTTCAAAAATGTCTTTTTTTTTTGTCGTTCTCTCCTGTTTTGTGTGGGGGTGTTTTGATGATGATCAGTTGTTTCTGTGGTTTATGGAAACCTCATTGTGGTGAAGACTACAGTCAGAGCTGTGAAGCAAGCTCAGCACTTTCTGGCCCACCAGAGACTGCGCTATAACCAAAAGGCAGCGCTGGGTTATTTTAGCTCAAGGTTAATCATATGGTCGCAGTTACATTTTTGGAGTTGTATCATCTAATAGGAGTGTCCAAGTCAAAAACGCTGTCTTTGTCACAATAGATAACAGACATCAGTATAGTGCATTTGACACTTGTCAGTCCAACCCCAAGAGTAATGGCTGAAAAATACTGTCAATAATAATAAATCAAAACAAAATAACTTTTTTTTAGTTCACATACACAACAAAATAGTTCTGACATCATTTACTCACCCTTGACTTATTCCAAATCAGGTTGAGTGTTGAACACAAAAGAAGATATACTGAAGATTGTTGGAAATCTGTAACCATTGACTTGCATAGTATTTTGTCTTTCCTAATATGCATTTTAATTGTTACTGCAGGGCTTGCAAAATTTCAAATTTCACTTTGGGCGGACACTCTTTTTGGTAGCCCAAAATAAATTCAAGTAGCCCAACTAGAAAATAAATTATTTACGTAATAAAAATAAATACATACATTTACTAAATACAAATAAGGTATAATGGCATTTATTGTAGACTACACATATTTATTTTAAAGAACCAATAATTGTAATTTTTAAATAATCCCAAAATAATGATAGGTGAATATTCTTATTAAATATGTACTATACAATAACATTTCAGGATATTGCTGGGTGGTTATTAATAAATAACCTATATAAAACATTTTCTTTTGGTTATTTTTTTGTATTATTCTTAGTTCTTTTGACAACACAAGTTACCAGAAAATAAAATAAACAACTCAAACTGGATTGGAACAAGTCAAGGGAGAGTATTATGCCAGAATTATCATTTTTGTGTGAACTACCCCTTTAAGAATTTTAAGAAGTGCAGTGTTTCATTCAATTTTCCAAACAACGGTTTTAGGCATGACCATCGTTCCCAAAAATTCACTGTTATATTTTAAATTCAGCTTTCAAAACGAATAGTATACATATCTTTGATCATTTTTAAAGGTTGTTGTTGTTAAATGAAAATAAAAGTCTAAAATGGTGTGTCAGAAATCATCCATTCATTTTACCCCAACACCATTTTTTAACTAAAACCAAATGTTGGCTGTTTATTTGCATGACATTTCCATGTTGAGGTTTTAAAATGCACAAAATGGGATTCAAAGTCCAAGCTTTTGAAAACATCACTCATATAATATGTGCAAACTACACAACATGATTTTGTGGAAACTGTGAGTTTGTGGGCATGTGTTTTATGTGTCTTTGACATGAGCAAGTACGTGACATCCACAACAACAATGACTGACTACCACATGTGCACAGGCACGTAGTGTTTCTTTACAAAATGACTAAGCCAAATACTGATGAAAACGCAAAAGGAAATACCCTTCCAAATGTAGAATGTTGTTGTATAAACGAATTCTCCATTTGGACCCATAACTTGACATCATCTGACTCTTCCACTGCCTCCTGCTATGTCCAAACAACAGAAGTTTCTTTTTAATCAGTTGTTATTTAAGTTTATTTAGATTTTTGGTTTTAATGAGACAATGTGAGTTTAAGTAGACAATGTGTTAAAGGTGCCATTTAAATGCAATAAAACATTGTTTAAGTTGTTCTTTAATAACTACATAAAAGGTATAAAAGGCAAAACATTCAAGAAATGGTTTAACAAACACATTGATATACACTACCTGGCAAAAGTATTGTCATTGATCCCAGTTGTAAGAGCAACAAATAATACCTTGACTTCTAGAGGAAAAGTGGCAGAAGGTGGATTTTCCCAATGAATCATCTGTTGAACTGCATCCCAATCATCACAAATACTGCAGAAGACCTATTGGAACCTGCATGGACCCAAGATTCTCACAGAAATCAGTCAAGTTTGGTGAAGGAAAAAATCATGGTTTGGGATTACATTCAGTATGGGGGCATGCGAGAGATCTGCAGAGCGGATGGCAACATCAACAGCCTGAGGTATCAAGACATTTGTGCTGCCCATTACATTACAAACCACAGGAGTGGGCAAATTCTTCAGCAGGATAGCGCTCCTTCTCATACTTCAGCCTTCACATCAAAGTTCCTGAAAGCAAAGAAAGTCAAGGTGCTCCAGGATTGGCCAGCCCAGTTACCAGTATGAACATTATTGAGCATGTCTGGGGTAAGATGGAGGAGGCATTGAAGATGAATCCAAAGAATCTTGATGAACTCTGGGAGTCCTGCAAGAATGCTTTCTTTGCCATTCCAGATGACTTTATTAATAAGTTATTTGAGTCATTGCAGAGATGTATGGATGCAGTCCTCCAAGCTCATGGGAGTTATACACAATATTAATTCTTTTCCCACTGCACCATGACTTTATATTCTATACTGTACATTATTTCTGTTAAGTGACAAGACATTTGTCTAAGTCAGACCTTGCTGTCCTAATTAAATAATTAAAAATCAAAGCATGATCATATTTTATTTTGGTAAAATAATAGTAATCTATAGGCCTTTGCCTTTCATATAAGCCACTTCTGATACCAAATGATCAACTAGAAGTCAAGTTGTTATTTGAAATTTCCTAAAACTTGTGATAATGTTCTCCGTAGCCATCCATGGCTGTTCCTTTAAGCCTGCCCAGCTTTCAAAATAAGAGTCCTTCATACATAGGGAATATAATAAGCTGTGTTATAATAGTTATAGTTATAATAGTTTTAATAACTAATTTTTAATAGCTGATTTCTTTTATATTTTCCATGATGGCAGTACATAATATTTCACTAGATATTTTTCAAGATACTAGTATTCAGCTTAAAGTGACATTTAAAGACTTAACTAGGTTAATAAGGTTGGCAAGTTAGGGTAATTAGGCAAGTCATTGTATAACGATGGTTTGTTCTGTAGACAATAGTAATAAAAAATTGCTTAAGAGGGCTAATAATATTGACTTTAAAATGGTTTTTAATTATTTTATTCTAGCTGAAATAAATTAAATAAGACTTTCTCCAGAAGAAATAAAATATTATAGGAAATACTGTGAAACATTTTCTTCTCTGTTAAACATCATTTTGAAAAAAATTTAAAAAAGAAGAAGAAAAAATTCACAGGAGGGCTAATAATTTTGACTTTAACTGTATATATGCTGTATCTCACATAGAAATGTTGTGGCCAATTAAATGCTGCTGGGGCATGCATATTAATGATTCCATGTGAATCATCACAGTCGGTGTTTTGTCGGCGGAATTGTACACTGTACATGAGAATGAGGAAACAGTGGTATGTCATTACCCTGTACTGAACTCTTACTATTCAGCTATCCCTAGGTATATCCTGATTTTCATTCAATGGCACCTTTAAACCTAATATGACAATTTGATGCTTGTCTCATGAATTAGCACAGTTACTCAGGCAGGCAGCCAGTAGGCACCGAAAAAAGCTGCTAGTGTCCCATCGTCGCCTGCTGTGTTGTGTGTGTGTGTGTGTGTTTTTTATTATTATTATTCCAGAGCCCTCTAATTGTCCCTGCTCTGGTTTTGTCTCATTAGGGGTGAAGTCAGGCCTCGACCCTCAGCACACAACAATTTGGAGGAGGAGTTTGGTCATTAAAAAGACACTTGTAAACTTGATGTCATGCTCATCGGTGGATGACTTACTGTACAATCAATATTATTTCTGGGCCAGAGGAAGATTACAAGGCCTTCGGACCAGTAATTACAATGGCATTTTCCAAAGAATTTTTAGGTCATCCTAGTTACACTAGATTCCCTCCTCCCTCATGTGTCATTTGCGCACATTCTTCGATGGATAATTTACAACAAGCTTCTTGTAAATAACATGATAAATAATGGGGTAAAACGAGGCTGAAGGTGCAGCTTACAGACCATGTGTTTTCCACTACTTCCACGGTGTATGAATGTAGAAAATAAATGTTTTTAATTTTAGTTTAGTTTAGTGTTTTATACTAAACACTTATAAAGTCTTATAGTCTTATAAATATATCATGTGGCTAAATGTAAATAAAGACCAATAAAATTGAAAATATTTAAAGGGATAGTTCACCCAAAAACCCTTAACTTCCATAGTAGTCTTATTATTTATTTATTTATTTATTTATTTATTTATTTATTTATTTATTTATTTATTTATTTATTTTTCATACTTTGGAAATCAGGGACAGGTTTTCAGCTTTCTTCAAAATATCTTCTTTTGTGTTCAACAGAAGAAAGAAACTAATAACCACTTGAGGGTAAGTAAATTGTGTGTAAATTTTCATTTTTAGGTGAACAATCGTTTAAATGTATCTCTGGGTAAATAAAATTAAACGTTTTGACTGTTTTTCATTGGTCACATATACTGTATATATAACGTGAAATTTATTTATACCGGTTAGGACACAAATGAAGCTGACACTTGTAAACTGGTGAGTTCTATATACAGTAGATGTGTGAAGAAAATGATTGAGAAATGGATCTGTCCACTTAATGGACTGTGTCTGTTGCAGGGTCATAACAAAATATCTCAGTTTTCCTTATGCACAGTCACAGAAATGGGAATAATTATGGCCATTATTAGAAAATGATGACAAACGTCATCATGGTAAGCCAGTCTGTCACTGTTCATTACACATTAGATGTTTGAGAGAGAGAGAGAGAGAGAGAGAGAGAGAGAGAGAGAGAGAGAGAGAGAGAGAGAGAGAGAGAGAGAACAAAACAAATCTGCTCTCTGTTCAGAAGGAATAGATACATTCAGCCAAGTCAAAAACAGTTGTCTATATTCAGTCTGTGTTAATCAGAGACATGTGCACACTGGAAACAGGAAAGTGAAAAGACAGGAAGTGTGGGAGATAGACTGAAACTGAAGCTTAACACCATTTCTTTCCTCTAACTGCTCTAATTAATGACTGGAAAACTACAGTAACTGTGGTAATATTTGCTTATTTCAGTAAAGCTATTTCTGTTGCAATCTGGTATCGTCACTTAGCCTGCTTGACTTGAATGAATTAACAGCCATATGAATTCTTGTGCTATGTTTTCCCCCAACACTGTCAGGAAAATAAGCTGCGTGACAATATAATTGTGTTATGGAACTTAATATGTCTATTTTGAGAGAGAGAGAGAGACTGGAAATATCACAAGACTGAGGGATTGGTTTGCTCATAGCATTCTGTTTGTTAACTAATCGTTGTTTTTGTAAGTAAATAAGAGATTTAGTTATGCTTTGGAGGCTCTCTGGGATTCCAATGACTTTCAGATTTGCAATGGAAAAAGTTCTGTGTTGTCTTAGACCTCTTTGGAAACAAACACTTGTCAGAGCTGTAGCGTAGCGGTTAGCATATGCGCTCAAACACCATTAAGAAATAGTTCAGCTGGGAAATAATGGTCATCGTCTACTCACCTCCACGCTATTACAAACACATGTTTTTTTCTTCCACAAAAATTAAAGGCATGCATATTTTGAGGGATGTTCACACTTTTTTCCCTGATACAAAAGCATATTGTGTCAAGCCTACACAAATGTGTAATAGAATTATTTCATAGACATATGAAATGTCTATGGTTTGAGAATGATCTACAGGCAATGTGCAAATTGAAGAACACAGACACTCATTTTAGGCTCATTTTCATGTCTTAAACAGCACACAAACCAGTGCAAATTATTTAGCAAACAACCCATGTGTAATCTATGAACACAAGTGCAAAATGTGTTGCAATGCTTTTTGTTGGTGAATTGAATGATGAACCTAATGTTAAAGGGTTAGTTCACACAAAAGTGAAAGTTCTGATATTAATCTGATATTAATTCATCTTCAGAACACAGATTACTCTATAGACCAACAATGTTCAAAAGAATGTTCAAAGGTCAGAATCAAAAACACTGTCAAAATATTCCTTGTCACTTCAGTGGATCAACTGTAATCATAAAAACTCCAAGAACACTTTTATAAGTCTGTAAATACGACTTTGTTCGCCTATGTCCTCTCTTCAGAAAGCATTTGCGGACAACGTTTTTTTTTGGGACACAAAAATGTTTTTGAAGCTTCATATGATTACAGTCGAACAACTAAAGTCGCGTGTTTTGACAATGTTTTTAGTTCCTTTTCTGAACAGTGAATATCACATAGCCCTTACTGTCTATGGAGGGACAGAGAGCTCTCGGGTTTCATCTAAAGTATCTTAATTTGTGTTTAGAAAATGAACAAACATAGATTGAAACAGCATGTGAGTAATTAATAACATAATTTCCATTTTTGGGTGAACTGAATCACATTCCTAGATATTTCGATTCATTTAAACACTAAAATTCAGTTTCTGTCTGAATTAAAATTCTTTTTTAGTATTTGCTGTGTCTTTAGTAAATCCTGACAGTATTTTTTAATGCCAAAAAAATGGTTTGCACTCTTTGATTTATTGCAACATGGTGCAGATTTAGGTACATGATGGGAATGGGTTACTAGCTCACAACGCTCAACCTCTATTCCCATTCTTTGTTTTATGACTTCTTTTTTTAGCCCAGGATCATTGGAAATGTGTGCCTCAGCCTACATTTATTTTGTTAAATGTAAAATACATTGCTCTCGGTACGTTTCATTGCACGTTTCAAATGACAAATCCACTAGAGGGCGATGTCTACATTTATCACATTCACGTCCTTCTTGTACACATCCGTGAGAAGGACAAGGTTGTTGTAAAGATCACCTAGCGAACCACTTACTTAAAGCCTTCCCTAAACCCAAACAACAATGTTTTCAAAAGGCAAGCTTTAGAGAAAAGTTCACCGCGACCTAGTTTAACCTTGATTTTTTACATGGCTTTTTTCTCTTTTGTGGAACCGTGCTTATTCAAACCCTCTGCATCACACGTACAACTGTACAAAGTGAACTACCTTGCAAACTCACCACATCAGAAAAGCATACCATATAAAGATAGATAGGTGAGGCAAATATATTCAATTACATATCGTCAATAGACATTGTTAAGTTGGTGTGTGGTATTTATTTGGTGTTGTTTAAAGAACTGCATGTCATTTATTCATCAATAGTAATCTTGTAAATATCATTAGTGAAAAGGAACAAGCAGTTGTTGGCGTCATATTTCCCTGTAGCATTCATTTAAATAGATGAATGCAGTCAAACGTATGTTTAGATACATTTTTGCTGTTTCTCAGATTTCCAACGAGCCTGTGTTGCTTTTTTTCATTCTGCTCATATCAGGGTCATCTGTGCTCTGTTGACCTGGACAGAGGGGATTGACTTTTAAGAGAATTTTAATTTCAATGAATTTCAATAATGGCTTAATCAGGGGTGTTGGAAAAAGCTCATAGAACAAAACATTATTGTTTGTCATTTTCACAATGGTCTCTAGTCAGCCATGATGTTTTTTGTTTAAAATAAAACTATTAAAATACAATAAGCACTTTGAACATCTATAGACAAACTTATTTTGAGTAACTAATCGCCTTTTAGTAATATAGGTCAGTAGGGTAATAATGGACTCAATGCGCATTGCATGGCATGGTTGCAGCTTATGGCTCTATGATATGGGGTTTGCACATATGTGACCCAGTCGTCTCCCTGCTGACTGCCTAAATTGTAGAGTGATGAGTGAAACAGAGGAGGAGGAGGAGGAGAGGAGGAGCAGCCAAGCCAGCTGGAGCACTGGAGAGTTTGCATACCTTTTATGTTACCACCCCTACTGACTCTTTCTTCTGGACTGTTTCCAGTACTCCCTCCAGCCCTCTATCCCCGACTTCCTCTCGCTCTCTCTCTCCCTTCCTCCCCCACCCCCATAACTGAAACAGTCTCCTAAAGGATTGAAAAGGATTGAGTCATCCTTTCTGTCCGGTTTCCTGCGGTCACAGAAAGTTAATTTTAGCCGGGGCAGCCAAGCAGATATGTGCGCAAGTGTCAGACAAAACTCTGAGATGCAACTTTGCTATTGATTAAAGGGGGGAAAACTCAGTTCACTTCCACAGAAACGGGTGGGGTGTAGTCTCTTTGTGTCCGACTTTTGTTGAATTAGCTGTCTGAAAGTTTACGTCTGACTTCTTTCCTTGTTTGCACGTGTGTTTAGGTTTGTGTGTGTGTGGATTCAGGGGTCACCAGTGAAACCACTGGGGTTTGCTTTTTCGTTTTTTTCCCCGACTTCAGTGGAGGAATGTTGGCATTAAGTTTGGCTGGGGGGAAGGCAGTGAGCGGCGTCTCAAGTGCTGGCATTTGTTTCATTTCAGCTGTAATGAGTCTTGCCCTATCATGAGAGAAAGTTCTGGCTTCAAACTAGCAACTTCAAAGCAGGGCTTTTGAAAGTAAGAAAAAGTTTCAACAAGTCCTCACATGAAACTCGTTCAAGACTTTAGAAATTAGATTTCGACAGAGAGAAGCTTTTGCTCTGTCTGGTCCTATCGCCGTCTCCACTTCAGAGGAAATAAACGAGCTGCTAAAAAGGAGCTGCTGTCCCTTCCAGAATGAAAGGAAACTGAAGTTATGCAGAAGGAGGGAAAGAAAAGTTAAAGCTGTGTGCGTGTGTATGACTGCGCGTCTGTCGGTGTGTGTGTGTGCGCGTCTGTGTCTGTGTGGGAATGATTACATCAGCTTGAGCTAGCCCTATGATTGGTTAGGGAAGTGTGGTTTGATTCACTACCTAAAAGCCTGTGGCTGTAACCCTTTGTGAGGGGAACAGAGGCAAGTTGTCTGCCAAGCTGGAAACAGTGCCATCTGCATGCTCTGTTCTGCGCCAAAGCTAGACGGAGAGAGAAAGAGAAGAAGGGAGATTGTGACAGGTAGTACACGCTGAGCCACTGACAGGAAGAAGCATCTGCAAAGCATAGGAACTGCTTTTTCTTTTCTTTTTTTTGCTCGTTTTTTCTGTCTTGTGGAGTTGTGGAGACATTCGGGGAGCGGGTTCGTCTCTCAGTTTGTGGAGGAGGACACAGGCTGCTGGGGAAAATGCCATCGTGTTCTCCTGACTGTTGCCTGCTCAGGCCTGGGGAGGTAAGATTTCTCCTCAAGCCCAAACGCACAGCTCCTCTTGGGCACTTCAGAATCTCGTTCCCCCTAGGCGACTGGAAGAGTCTGGGGAGTTGAAGTGCGTCTGTGGTGAAAATTAGAACCTGTAGAATGAAACCGTAAAATTTAAAACAGGCTGCGGCGGTCAAATCCACCGTTTTTCAGTGAATGATTGATTTGAGTAAATCTTGGAAAAGCTTTAAAGCTTGCCGTGAGGATTTCCGAACGTGTGTTTTGTGGGCTGAAGAGTGCTGTGTGAGAGAACGTATGAAAGATCTCAGAATGAAAGAATTTTCGAGAAAAGCTAGAATGTGTGTGAGGAAGGGGACACAATGACATGGGACACGTTCGGTTTCCAGCACCAAAGTGTTTCAAATGGAATGCTTTTCTTTAGCTTTTCACACACATCGGTGAGGATGTAGTCTAGACATGGAATTTGCATGATAAGACCTAGATTTGAGCATTAATGGATTTACACTACGACTCAAAGCCTTAAAAGAGTTTTAGCTATTTTCCTTTTTGTTTGAAGATACGGTATCGTAATGGCACATAAAATACCGCTGCCTGTTTTTTCGATTCATTTTGGGGCCCTGAAGATAAAATTTGTCCTGTGACGCAGTACACTTTCCTCCTGTGTAAATGTGATTTTTTTTTCCATACTAGGAATTTTAGCTGTTTAAATGAACCTCAGTAACATCACATTTTTGTTGTTTTCTCTTTCAGATTATAAAAATATTCAGCGAGGACGGGATGGGAAAGGTGGTGGAGATCCCAGCCGACATGACGGCGCGAGACCTGTGCCAGTTTCTCGTCTATAAAAACCATTGTGTGGACGATAACAGTTGGGCGCTTGTGGAGCATCATCCGGCGTTGGGACTCGGTAACTGGCTTGCTCCTTTTCCAAGCTTGAGTGTAGCAAGTAAATGTATAAAGCTGTTTTAAAGTGTCTGTGTGTGCGTCAACCACTTTAGATGCAGTAATTACAGGGTCTTTTGTGCTGGAGTTGAAATCAATGATGACCATGTAAGAGAAGAAGACAGACTTCCTTGATTCATCCTTTTATGTCCTCGGGCTGGGAGTAATTGATTAACAGTCGCCGGGGGAAATCCCATATAATAAAGAGGCATAACAGGAAGTTAGGTTCCCTAAGAGTAGAAGTGCTTCTGGTTCCTTAAAGTTGAGCACGGCATTGTCATGAATAGATTTGTCACTTGCTATTGAGAGCAGTTTTGAATGCGACTCATCTTTAACATCAAACCTGTTAAACTTGTTAATCCTAAACTATTGGATTTCAGTTGTTTGCTTCGTTGATTGTACAAACTTTGCTTATATGCATTTGAAGTCATATTTAAAGTTGTATTGATATTATTATCTTTGACCTTGACCAGTTCTGAATGTCTATACATTTTCTCGTACATAAGTTTTAGATTTTGCCATCCAAACTAGGCATCATATATAGTTTGTGTTATGTTCTAGTAGTTAGCATTTCTTTCTATCAGGGCAGACCTACGTTCCACCAAATGTCGATATGGTTAGCTCTTAAAAAATTTAAGAGATAGTTCACCCAAAAATTCTGTCATCATTTACTCACCCTTTACTTGCTTCAAACCTTTAAGAGTTTCTTTCTTCTGTTAAACACAAAAAGAACATAAAAGGAAGGAAGTCATTGGTTACAGGGTCTAAGCACTCTTTGAAGTTATACATTTTGTGTTCAACAGAAGAAAGAAACTAATAAAGGTTTGGAATCACTAGAGGGTAGGTAAATTGTAAGTAAATATTCATTTTCTGGGTGAACTATCATTTTAAACATGAGCGCATTTTTTTACATTGACGGTTGCAGTCAGGCTGCACATTGTGGGCAAATCTCTTGGCTAACACACGCTGTGCGTTAATTTGTTACCTTGAATAACCTGTGGCGTAAACGTGAGGCATGGTAGTAGAACGTAAGTCAGCCCAGGGCAACGAGTCATACAGTAAGTTCATCCACCCGAGTATGCGGTCTGGACAGGATTTGTTGTTCCATTCCAAATGTTTGTTTTATTTGGCAAACAAACCGTTTCCTTTTTATTTTCAACGGTCGTCTTCTCTGTATCATCCGCCTTTCATCGTCCTGTCAATGTTCTGTTTTACTTTTAGTTTCCTATTTAGTTAGAGGATACAATAGATGATTGGGGAATTCGGGGAAATGTTGGGGAATTTGGCTTGCTAAAAGATATAGACTACTCATCATTCAAAGTGCTTTGTCTAAAGTCTAGTATTTTCTTATACTTGTTCAAAACCTATTTCAGTTTCTTTCTTTTGTTGAACACAAAAGAAGATATTTTGAAGAATGCCAGCAGCCAGCATTCTTCAAAATATCTTCTTTAGTCTCAAACAGACGAAACTCTTAAAGGTTAAAAACAGCATGAGTGAGAATAAATTAAGTAATTTTCATTTTTGAGTGAATTTGAATCAGAACTTTCAAGCTTTTAAAGGGTGTAATAAAATGATATGTGTTTACACAGAACTATTTTTGTAATAATAGTATTTGTCTGACTTAAAAGCAATAATGAATGACAGCATTCAGTTGTCCATGCACTATACACCAAATAGTTTTTTCTTTCTAATTTTTTTTTAAATTTACAAATTGGGTTGACTTCTATGTGCAGAGAAATCAGTTTGGCCATTTTGTAATTTTTATTTTTCATCAATCTGAATGGATTAATCCAAGCTAATCCAAATTAGACCTCTTAATGCTAAATGATACACGGATGTCTTAATGCTATACATAATTACCTCAGTACACTCTACTGCAGTGTTTTGTCCAATGTCATTTTTGAAATACCAGCCAGGCTGCATGACCACATACATTGTGTTGGCAAAAATAACTTTCTGTTGTTAAAGATTAACTTTTTTTACAGAAAAAAGCTAGTATTGTGAAAGGAACTTAGGCTCGTTTTACAACCTCCCTGGAGTTAAACAGCTGAGTTTGACCATTTTTGAATCCATTCAGATGATCTAAAGGTCTGGCAGGAGAATTGTTAGCTTAGCATAAATCATTGAATTGGATTAAACCATTAGCATCTTGCAAAAATATTTTTTAAAAACAGTTTAAATAATAATAATAAAGCATATTCATTCATTCATTTTCATTTCGGCTTAGTCCCTTTATTAATCTGGGGTCGCCACAGCGGAATGAACCGCCAACTTATCCAGCATATGTTTTACGCAGCGGATGCCCTTCCAGCTGTAACCCATCTCTGGGAAACATCCATACACACCCATTCACACTCATACACTACGGACAATTTAGCTTACCCAATTCACCTGTACCGCATGTCTTTGGACTTGTGGGGGAAACCGGAGCACCCGGAGGAAACCCACGCCAACACAGGGAGAACATGCAAACTCCACACAGAAACGCCAACTGACCCAGCCGAGGCTCGAACCAGCGACTTCTTGCTGTGAGGCGAACGTGCTACCCACTGCGCCACTGTGAGGCCCTAATAAAGGATATAATAATCTTAATAATCAAGGAACTTTTCTGCCGTACTATGTCTGCAGCAGGCACAATGATATTATGCAGTGTCTCAAAATAGGTACTGTAGGTAACTTACCAGAATGAGAGTATAGTTGCTAGCCATATCGGCATTAAAAAATAGCAACGTTTCATTTTCCATCAGTCATAATACACAATGAAACTACAAAAGACTCAAGCTTTAAATAGGAAAAGTATCAAAACTTTTTGGTCATTTTTTAGTGAGACGCTAATGGTCTAATGCGATTCAATGATATATGCTAAGCTAAGCTTAAAGTGCTCGCCCCAGACATACAGATCGACTGAATGGCTAAAAAAATGGTAAAACTCAACTGTTTAACCCTTATGTGCTGTTGGAGATGTTTCTCTCTGGGTGATTTTGTGGGTGAAAATCACTCTGGGGTGATTTTGTGTCTTCATTTGGCCATAACTTGTTCTGTGTTTCAGCTAGCTGAATGATTTTTGGTGACCAATCTTATTTTGATACATATTTAGAGAATGTTTTGAATAATAAAAAAGAAACACTCAACAATACACTCAAAACACACAAAATGTACTAACCTTTTGTTATGTTTAGGATGAAAGCATCCACTGAATTAAACTGCTGTAAAAATGCATCAGATAACTATTTTATTCAAATATTTTTTCATAAATCTGTTAATCAACCTTAGTCCTGATCAAAACTACTAAATTGCTTAGAGAATTACAGGATTTTAACTATTTAATTGCCATATTCATAAATGATGTCACTGATTTGGTGAAAAAAAAACACACAAAAGGACATTTTCAATATAAAAAGTAATTGTGGATTGGTTTTTTCAACCTTTTATCAAAGTCTTGGACATGTGATGCAACATTGCATTTGATGCATTGTTTTTTATTAATTAAATTTTTTTTTTCTCCCTAATGTACTATTGGTGGCTGTTTTTGCCCCATTGACTTCCAGTATAACCACATTTTTTTGATTACAAAACCATGACACCATATAATCGTGCATTTTTGATTGTTTGACGTTTTTCCCTTTTGGGAAGAGGTCAAATTTGTCATTTTTACTGTTGATCATCAGTTGGCACCATTAACCCTTTAGTTAGGCCTGTGCAAAAAAAAGCTTAGTGTCTGGATTTTGTATGGAGTATAACAGCAAATTAAAGTTAAAGTTAAATTAAAGATGTGGTTATAATGGAAGTCAATGGGGCAAAAACAGCCACCAACAGTAAATTATGGAGAAAAAATGAAAATCTAACAGTTCATCAAAGGCAATGTTGTTACTGTTGTTGCTTGTAGTAGTCCACAACTACTTTTTATATTGAAAATACGCCATTTTGTGTGTTTTTTTTCACCAAATCAGTGACATCATTTGTGAACTTGGAAATTAAAGAGTTAAAATCCTGTAATTTTCTAAACAATTTAGTAGTTTTGATCAGGACTGAGGTTGATTTACAGATTTATGCAAAATAAAATGTAAAAATATTTATCTGATGCATTTTTACGGCAGTTTAATTCAGTGGATGTTTTCATCCCAAACATAACAAAAGAGTAGTAAGTTTGAACAGTGCACAAGGGTCTTGTTAAATAAGCCTTTTTCCTTTAAGGTCTAGCTATCAAAAATAAAAACTATTTGCCAGAAATAAATATGACAATAATACGATTGTTCTTATTAATGTCTTATCGGCACATGCTTTTAAAGCAATTTTAAAACAAACATGTCAGTTTGGACAAATGCTTCATTTTATATGTGAAACACGGGCTGTGTTTAAAACGTCAAGTTCGTTCCTCATTTCTTATGGATCCACTCTGCCTGAAAAGTGCAAAGTGTGGTTGAGCGCAAGCATGACATCATCTCTCTGCAATGCAATCTCTCCTTACTAAGCCAAATATTGAACGGCAGGATGATGGAAAAGCTTGTCACCCCAGAGTACTTCTGTATCTCAAAGCGTCATTTCAAGATGGATGTGTTGTGGGGAAAAGTCATAAGCTGGTTTGTTGTAAAGTGGATTAAAGCATGCAGATATATTGATACACGTATAGAATGTAGTTGTAACTGGATATTAGCGTGAATTATTGCTATGCTTTTTGGATACAGTGAGGTTAGAAAAGAGCCAAAGTTTTGAAGCTACAAAATGAACCCCAAATACACATTAAAGGGATAGTTCACCCAAAGATAAAAATAATCTCATTTATTCTCTCTTATTTTTATTCTTTTATTGAACACAAAAGATGATATTTTGAAGAATGCTGTTTGTTGGGACACATCAATTTCCATAGTAGGGAAAGAAATACTATGTAATTAAATGGGTCTTGCCTCACAGTGGCGCAGTGGGTAGCACGTTCGCCTCACAGCAAGAAGGTCGCTGGTCGCTGGTTCGAGCCTCGCCAGTTGGCGTTTCTGTGTGGAGTTTGCATGTTCTCCCTGTGTTGGCGTGGGTTTTCTCCGGGTGCTCCGGTTTCCCCCACAAGTCCAAAGACATGCGGTATAGGTGAATTGGGTAAGCTAAATTGTCCGTAGTGTATGAGTGTGAATGGGTGTGTATGGATGTTTCCCAGAGATGGGTTGCAGCTGGAAGGGCATCCGCTGCGTAAAACATATGCTGGATAAGTTGGCGGTTCATTCCGCTGTGGCGACCCCAGATTAATAAAGGGACTAAGCCGAAATGAAAATGAATGAATGAATGAATAAATGGGTCTTAAATTATCATCTTTTGTGTTCAACAGGAGAACATTTTTGGGTGAACTATCCCTTTAAAACTGTGATTCGTATGCTGTATTTTCATAAATTTTGGGTAATTATTTAGAGAATTGAGATATAATCACAAATATCACATTATTAGGTTTAATTAAGCATAAAACATTTAAAAGTGTTTTTTGAGAATACAATCCAATTCACCAGAAATAATTTTGATTGATACAAAAACCCCACAAACTTAATCAAATTTGATCGAAAATATACTTTTTTTCCCTCTGTCTCATTATTCATTTCTTATATGTCTTGCTATGTAAATTAGAAAGTTTGTTTATGGGGTGGGTGTAACTGATCTCCCCCATAGTTTCCTGTTGCAAAACAAAACCAGCTTCACAGTTGGATGAAGAATTTGTGTCCATGTCAGGGTTCAGGGTCTTTTGAGCGGTCATTGGCAGCATTAACTCCACACCATCGTTTTGGCTAACAGTAGAGAGACTGTGAGAAGGGCAGAGAATTAAATTAAATGCAAATAGACATAGATGTATGCTACATGTATATGCATAGATCTTTTTTTTTCAGTCAGTAAGTCCCTGTGCTTTTTACGCTGAACTAGGTGGGTGGAGAAAGGGGGGTTGGTGTTTTCTCCTCCAGACAAACTCTCTTTTCATCAGGCAGGGATCACTAACCCTGTTTATTTTTTGTCTGTCTGGGTGAATGCTAACAGACCTTCATGTCATTTAAGATTCAAATATTACACCGCATTTTAGTTGAAATGCATTTTTTATGAGTGTAATATACTGTAGTTTGGGGCATCACGGTGGTGGAGTAGGTAGCCTTATCGCCTCACAGCAAGAGGGTCGTTGGTTTGAGCCTCGGCTGGGTCAGTTGGCATTTCTGTGTGGAGTTTGCATGTTCTCCCCGTGTTAGTGTGGGTTTTCTCCGGGTGCTCCGGTTTCCCCCACAAGTCCAGAAATATATGCGCTATAGGTGAATTGGGTAAGCTAAATTGTCCATAGTGTATGTGTGTGAATGAGTGTGTATGGTTGTTTCCAAGTGATAGTTTGCAACTGGAAGGGCATCCGCTGCGTAAAACATATGCTGGGTAAGTTGGCGATTCATTCCGCTGTGGTGACCCCAGATTTATAAAGGGACTAAGCCGAAAAGAAAATTAATGAATGAATATCCTGTAGTTTTTGAAGTAATTGCATTGTACATTGTTGACATGAGTCTTTTTCTTTCTTTCTTTCTTCATCATTCCACAGAGAGATGTTTAGAAGACCATGAACTGGTTGTCCAAGTGCAGACGTCAATGATCAGCGAGAGTAAATTTCTCTTCAGGAAGAACTATGCCAAATATGAATTCTTTAAAAATCCTTTGGTGAGTTAATCCAAGACCTCAAACGAACTATTTCAGATTTAGATTAAAGGGATTGTTCAACCAAAAAATGAAAATTTACTCACTATTCAATCACCCTTAGAGTGGTTATAAATCTTCATTACCGTTCTGTTGAACACATAATATTATTATTTTTTTAAAATCTGAAAACATGTAACCACTGACTTCAGGAAAAACAAATACTATGGAAGTCAATGGTTGCAGATTTCCAGCTTTCTTCAAAATATCTTTTTTTGTATTCAACAAAAGAATGAAACTCATAAAGGTTTGAAACAAGTGAAGGGAGACTAAATGATGACAGAATTTTTCATTTTTGGGTGAACTTTCCCTTTTGTGTGCTTGTAGATTGGCTTTATTTCCTTCTCTTGGTGCAGGTGTCGGTAGGTACATAAGTAACGTGACACGGATTATCGCTGAAGGAAAGTTCCTCACATTAATGGACTGTTTTCAGTCTTGGTAGATGCAGATATCAAGTGACATGCTTCCAGTTCAGTGAACTGCTCTCACACTCTCTCTCACACACAATCCAAAAGAAACCCATGCCCCTTACTGTTTGGGCTGGTAATCAAACACTTTCAAGAACATTCAGTCCTCTTTTAAATTCAGCCAGAGATGGAGAGGGGTGGCAAATCTGCACTTTACGCGTACATTTTCTTTTCTTCGACCTTTGACACTATGTTTTAAACTGCTGTAACACAAGTTCAATTCAATTCAGCTTATGTGGCGGTTGGTTTCACGGTTTCTTCATCCATCTACTTCATTGACTTGTGGGTCGCGTGGGTTTCCTCCAGGTGCTCCGGTTTCCCCCACAGTCCAAAGACATGCGCATTAGGTGAATTGGATTAAATTGGCCGTAGTGTATGAGTGTGTGTGTGTGTGTGTGTGTGTGTGTGTGTGTGTGTGTGTGTG
>CAIGQW010055764.1:4347019-4362997 GCA_903798125.1 Danio choprae | reverse complement strand
ATAGATAGATAGATAGATAGATAGATAGATAGATAGATAGATAGATAAATGGATGCTGGCTACTATCGCAGTATTCACTTTCAAATTGAATGTTTAATTCCACCATTCTGGCCATTACGCAAGAGCAAAATGACAGAATCAGTCAAACATCATGGCAGAAAAACAGCAGCCACTCAGACAGTTAGAGGACATAAAATGAGAACAAATTGGACATTTGTCTCTGCTCTTTCTCTGAACCTGTCCCCTGCGGTCTGCGCGACGGCTAATGCTGTTTGGAGAGCCTGTTTTCTGAATCACATTAGCAAAATTAGCCCTGGGCTCATCCAGAAGACCTGTGTGTCAGAGGAATAACAAGCAGAGCAGGAACAATACGCTTTGTGATTAAAACGTATGGATGAAATGAATTTTTCATTAAATATTCAAAGTTAGCATAAATAAATGTCAAAGTTGATTTATTTGGGTTTTAGTAGTACATCAAATATTAAAATCAGCACATATTATTCCATCTATCTGATTTTCTGGATGTTTCTTTTAGTTCTGTGCAACACTGGGAACAACTGCATCTTGTGCATTCGACTGCATCACTGAACTCGGCCCTATATGTAAGTACTTTTTACGTTTTATTTAGCTGTTTTAATTTGGAGCTTATTGTATAGTTCCGTAAAATCCATATTTTGATGAAAATGTTGATAATACTGTACAATACTTTCTTATTCAATTAAATTAGTTAACACATTGTCTAATATAAACTAACAACAAACTATATATATATATATATATATATATATATATATATATATATATATATTAGTTAATGTTAGTTAATGTTTGTAGTAGCATGAACAAACAATAAACAATATTTCTTTTTTACAGTATTTATTCATCTTTAAGTAACACTTTAATCTAAGGTGACATAGTTACACATGTTCCATGCACTTACTATAGTAATTACTATGAATTATGCATAATTACATGTAACTAACCCTAAACTAACCTAACATTCATTCTAACCCTAGCCATATAGTAAATACATGTAATTATTTCATATTACTCAGCAGTTTAATTAATGGTTATACTGAACGTTATACACTGCGTCACCTTAAAATAAAGTGTAACCTTTGTTAACTAATTTGTTAGTAATGAAAATAAAGTTGGTCGTATTTCCTGTTAACTCCCAAGCACTACTTTAGATTTTAATAGCACATTATTAAATGCTCATTCTTAGTTTATGATAGTAAAAACAATAACTATGGATCTGTAAAGTGTTACCAAAATTGTTGTCCATACAGTGACAGTGTCATTTATTGTAATGGATGACATTTCAGCTTTTGTTGCAGGATAATAACTGGCAGCTTATATCAAGCAGTAAAGCTTTACCAGTAAAGTTAATCAGTCATTCACAAGTTTTTGGCAACACTTTATTTTAAGGTGTCCTTGTTACAGATTTTCCATGTAATTGCTTTAGTTATTATAGTTAATTATGTATAATTAACGCAAAACTCAACCCACATTCTAACCATACTTAGTAGTAAAATGAATAGTTAAACTGTAACAAGGACACCTTAAAATTAAGTTCAACCCAGTTATAATTTTTAACTGATTTCGTTGTTTTGTCTATAATACATGGTTACGTAGTTTGCATGGTTACTGTACTATGAAAAGCAGAAATGATCAATCAAAGAGCAATATCAAATATCATTAGTTATTGTTTATTTTGTTAAACTAAATGACTGCAAAACATTTTTTTTTTCAGGTCAAAAGTCCCTTGTTTATGGAAAAGCTCTTTTAATATAGAATAGCCAATATTTACAAGAACATGAAGAGAAAGTATGTATTGGTAAAGTCCAGAGCATTCCACAGAACACAGAAGTTTGCAGTTTGGGACATTCTTTCACTCATATTTTATTTTCACAAGTTAGCTGATGCTTGAAATATGCTGTATACTTGCATGTGAGGGGTTAGTTCACTCACAAATGTAAATTGTGTTGTGAGTGTTTAATAATAATAATAATAATAATAATAGTTATTTAATAATAGTGTTTTGGACTTCATCTAAAATATCTTAATTTGAATTAAAAAGATGACCTTCATTCATCTTTTTAATTCAAATTAAGATATTTTAGATGAAGTCCAAAACGTAGCCCTATATACATTTCTGGAAATCGCAAATTATGCAGCCAGAAGTACGTATGGCTGCATTTTGTCTTTAAAACAAACGCTACGGGGCGGTATGATGCCGTTCCTTTTCGCGCTTAGCAGCTGACCGATTACTTCCGAATGGTCGGCTTTCCCGCTGCTACCAGTTTGTCCAGTAGCTCGCCATGTACATCGGTGGGCTTGAGACGCAGAAAGCAGGTAAGACAAAACAGAAGCCAAAAAATAAAATAAAATAATTAAATAGCAGGGTGAGAATGTGTCAAAATCTGAAAGCGTGGTAAAAATCAGGTGAGGGCTTTTCTTTTTCTCGATTGCTTATGAAAACTGTTGGTTGGGTTTAGGGAAGGAGGAGGGTGGGTCAGTCGATCTGTCAGTCAGTCAGTCATTCAGCCAGTCGACAGCTAGTCGACAGCGGCCTCTGGTGGATTTATGCGAGAACAGCAGGCGCAAATGAGACAAAAAAAGGCACTCACGAGACAAATTTGAGACCTGAAAAAGCGTACACAGCGGCCTCTGGTGGATTCGTGAAAGCAAAAACTGCAACAGAGTCCAGAATTCAGATGCATTCACATTTTTAGGTTCTCTCAACTATTGCTTTGCCAATTGACCTGAGTACTGTAAAACGTCATTGTTTTGTGAATCTGAATTTGATTGTTCACAAATCGCGTAATTTAACCAATAAACTGTTCATAATATCTTGTTTAGATTAGTTGGTTAGTAACACAATAAATTCAATTAAATTCAATTCAAGTTTATTTATATAGCGCTTTTTACAATGTAGATTGTGTCAATGTAGGGTGTGTCAAACGCCTTTGGCGTTCTCCAGAAATGTATATAGTGGTACGTTTTCAGAATGAGCCTGGGTTGCAACAATTTGTGAGGGGGAAAAAAATTCAATACTACTATTTTTTATCTATATTTTCTCTCCTGCATTAGCTCATCATGGTGGACATTTACTATACGTTTACTATTATTAGAGTAAGCAGTGCAACACACAAGAGCCATAATGCCCATTAAAATGCATTAAAAAACAATTCAAAAAAATAATTCCTGTATCCCACCTCAATAGCACCATAAGTGTTGTGCAATACAATATGAACACAATAAGTACATTATACTTATTTTTTGATGCAAGTAGGGACTTATTTAAAGTAATTTTAATTAAGTAGGAGTTATTTCCCTACCACTTCAATTTACAATTAAGTAACAATTCACAGCATTTACTACAGGCTTATTACCTGCCTATTATTAAGATATTAGCTGTTTATTAGCATTTGTAAAGTATGATCTCAGTTTACATCCATAATCCTACTTAATACCTTATTAACTATTAATAAGCATCTAATCAATACATTTATTGAGCTAAAAATCTAAGTTAATCATTAGTTAATAGTGTGAATTGTATATTAAAATAAAGTGTGAGTAGTATTTCTTTGGTGGCATGGTGGCTCAGTGGTTAGCACTGTCACCTCACAGCAAGAAGGTCGCTGGTTTGAGTCCTGGCTGGGCCAGTTGGTATTTCTGTGTGGAGTTTGCATGTTCGGAAACCAGAACACCCAGAGGAAACCCACGCAAACATGGGAAGAACATGCAAACTTCACACAGAAATGCCAACTGACCCAGCCGGGACTCAAACCAGCAACCTTCTTGCTGTGAGGTGACCACTGAGCCACCGTGTCACCCTGAACTAGCCTTTTATGAAAAGAAACTTTTATTAAAGTGTTACTAATTTTTTAATGCATCATTGTCATTGTTTCTGTCAGGCAACGCAGAGAAAATCTGGATGCACATTGATGCTGCATATGCTGGGAGTGCGTTTATCTGTCCGGAGTTCAGGCCCTTGCTGAATGGCGTAGAGGTGAGATAATATTTAAATCCCGCCGTGTGTTCTTAAGCACACTTCACAGAGGGAGCCTTCTAAGCCTGGTCAAGCGTGAATGATAATCTCTACTAGGCTCAACTATTGATCCTGTTACATTTGGAGCAGCGTGTGGAAAAGACAGAGTCCTGCAGAATATTTAAATGTCACAAATAATGCGAGCCGGCATGAGCGATGTCTTGTGGTATGGGCGGGAAATTAAAGATCGCTGATCGTCCTTTGAGTTGTTGTGGAGCCCAGCTGGGTGTCACAATGATAAGGGTAAAGTAATTTCCTGAGGCAAAGGACGACCTTTAGATAAGTTCCTCTTTTTCACTTGCTGAAGAAATATCAGTCTTTATTAGCCTTACAAGTTCAAACAATCACGATGACTGCGCTCTCTTGCTCAGATGATGGCTTTTATTATTGACCAAAAGGACGGCGGGCTGCCGTTTTCTGTTTGGTTGTCAGGAAGTGAAGACAGGCAGGACTTAGCAACAATCAGACTGTCACGACTGAGTCTGTATTAATGCAGCAGATGGAAAGGATATTGGAAATGGGAGAGTGAGCAAAAAGATCAGACTTTGAGATTGTGGGACTCTCTGAATGCTTATTGGACAGATTCTGCTTTGTGAGTTTGATTTAAAATATGTTACCAAATAGTTCCTATCAGACTGTGCCAACCATCAGGTGACAGATGTTCCCCTCCTGTTGTCTTAGAATTCTGTATACACTGTTCATCTTTACTAAACCTCTAAAATAAATAATCTAAATTTAATTTCCATTCTCAAATCTGTTTTGCATGAAGAAACAACCTCATCTTCATCACAAACCCTGTAAATGTTTAGGTTTTCCATCATCAGTGTGGAGTTTATGTTTAATCAGAAGGCAACTCTGGTATTTGACTAAAGTAAAGGGTATATTTTGTAATTGTAAAAGTACCTGCATACTGTAAGTGTAAAAAGTGTTTTAGCAAGCCTTCATGAAAATGTGAAAAAAGAAAGTGATTCATTTTTTTTTCTAATGTTGGGGTCAGTTCAGAACGAACTTTCAAGATGAAAAAATATTGTTTAGATTTTTTTTCTGCTTTTAAAATGGTGCACTGGTCATTTTGACCTGCAAGTCAACAGAAGGGGTAAGAAAAATATGTTTATTCAAGTGTTCAGAACAGATTCTGTTCAGTGTTGATATAAAAGATTCATTCATTCATTCATTCATTTTCCTTCAAGATAGTCCCTTCATACATCAGGGGTCTTCACAGCGAAATGAACCGCCAACTTATCCAGCAAAAATTTTACACAGCGGATGCCCTTTCAGCTGCAACCCAGTACTGGGAAACATGCATACACACTCATTCACACACATAAACTACGGCCAATTTAGTTTATTCAATTCACCTATAGCACGTCTTTGGACTGCGGGGGAAACCGGAGCACCCGGAGGAAACCAACACAAACACAGGGAGAACATGCAAACTCCACACAGAAATGCCAACTGACCCAGCCGGGACTCGAATCAGCGACCTTTTTGCTGTAAGGCGACAGTGATAACCACTGAGCCACCATGTCGCCCAATATAAAAGATACAAAATTAAATAAATGAATGAGCAAATGAATAAATGAACTCACTGAAAATACTGAGCTGTTGTGGCCCATCGTTGGGTCAAATATGGACAAACCCAACTGTTAAAAGGGGTTAAAAATAGTAATTTAAATTAAAGTCCATGTTAAATCAAAATGAACAATGTTTATTTTGCTAGCGCATATTGTTATTTTTTTAAGGTGAACAATTAATACATTCAAATTAAACCACTGAAAAAAAAACGTTTGTGTTGGTAATCTTCAATCAAAGTTGAAGTCAGGTTGACGGCTTCATCGACAATATTTTTAACCACGCCCCTCTTACTGTTAGTTTGCTAAGAAGAAATGATATGCAAAAAGAAAGCCCCGTCCCCTACTAAATAGTCTGTTTCAGCTTTATAGTACATCAAAATACTGATATGAAAGTCTCAGCAACTTCTAGTTCACACCAACTTTAATTGGGAAAAAAATAACCCATAATTGGGTTTGGTCATATTTTTTCCAATGTTGGGTTTCGACACGACAACGTGAATGAAGGAATGAATGAAGGAATGAAGCAGGAATTAAGTTTATCAAATAACTGAATAAAAATGTAGTTACATAGAGTTATATGCTTCTTCTTTCATGCCCAAATGCAAAAAAATGTAAATAAAAATAGCATGTAAAAACATTTAATATCAATACTGGCACTCACTTTGAGGTATAAACATAAAATGTGAGACTACAAGACTACTGGACACTTCCTTTATTGCTGTTATACTTTCTGTTATGCTGTTATACTTCCTTTATTACTGTAGATACTATTTAAAATTCAGAAAATGATCTTAAAACCCCAAACAATTTAGATAAAGTTTAGATAAATTAAATAATATAAACCTATTCAACTTTTAAGAGCTTGTTTAAGAACTTTCCACACTTCTTGAAAATACTTCAATTTCTCACACACGGACTATTCAAGGCCTGGAAAGTACTTAAAAACAAAAACAGGTCCTTGAAAATAATTGAGTTTAATTTGAAATTAAATAGTTTTTTGTTGTTATTTCAACAATTGTACTGTGCTTCTGTCAAAAACAATTTTTAATTTTAAATGATTAAGATTAAAATCTTGTACAAGAACTATGACAAATAATGCAAATTTTTATAAATATTTCAGAAATCGCATTTGAATATTACTAGTTTTGAATTCAACAACTTCTATGAAAGTTCTTTGAAAATGACACATGCAAAAATCACCACAGTAAGGACTTTCATGGTGCTACATCTGCTGGGGTATGAATTACAAAGGTCCTTGAATCAGCTGTTTATGAAAGAGTGGGATCCCTACTAATATTAATATGATACTATAAGATTGTGTTGACACTTTTGTTAAGAACATACAAGCGATTATCATAGTTCAATGCAGAAATCTTGCTAATTTAAACAATGGCATGCACGTTTAAACACTAGAATAAATGTTAGACGCATGAATTCAGATAATAATAATAACAAAAACATGCTTCTCTTTTAGTTTGCAGACTCATTCAATTTCAATTGTCATAAATGGCTCCTGATCAACTTTGATTGCTCTGCGATGTGGTAAGTGTTGTTAATGTCATTATCTATAAAAATTATATTTAATTAACCTTTGATTCCCCACCTACTGTATTCCCAGCATTCTACGTGTTATCTTTGTCAGTCAACAGAGGAAACGGTCTCAGCTGCCCCTTATGTCGGCACCAGGCAAACAGGTTTCCTCATGGTCATATAGAGACTAAAATAGACAAGCATGTAGGAAAACTGTTTTTGGTATACATTACTTAAAATATATATATAAATTAGTTCTGAGTTGAGACATTTATAATGTCAAGATTTCTGTTTCAAAATAAAATGTTTATTGAATTTTCTATTCATCAAAAAATCTTTAAAGTACAACAGTTTCTTTTTATATAATAATTCATATTATAATGATTTCTGAAGGATTGTGTGATAATAAAATAAGGACTCCTGAAAGTTAAGCTGTGCCATATCAGAAATAAATTACATTTGAAAAATATTTAAAAATAGAAAACAGCTCATTTTTAAATGGCTGTGATATTACAATATTATACAGTAATATGTATAAAGTTTCAGTGTTTCTACTGTATTTTGCTTAAATAAATAAATGCTGGCGGCACAGCGGCTCTGTGGTTAGCACTGTCGCCTCACAGCAAGAAGGTCGCTGGTTCGAGTCCCGGCTGGGCCAGTTGGCATTTCTGGGGGGAGTTTGCATGTTCTCTCCGTGTCCGTGTGGGTTTCCTCCGGGTGCTCAGGTTTCCCCCAGAGTCCGAAGACATGTGGTACAGGTGAATTGAATAAACTAAATTGTCCGTAGTGTGTGTGAATGAGTGTGTATGGGTGTTTCCCAGTACTGGGTTGTGGCTGGAGGGGATTCCGCTGTGGCGACCTCAGAAATAAACTTTGAACCTGAAAACTAGTGATGCAAGACCTTTAATAAAGAACTAAGTAATCATTTGTTAACCTATAAATGCATACAAATTGATACATTCATACAGATACACTCTCCGAAATAACACCGGGGCGGTACCTTTTCAAAAGATACACTTTTTTTCCTAACAGGTCACATTTGTACAATACTGATACCTAAAAAAGTATAAATGTGTACCTTAAAGTACTGTAAAAAGTTACAAAAGTGTACCTTTTGAAAAAGTACTACCCCAGAGAGTATAACAGTGTATAACACATATGTAAAAATTATATGTTGAGGAGAAAATGTGATTGTATTTCAATACACAATCCCACTTTATTCCAGCTGGTTTATCTGCACTGTCTGAGGTTGTGTAATCTTTAATTATCTAAGGATGTGTGCCTTTTTTTTAAATAATTTCTAAAGTAAACACTTTTTTTCCTCAATCTTGTGTTTGCATCTCTTGCATTTCCTCACTGACTATTAAATCATGTAAAGAGCTAAAAAGCCTTTTTTTTTGCAGAGCTGGTTTTTCATCTCACTATGACAAAATATGAAATTAGCAGATTAATTTAAATTAATGCTATATTTGAAATAGCAAAGAAGTACAATGTGTTTTATAGTACTTCCAATTAAATGTATATTTTTTTACTTTTTAACTACAGTAGAAATAAATACATGGTAAAGTGTCTTAGGGCCCCACTTTGTGGACTCATGGGTGTGCTGGTCTAAAAAAGAGGTGTGTTAAGGCGCATTGTTGGTGCATTGCTATTTTGAGAAGCTATAATAGACCGTGCCATTGACCAACTAAAAGCTGCTCTAAAGTCCAGCGCAGAGCACGTTATTTATGTGCCTATGCAGGTTCAAACGCTTACACATTGCTTAATACACACAGGATGTTCAGCAATACGTACACAAATATCTTTACATATGAAAAAAAATTAAGCCTCCATGCTTTTTTTAGTTTATTCATGACAATTTACATTTGTATAATATTATTATTAGCAGTATTATTTATTATATGCATATTTAGATTTGCTTTAATAAAAACAAGTTTAGATTTGTCCACCTGTCGGGTTTTGGAGACATCCGCATCACCATATGGGGCATAAGAATAGGACGTGTGTTTGGATATAACTCAGTTTTTTTGACCACACTTCGTTATTAATGTTCATTTATTAGTTTGCTGGAAATGAGAACTGAATTTAGAAATAGTTTTGAAACAAATCTTTGTGCGTAACAAACGAAATTAAATGAGTAGACTAATGGATGTCTTCAGTTAAGTGCGTACGACACCGTTTCCTCATCCACGAAAGTAAAGGAGTACAGTAAAGAGTAAAAATAAAGTAAAGAGAAAGTAAAGACGCCAAATGGAGGAGGCTCGTTCTTTATCCTCGTACTGCAGATGGTCTGTTTAACTGTTTTCTCGCTAGTGAAGCATTCAGTTTTTCCACTTACAAAGTCCGCCATGTAAATAGTAACTGACTCTTAAACGGAATGGGAGATGAGACTCTGATTGGTTTAATGCACGTTATGCTCAAAACACACCCATAACTCATTAAAAGAATAAGCACAACCCTGTTAGATCATGTGCCATCCTTAAAATAGCAAAAGTGGATTCGGACACACCCTTAATGTTTTTGTTCCAAGCGCTTTAGACTTTGCGCCTAGATCATTAAAATAGTGCCTTAGTATATTACAGTTTTTATTACAATTAACAGTTAAAACAGGCACACAAATACTATGCTCACTGAAAATAACACTGTATGTTGTTTTTCAGTGTATCTTTCAACTGTATCTTTTCCTACTTTTATTAAGCAGATTGCATATATTGTAATATATGATACATCATATTTTAAATTATATAAGATATTACATGCATTACCAAGTATGTTATTTATTAGTCATTACATACAAATACCCAATGATGTATTTTATTGATAAATGGGAATGTTTGTTTGTTTTCTGCAGGGTGAAGAAAAGATCAGACATTATTGGAGCATTTAAAATGGAGCCACTTTATCTGAAACATGATCACCAAGAGTCAGGTAATCTGCCAGCACTAAACTGGTAACATTCTCCTTTACAAACAAACAAATAAATATCCAGATATTATTCATATTAAATTAGTTTCCCTCACATGAACTCTTAACAAAAGCATACAAAAGAATCCAATCAGATACCGATGGAAAAAAAACAAATCCCACCCTAATATTCATTTATTCATTTTCATTTCGGCTTAGTCCCTTTATTAATCTGGGGTCACCACAGCGGAATGAACCGCCAACTTATCCAGCATATGTTTTACGCAGCGGATGCCCTTCCAGCTGCAACCCATCTCTGGGAAACATCAATACACACCCATTCACACTCATACACTACGGACAATTTAGTCTACCCAATTCACCTGTACCGCATGTCTTTGGACTTGTGGGAGAAACCGGAGCACCCGGAGGAAACCCACGCCAACACAGGGAGAACATGCAAACTCCACACAGAAACGCCAACTGACCCAGCCGAGGCTCGAACCAGCGACCTTCTTGCTGTGAGGCGAACGTGCTACCCACTGCGCCACTGTGAGGCCTCCAACCCTAATATTGAACAATAATTGTACATAATTTATTAATCATAGATCAACATTTGCTAATGCATTATTAAAATCCAAATTCATGCTTGTTAACACTAGTTATTGCTCTGTGAGTTAACATAAACTAACCATAACCATTTTTTTTCATTAACAAACATTAACAAAGATGAATAAATACTGTAATAAGTGTATTGTTCATTGTTTGTTTTCACTAACATTAACTAATAGAACCTTATTGTAAAGGGTTACCTTGTAACTTGCATTTACTATAAATAGCTTTATTCATTAATTCATTATTCATGCAACACATGAATAAAAAATGGCAACACAGGCTTATTGTAAACACGTACTTTAGCCTACACTTTTGTAAAACCACAAAAAAAAATCATACTTAAAGATACGTTTGACTGCAGTTTCTTGGTAAAACGATTGCTATAGGGCAGTTTGACACCAACAAACTTTGTTCCTTTTCACACTAATGATCGTTACAGGGACATATTATTGACAAATACAATCATATTTTCATGTAGTTCTTTGCGCAACAGGAAATAAATATTTAGGGGTGTCTATGATTTGTAATCGAATACATTTGCCTCAGCTATCTTTCTCACAATGTTTCTGGCATGGTCAGTTTGCTCGGTAGCTCACCTTGTAATGCTAAGCGCTTGGGTTTGAGAACGGTGAAATACAGTAAAATTATGTGATCGCAGTGCATTTTTTTCTTACATTTGCTTTTGAAAACACTATGGTTGGGTTTAGGAAACAGTTTAGATCAGTGGTTCGCTAGCAGATCTGTATGGCAAGCCCTGCCTTCTCGTAGACATGTACAAGAAGGACGTGTATCTGAAACGTACATTTAAAAAACCCGAAGGGGCTGCTTACATATTGTCTAAAAGTGCTTGGAAAGCAAATGATGTGCCGCTTCCTTCACCAATTTCAATTCACTTCTACGTTCAAACTCCTGTTTGTCATTGCTAGACAACTATCAACGTCTCAGAGGATGACAAACAGACAAACCATTGCTGTAGCTTTGATACAAATGTTATTTATGAAAGGAATTAAAAAGCACTGCTGTGCTTGGGTGCGCTGCGATGTCTGAGGTAATTAGCCTGACGTTATTTATGAAATGTGGATATTTCATACAAAGTGTGAAGCTGAAGTGGTTGGTTATGAAGTTGACAGGTTTTCAATTAGGAGTGCCTGGAATAACATCCCTATTTGCATGTCCAAGCTGGGTTCTTCATTTGGTAATAACAAACTTGCGTGTGCAAAATACGGGATATGTTTACATCCCTACAAAAAGTATTTTAGCTTCAAAAATGTAGACAGAGCCCTCTGGTGTATTTATCATCTAAAACATGCTAAAAAACATACCTGGAGTAATGTATTTTATACTTTACAAAAATGTAGGCACGAATTTCTAATGAGCCTGTGTTGTGAAATTTGATAAAATATTTATTTTTAAAGAAACATTTATTTATATATATATTTTTAATAATTTGTTTATTTACTATTATTATTATTATTATTATTATTATTATTATTATTATTATTATTATATTTGTATATATTATTATGTTTAATTTTTATGTTTATATATTAATTCATTTAATATGCATGGCATTATTATAAGAGAAGAACTGTATATTAAACTACTGGCAATCACTGCTATGATTATGGTAAATAATAAACAACAGTAACACCAATAAAATAACTGAAGTGCCTTAGCATGAGGTGTAAAGCGGATGACAATGATCCTTATTAATGAGACTTGACGTCTTGTGCTGACATTCACTTTACGTCAGACTGTAAAGTCTCTATCAGATTATTCACCAATTCATTATTCACAGATTATCAGTGCGCAGCGGTGTTCTGTAAGCCTCTCTGTTTGCTAGTAAACAACAGGTCTCTTTGCTCCAACACCAACCTTAGGTGCATTTTTGTGTGTACTGTGTATGTGATGCACATAATGTGTCTACTGTATAGTAAATACCGTTTTAACCCAAGTGACATTCATTTTGAATAAAAATAACTTTAAATTAAATAAACAGAATTTAAAATTGATCACCGCTTAACATATTAACATGTCATTTAATCAGTTTCATATGACGGAACTTGTATGAATTTGTACAAATTAACCAGTGAACTGACATAACTTAAAATAGGTGCGTTTCCTCATGAGATCAGGCTGGTTTTATTATAGTAAATGTGTAGTAGTGTTTTGTCACACCAAAGGTGTATACTATAAATATCATGATAAAAAAGGGTAGCAAAACCTCACATTGTTTAAAATCATACATTATGATTTATGAACCTTTTTTTTTGATGTGTGTAGTAAAGCCATAGTTAATTTTTGCTTCCTGTTGCTTATTGACCATTTAAACCTGGGTAAACAAAGACAGATCCTCTGGTAATGTGCCTGTGGGCAGTGTGCAGCTGTGCAGACCATTGTAATTGTGTTGACAACAAAACAAAAGAGCAGCACTGTCTCTCAACCCACGACCAACACGCACACACACACACACACACACACACACGCTTATATATGCATGCACACCTTAAAGCCATTTCCATCATGAACAACTGCATGATTACATTACCAACAGGCTTGGGCAGATGGGAAAACTAAATGTTATCCTTTGCTGTTTTATTGATATTTGATTAATATGTGTGAATAATCGTTTATGATTTCTGTGCTCGTGTGATCATATTATTTACACATGAACTTGCTTTTTGTTACTAATTATGATTTTTGTTTTATAGGTCTTGTCACTGATTATAGAGTAAGTATATTCAGTGTGTGTGTGTGTGTGTATCTTGTATTCCTCACATTGTGGGGACCAAATGTCTCCACAAGTACAGCAATACCAGTAAAGTTTGCATAGAGCAGTGTGTATGTAGAATTAATAATATGTGTTTACCTTTCTGATAATCTCTGTAAGCCTGTTATTATCTGTTTATTATCCACTTGGAAAGAAGTAATACCTGGTTTACAGTATTACAGTAATACTGGTGATTACAGTATCTAGTACAAGGGATTAAAAAAATTGTTAATCTGGTTAATTTCTCATTTAAATAATATTATTTGATTTGTTAAGCCCATAAGCCATGCATTAAAAAAGGTCAATAATTAAAAATTTGTATTTTTCTTTTAGTTGAATGCATACTGACAAACAATGTGATGTATTTTTTTTCCTTTTGAATCTGGTTGAAATTTAAAAAAATAACTATAAAGACTTTTTTTGAAGTTGAAAGAAAATAAAACTTCAAATAAAACAGTAGGTAAATCCAAAATCTTTTTCCATTACAGCTTCAACAGTTCGTTTACATAAAATGATCTTAACATTTTATCTGCTTGCTAATATATTTTATGTCAAATATAATGATGGCTATTATATTATAATGAAGTAAGTTTTTGAAAGCAGGTGAAGAGTCATATCTAAGAATCACAAATCATGTAATTTAGACATCAATTAAAGGGATAGTTCACCCAAAAATAAATATTCTGTCATCATTTACTCACTCTTGACTTGTTCCAAACCAGTTTGATTTATTTTTTTCTGTTGAACACAAAAGAAGATATTTTGAAGAGTGTTTAAAACTGGTAACCATTGACATCTGTTAACAAAAATACAATATATAATATATACTGTAAGTCAATGGTTACATGTTTTCAGCATTCTTCAATATATCTTCTTTTGTGTTAAACAGAACAAAAATTATTCAACTTGGTTTGGAACAAGTCTAGTGTGAGAAAATGATGGTCGAATATTCATTTTTGGGTGAAATATCCCTTTAACTGTAAAATTATATCCATGCATAGATGTACTCAGTAGTTATTTATTGCATTGTATTATACATTAATATACATTTTTAATAATGTAATTTATTGAATGTGAATATAAGACTATAGAGGTTTTGAGAGAACATCTAAGTAAAACTTTAGTTATAGCATACGTTTATGTGTGCTGATTTGTGTCTGTGATTCATGAGTATTTGTGTGTGCACAGTTGTCATATCTCATCTCATCTCCCTTTAGCACTGGCAGATCCCGTTGGGTCGTAGGTTCCGCTCTCTCAAAATGTGGTTTGTGTTCCGCATGTACGGACTTAAAGGTCTCCAAGCCTACATCCACAAGGTAACTGCCTTTAACCCATGCTGTCAATCAAGTTAACTCTGACATTCACATCTTATTTGGCTCCATAGTTCGATTCGGAACGGCGGAAATCTTTTTATCTCTCTACATCATTACATGTTCTGTTCTGCTCATGAACTATATGATATTGAGAGCAGATTTTTGAGAAACAAACAAGGGATGTTTTCAAGTTCAGTGTTCAAAATAGCATATCACTTATGCACTGTAAAACAAATCTTACTGCCTTAATTTTTTTAGTTGAATCAACTGATCTTTTCTAGTAATCTCAATTTACATCAGTCAAACTGACTAAAAATATGAATTAAATTTCTGTATAACTTAAAAAATGAGTTGAAACCCTAACTATTTAACTTATTACCTTATTAAAATAAGTTGAAGTAACATAAAAGCTTTTGTCGTGATGGCTTTTTGTCATATTATTATTTACAGTGTGATCAGGGTAAGAATTAAAGTGGGGGGCATTGGTCACCCCTAATGGTTCATACCATTGTTGATTCATAATTGCACAAATATTGAATCACTGGTCTGAAACCTGCAGAACCAGCCTATAAAATAAATATACCCTAAAAGTAAGTAAATTTAAATAGGCACTGCTATGCTTGCATTTGGAAGTTAAACTGATTTCTTTGATTGATTAATTGCATGTGTATTAAAACAAAAATTGAGACTGCCCCTAGAAAACGGACACGTTGTCATATATATATATATATATATATTGGCTTTTTGTCCCTTTATTAATCTGGAGTCGCCACAGCAGAATGAACCGGCAACTTATCCAGCATATGTTTTACGCAGCGGATACCCTTCAAGCTGCAACCCATCACTGGGAAACATTCATACACACTCATTTACTCTCATACACTATGGACAATTTAGCTTACCCAATTCACCTAAACCGCATGTCTTTGGACTTGTGGGGGAAACCGGAGCACCCGGAGGAAACCCATGCGAACACGGGGAGATTATATTCATTCATTCATTTTCATTTCGGCTTAGTCCCTTTATTAATCTGGGGTCGCCACAGCGGAATGAACCGCCAACTTATCCAGCATATGTTTTATGCAGCGGATGCCCTTCCAGCTGCAACCCATCTCTGGGAAACATCCATACACACCCATTCACACTCATACACTACGGACAATTTAGCTTACCCAATTCACCTATACCGCATGTCTTTGGACTTGTGGGGGAAACCGA
>CAIGQW010055764.1:4335943-4346619 GCA_903798125.1 Danio choprae | reverse complement strand
TATATATATATATATATATATATAATCTCATTTTCACAAATATTCCCATTACTTCTTATCCGCAGACAGGGCTCTTGAACCTGGATGCCTTGTTCCTACTTGTCACACAATTACAAAAAAAACATTATATGTAAAACAGACAAGGATGCTAATTACTAAATGTGTATTATTAATGTGTACAATTATAATCAAATATATTTCCTGCTTATTTTATTTATTGGAAGTTTATATTGGTAATTTAAATATAGTGGTTGCCCTGTTTGCTTATTTAATCTTATTTTTTTTGTTGTTGGTGGTAGTCCATTAAATATACTATATAAGCACATTTAAAAATATCCAAAGTAGACCAAATATGTCTTTTAATGGAGACTTAAAGACAGAAACAGTCTAATATGGAAGATAGGTGAGTTTTATATGAAGAGGTTTAATTAAGATTAATTAAATTAAGATTGCTGGTTCTCAATGCTGGAGAAGGAGTGCATGGACAGAGTAAGTTTGTAAGGTACTGAGGAAAAGCAAGGGTTTTCTGCTACTCTTACGTTTAGAATGTTTTCACAGAGAATGTCTCTCAAACTTTTTCATTTTAGACAAAACAGTGTTTATGACAATAAGATCTGGATAGGCATTTCAACTCAGAAATACACTGCAATCGTGAACTGAATACAGTTCTCTAAGAAAACTGAGCTGCTACATTGCATTATAAAATTTGTACTTGACAACTGACAATGCTTTAAATACTCGCCAACACTTATTTTTACTTGCATTTGGTGCTTAGCAAGTGTTATTTTTAGGCCCTGTATATAAATATGCCTGTCTGTCTGTCAAATAATCTGCATATATCATGTCTGCAATGCATTGTCGATCTTGTTTCAGCATGTAAAACTGGCTAAAGAGTTTGAGTCTTTCGTGAGAGCCGATCAACGCTTTGAGATCTCAGCTGATGTGGTGATGGGTCTCGTCTGCTTTAGACTCAAGGTCAGAGAAAAACACTTTCTCTACAGAAACAAACACATCTCCTCCTGCGGTTATAATAGCTTGGCTTTGGGAGGTGGTTAACTATGGAAAATTGCAGTATGACTTATTTTAATTTGTACAAGATGTGCGATGAGCTACACAAAATGATGTTGTGATAAGCAGCAACTAAAAACAGGTAGATACATTTTTGTTTTACATTTGTTTGATAAAGAGTTTTAACCCCTTCATGCATGAATTATGGAAAGCATCTAGATTTTTTTTTTAAATGTTTAGTACTTCAAAGTGATACAATATTTTTAATCCATGTTCATTTTTGCACATTTCTGTTTTATTTAAAAAATATATATATATTTAACTGTCAATATAAAGCCACAGCTGACAATATGGAGTTTTGTGTTGTTATTTATTTTAAAACATGTTATTCTATTTATATTAGTTCAGATATTAAGGACAATGATATTACAATGTGTTAACAATAAAACATTGTAGAAACAATCAGTGTTACATATATGTGGAAACCTACAGTATTAGTAATATGAGCAATAAAAAATGCCGATTGTAACAATTTGATTATTATAATTTCATCTTTATCCATGTTTAACCATTATAGTATATTAACTTCTAAAATGTAACAGCATAATTTTAATTAAAACTGATTTCTTTACAGCACACATTAACTTATTCTTAAATTTACATGATAGCATTTAACAGACACTTTTAATGTCTTGCTCAAGGGACTCACCTCAGAGGTGGTATTGAGGGTGAAAGAGAGTGCTGGTATTCATTCCTCCCACCTTCAATCCCTGCTGCTGCTGGGACTTGAACCTGCAACCTTTGGTCAACTCTCTAACCTCTAGGCCACGTGGAAATAGTTATTTATGTTGATATAGTTTTTAATACGTCTGTTTAATTTCAATATAAGACAATTCATGACATTTTTACATACTAGACAATTAATAGACATACTAGCAGGTTACAGAAATCAGACTTACAAAGCAATCTGACTCCGCTGTTACATGATATTCACATATGTAATTGTCAATTTTAGTTCATAAAACATTAACATATTTATAAAATGGTGAGATGAGTGGTTATTGTTCTTAAAAAGTTAACCTTTTAGCAGTTATTCCTGTCATGTTGTGTTTGATTTTAAGGCTTCTTAAAATCCATCTTAGTGCCCTTTTACCCGTTTTTATACTTATATAAACAAAGCAAAATTAAACTGGAGGTAGTCAAGGGATGAAATTGGTATAGTCAAACACCATTTAAATTGATAGTAAAGCCAAAAAATGAATTCTGTGATTATTTACTCATCTTCTACTTTCTTATTTTTTTTCTGAACACAAAAGAAGATATTTTGAAGAATGTTGGAGATAAACAGCCATGTTCCTACTTTGGATGTCAATAGCTGTGTTTCCATCCACTTATTTTTAAGTGCATTTTGGATTATCGCATAAAAAATGCTTATTGGAAATGCCAAGGTGTGCATAACTTTTGAAAATGCACATAAAAAAACGTACGCGCACAAGTGAGTAGGATAAATGTGTGCATAAACTGCGACTGAAATACTTATACTGAATAAATTCCAGTATGCGCATCAAAAACGTCATGTGATTTTTGAGGGTGATGATGAAAATAGGTGAGATGGAGAGCATTAATGAGTATCTCGGCCACATTGACTACATTTACATCGACATCAGTGATCTAATTATTTGGGCTCTATTTTAACAATCTAGGCGCAAAGTCTAAAGCGCATGGTGCAAAAGCATTAAGGGCATGTCCAAATCCACTTTAGCTATTTTAAGGACGGAAAAAATGCGCATGATCTAACAGGGTAGTGCTTATTCTCTTAATTAGTTAATTAGGTGTGTTTTGAGTATAACGTGCATTATACATGCAATCACATTGCCTTTAAGAGTTTGTTGCTTCACGCCATGGCGCATTTGCTATTTACATGGCGAACTTTGTAAGAGGAAAAACTGAATGCTTCACTAGTGTGAAAACAGTTAAACAGACCATCTGCAGTGCAAGGATAAAGAACGAGCCTCCTCCATTCGGCGTCTTTACTTTTACTTTATTTTACTTTACTCCTTTACTTTCATGGAGTAAGGAAACGGTGGAAACTCACTCCACTGAAGACATATATTAGTCTACATATTTAATTTTGTTTGTTAAGCTCAAAGATTTGTTTCAAAACTATTTCTAAATTCAGTTCTAATTTCCAGCAAACTAATAAATGAACAATAATAATGAAGTGTGGTCAAAAAGCTTATATCCAAACACGTCCTATTCTTATGCCCCATATAGTGACGCATACGTCTCCAAAACCCGACAGATCGACAAATCTTAAAAACTTGTTTTTATTAAAACAAATATAAATATGCATATAATAAATAATACTGTTAATAATAATATTATACAAATGCAAATTGTCATGAATAAATGTTTCATATGTAAAGATATTTGTGTATTGCTGTACATCCTGTGTGTCTTAAGCAACGTGTAAGCGCTTTGGACTTGCATAGGTGCATAACTACCCCGCTCTGCGCTGGACTTTAGACCAGCTTTCAGTTGGTCAATGGTGCGGTCTATTTCAGTTCTTCAAAGTAGCAATGCACCAACATTGTGCCTTAACACACCTCCTTTTTAGACCAGAACACCTATGAGTCCACAAAGTGGCGCAAATGGATTTGCTATTTAAACAACATGACACGAAACATGAAAATTACTGTTGCGCTGGTCTGAAAATAGCAACAAATCACGCCAAACATGTCTTGCGCCTTATTGCGCCGGGTGTATGACAGGGCCCTTTGCCTTAATCTGAATAAGACAATAATATGATTAAGGAGTTTACATGAGAATGTTCCTTTCATGATCCCGTTTTTACATGTTATAGCACATAGATAGATTAACATCATTGCGTCACCATGCTGTCCAAGTTTTCTTCTGAGTTTCATGTAATTTTGGGTGTTTCATTTTTAATTTGTCGACTTTAACTGCAGTTCGGCAGTTTCACTTTCATTCAGGAACATTTCATTCATGCCCCGTGACAAACTGAGCTACTGGACGCGAGTATGAAGTAAGGACTGCTGGAAGAGTGTTGTTTTAATGGAATTTGAATCACATGCTGAATGGGAAAACAACCCCTCTGCATTTCGCGATGCGGGTGTCTATGGTCCTTTACTGAATCAGTAGGTGCAGAGAATAGTGTCAAACAGCCGTGTGTGTATAGAATACCCTGTCACAAAATGCAGCGAAAATCCTACACGATGGTAATAGTTTGATTGCGTTGTTTACATGTCTGTACTGTACTTCAATAATGCGACTAAAATAGGAATACTCCACGTCTTAATGCGATTTCTGTTTACTTCAATTATAACTTTAATCGGATTAAGGGAATAAAAAAAATCGCTATTTACATGGTAGACTCTTAATCAGAGTATTGTCTTAATCGTATTAAAATCGGATTATTAGTGTCCATATACTTATTGTAAAACATCTGAAATGTTTTGGTCATTCTGCGGCTTAACCAAAGTCCATCATCATTACAGCGGTTCAGTAGAATTACCTTCCAGAACTACCTTGAGCGGCTGTGCTCACAAAAAGCAGCTTCTACCACAGCACATTCCCTTTTTCTTTTTGATATTTGGTGCCAGTTCATCAGGAAGTGACGATTTTGTTCTCTTTGACTCACTGGATGGAAATGTTGCATTACAGATCTTTTATGTGATATTCCAGTTTTGCACATAAATTTAATTCGCAAACATTTGTACGGAAACATAGCTACTGGCTGCTTTTTTCCAGAATTCTTTAGAATATCTTGTTTTGTGTTTAACAGAAGAATGAAATTGATAAATACACACACACACAAGTTAATAAGAGCTAATAATTTTAGTACTGAATACTATAGTGAATTTGAGTTATGCATCCTTGTAAGGGAGCAGTTACAAAGTATACTCACTCTATTTTGCATTAAACCTTGCAGGGCTCCAATGAATTAAATGAAAACCTGCTGAAGAGGATCAACAATGCACGGAAGATTCATCTGGTACCTTGCCAACTGGCTGGCAATTTTGTTCTGCGGTTCGCCGTGTGTGCCCGTGCTACTGAGTCCCGGCATGTCCAGGAGGCCTGGTGCCACATCAGCCAGCTGGCATCAGAGCTGCTTCAGGAACTGCCACACTGACCACTGCAGTGGGCATCAAAATGAGTCAAATGGCTGATCTGTACCACGTCTGCTCTCACACTGTCTTAATTCCACTCTATCGCTGATTCATGCTATTTATTGGCAAAATATGTGTATGTGTGCGTCCGTGATTGTCACAAAGGTGTCCGCCATGAGTGTGTAGCATTGCATGCTCCCTCTGCCTACATTTATATGGCATGATGTCCAAAACAGGCACATCATATCATGTTTGTCGATTGCAGATTTCTTTCTTTCACGATATTCAGCCTCACCCGTATAATCATCAGGGCTGCAAAAAAAAAAAAGATTATTATAATAATCAATTAACCAACACTTAATCATTGAATATTTCAATAACTAATCAGTAGGTTTTGAATGATTGTTCAGCTTTTGCAGCTAGTTTAAACAGTTGTAGATTCTAAGTAATAATAAAAATAAAATAAAATTATGTCAGCTTTTGAAATGTTCTAATGAACTTAGAACTGAGATGTGTTAACGAACTTTGATCAAACTGAACAGATCACTCTCTTTCAGTTTTCTGATTCTGTCAATCATCTGCACTACAAACCAAAAATAAAAATATAATGTTGTAAACAAATCTCTTGACGGCAGAATCTCTATGATAACAGTTTGAGTTAATGAAAAAATAGTAAGGGACAGAAAAAAGGGCATTTACTTCAGGACACATAGAATGGTAAAGTATTAATCTGCGAACAATTATTAAAATAATTATAAAATATTTCTTAGAATACAAATGAAATAAGCAGAGTTGTTCTCATAAATATTTTATATTTTATATATTTTTCCTAACACCTCCCTTTTTAGGTTTTCACAAATATGAAAAAAATAATAATAACAGCATTCATATGACTCCTATCACTTTCCAATCCATGCCCAAGTGAGTTTGACTACCAAATCCTAAATGTTTGACTTGTGTAACCATGCCGTAGGTTGAGTTAGCCGGCTGTGACCTGATTGGTAGGCGAGAGTGCTATTCAGTTGTTCTCGCCCGCAATACAAATGCAGTGTGAGTGCATGTTTTTCATCACCTTATGAACGATAACTATAATACTTTATTTAAGCTGCAAAATCCCACACCTGCTTTGAGAAACATGTCCTGGGCTGTATCCAAAAATTGCCCTCTATACGCTTAAATAGTGCGTTATTCGAGGGAGCAGCCATTTGTAACGTTGTCTGAAAACATAGTGGACGTTCTGAAGTGCACTCAATCAATCCCACAATACACCACAATAACGAGTGTACAACCCATGTACACTCAATAGCTAGAAAATACCCATAATGCACTGTAGGAGTTTGTGCAACGAATGACTTTGCAATTTTCCATTCATAGCGGAATCCTAAGTTTCAAAATAAAACATTATTTAATTGGCATACATGACAGAAATCAAATGGCTAATAGACTGAAAAAATTGGTTCATTGCTAATTGTTGCAAGCAATTTATAGAAGCTGAATTTAAACAAACAAATTAGGTTGAACATTACTAAATTTAGGGGAGCACGGTGGCTAACACTGTTGCCTCACAGCAAGAAGGTCGCTGGTTTGAGTCCCGGCTGGATCAGTTGGCATTTCTGCGTGGAGTTCGCATGTTCTCCCCGTGTTCACGTGGGTTTCCTCCGGGTGCTCCGGTTTCCCTACAGTCCAAAGACATGTGCTGTAGGTGAATTGGATGAACTAAATGGGCCGTAGTGTATTAGTGTGTGTGTGTGTGAATGAGTGTGTATGAGTGTTTCCCAGTACTGGGTTGCAGCTGGATGGGCATCCACTGCCTAAAACATTTGCCGGAATAGTTGGCGGTTCATTCCGCTGTGGCGACCCCTGATATATAAGGCATTACGCTGAAGGAAAATGAATGAATGAACTACTAAATTTAATTTGTTTGTTTAAATTCAGCCCATAGAAATTGTTTGCAACCATTTACCTTTAAAAAAATGTAGTAAATCCAATACAGTGAATCATTATTTTCAATGTAGGCAGCTCGCTAAGATTTAAATACGCTTGGACCAGTCACATGAGAAGTTTAAAATATTCATTTAAGGGATTTATTAACTAGCAAAGCATAAAAAAATAAGTAAAATTCAGTCACTCCAAGTTGACAACAAGAATATTTGTCAACTATTTTTCTTTATAGTCGACATTGGCGACTAATTGTTTCAGCCCTAGTAATCATCAAACTTTGTCATAAAGAACAAAAGTTTATTTATTATTTTTGCCTCTACTGTTCACTTGTTCTAGAAACTACAGTATGTTTTTAGATATGTAGACGGTTGCATATTTCTACTGAGCGTGTCTCTGTGTTTGTGAGCTTTTATCATGTGTCCTCCGGCTGTGAGCACTTTGTCCAAAAATGTACCGTCGTGCACTTGAGTCTATGATAAAAAAAAAAAAGAAATATGTTTTTTACCTATTCAGAGAATGATTTATCTTTAAAATGGGTATAGAGAATATTTTGTGGATTGATTTATAGAAGCATTGGCCTTTATTGTTTTTTTTCTCTTCACTGCAGCTCAATGAAATGAAATGTTGAGCCTAATCAGTCTAATTCCTTTCACAAAAAACATTGTTCCTGATTCAGCAAAGCTCACGTAGTAGTTGTTGTTGTTGTTGTGCCTGACAAGTTAATAAGCTTTGACTCTGGAACATATTAAAACAGTAGTTGTGTACTGTGTGTTAACATTCACAATAAAGTGCATTTCTCCCAAAAGTTGTGTGAATTGTACATATCTTCAGAAATGGTAAGGTTTATTGCAAGTTAGATTGCATTCTGCTAATCTAATATTGCGAAATCATTCAATCATTTTCCTTCGATTTAGTCCCTTTATTCATCAGGGGTTGCCACAGCGGAATGAACCGCTAACTTATCCAGCACGTTTTACACAGCGGATGCCCTTCCAGCTGCAACCCAGTACTGGGAAACATCCATACACTCTCATTCACACACAAATACATACACTACAGACCATTTTAGCTTACCCAATTCACCTATAGCGCATGTCTTTGGACTGTGGGGGAAACCGGAGCACCCGGAGGAAACCTGAACATGCAAACTCCACACAGAAATGCCAACTGACCCAGCCGGGACTCGAACCAGCGACCTTCTTGCTGGGAGGCAACAATGATAATCACTAAGCCACCGTGTCGCTCGTTTTGTGGAATATTTTATTATTATTATTATTATTATTATTCATTCATTAATTTTCTTCTCGGCTTAGTCCCTTTATTAATCTGGGGTTGCCACAGCGGAATGAACTGCCAACTTATCCAGCATATGTTTTACGCAGCGGATGCCCTTCCAGCTGCAACCCATCTCTGGGAAACATCCACACACACTCATTCACACACATACACGACGGACAATTTAGCTTACCCAATTCACCTGTACCGCATGTCTTTGGACTTGTGGGGGAAACCGGAGCACCCGGAGGAAACCCACGCAAACACGGGGAGAACATGCAAACTCCACACAGAAATGCCAACTGACCCAGCCGAGGCTCGAACCAGCGACCTTCTTGCTGTGAGGCGATCGTGCTACTCACTGCGCCACCGTGCAGCCCTATTATTATTATTATTATTATTATTATAGACAATTTTTCAAGTAAGCCTCAGCAGTCCAACAGATGTGACAAATTTAATTCTCCATGACCTAAAATTGTGATGCTGCTAATTCAATTTATGACTTTTGCTTCATTTTTATTATTGTTTGGATCAGACAATAAACAAAAGGCACAGAGAGAATGACACGAATGCATATCAAGTTGAACAGAAAATGAATGAATGAACAAATAAATGAAAAATAAAAAAATCTGTAAACATATAGATAAAGGAGTATCACCAAAAAATTATCATATTTTAAAAATCTGCCACTTTTTTCTTGTTTTTAATCGAAGAGATTTAAGGAATGCATGATTCAATTAAGAAATGTGAAAAAGTAGGCTGCACTTTACTAATGAATGCATTTTCCCCCAAACAAAATAAAGGGAAAAAAAAAGCAGTGGATAGCACGTTCGCCTCACAGCAAGAAGGTCGCTGGTTCGATCCTCGGGTGGATCAGTTGGCGTTTCTGTGTGGAGTTTGCATGTTCTCCCTGTGTTGGCGTGGGTTTCCTCCGGGTGCTCCGGTTTCCCCCACAAGTCCAAAGACATGCGCTATAGGTGAATTGGGTACGCTAAATTGTCCGTAGTGTATGAGTGTGAATGGGTGTGTATGGATGTTTCCCAGAGATGGGTTGCAGCTGGAAGGGCATCCGCTGCGTAAAACATATGCTGGATAAGTTGGCGGTTCATTCCGCTGTGGCGACCCCAGATTAATAAAGGGACTAAGCCGAAATGAAAATGAATGAATGAATGAAAGTAATTCGCTAAACCTTTACAGTAACAGATTATATATCTGTGTTGGACAAATCAATGTGCTTACCTATATGAAGATATAAACAAGTGAAGATATTTTAAAGTGTAAAAAATAAATGTACTGTGTTTTTCAATGAATGAATGTTAAATGTGTGTAAAGATCCACCAAGTTATGTTGGGTAACACTTTGCAATAACAGTACAGGAATAATGATGTAATAATATGTCAACTAAACATTGCTTTATTTTGAATTAATGATGAGTTAATGTATGCGCTAATGATAAACTACAACATGAGTCACGAGGTCATTGGTGAATAACGACTACCTTAAATACTTGTTAGTACATGATTGTTAATGTATTAAATAACATTTAAGTTTAAGCATGGCCTCACAGTGGTGCAGTGGGTAGCACGTTCGCCTCACAGCAAGAAGGTCGCTGGTTCGAGCCTCGGCTGGGTCAGTTGGCGTTTCTGTGTGGAGTTTGCATGTTCTCCCTGTGTTGGCGTGGGTTTCCTCCGGGTGCTCCGGTTTCCCCCACAAGTCCAAAGACATGCGGTACAGGTGAATTGGGTAGACTAAATTGTCCATAGTGTATGAGTGTAAATGGGTGTGTATGGATGTTTCCCAGAGATGGGTTGCAGCTGGAAGGGCATCCGCTGCGTAAAACATATGCTGGATAAGTTGGCGGTTCATTCCGCTGTGGCGACCCCAGATTAATAAAGGGACTAAGCCGAAATGAAAATGAATGAATGAATGAATGAATAAGTTTAAGCATGATCGTTAATGTATTAAATAACATTTAAGTTTAAGCATGATCGTTAATGTATTAATTAACATTCAAGTTTAAGCTAGATGTAACCAACATGAACTCATGAGCTGTTAATGTATAATTGTGTCATGACTTTACTTGGAGGGGCACATTATCATTAACTCCTGGGTTTAAACTGTTCATGCTGATGCTGACTGAACACTTTTCTATTGTTATTCAGTGTAAACGCACTAGACGGACGTGTATAAGGAGGTCATGAGTAGTTAAGAATGGGTTAATGATGATGTGCCCCTCCAAGTAAAGTCACGATATAATTATACATTAACATGTCGCGAGTTCATGATGGTTAAATTAAGCATAAACTAATGTGGTTATTAATA
>CAIGQW010055764.1:4315866-4335543 GCA_903798125.1 Danio choprae | reverse complement strand
GAGTTCATGATGGTTAAATTAAGCATAAACTAATGTGGTTATTAATACTTTAATTAACAAACAGCCATGTCCTAACTGATTAAACACATGATTAGCACATGCATTAATTCATCATTAGTTCATAATAAAGTAACGTTTAGTTTACATATTAACATCATTATTCATGTACTGTTATTGTAAAGTGTTACCGTTATTTTAGATATATATTGTAGTATCTATACAGTCCAGCAGATGGCACCATGGCTTCAATTTCATTGTGAATTTCTAGCTGCAGTTTCCTTTCCTGAAGCACTGAGAACAATATATATATATATATATATATATATATTTATTTTTATATTTATATATATTAATATTTTTTTTTTTATATTTTTTTTTTTTTTTTTTTAATTTATTATTATTTTTTTATTGCAATAACAACAGGCAATTACAACAGATAGGAATACAAACAGATAAAAGTATAGTACAAACAATACAAATATTATTTTATTATTTTTGCAACAAGAGAAATGTGACAATTTTAAAGAAATACAACAAAGGTAAAGCAAATGAGGACAATTAAAAAGGAAAGAAGAAAATAAAATAATTAAATAAATAAGAGAGGGCACATGAAAAAACCCCAATAGAAATTAATGCAGAATATTAAATAAAGCACAAGTTTTATAAGTTTTAATTGCTTTCTTGTTAGGAGAGTCTGTAATGGTTTTCAAGTACAGTTCCAATTCTCGTTTTAAAATATATAAGATTTGGCTTACATTGAGTATATTTACATTTATGTATAAAAAAACTTTTCCAAAAAATAAAATGAGGTTTATACAGAAAGTTGAATTAAAGAAATGTTTTTCTTTAGTATTCATTCATTCATTTTGATTTCGTCTTAGTCCCTTTATTAATCTGGGGTCGCCACAGCGGAATGAACCGCCAAATTATCCAGCATATGTTTTACGCAGCGGATGCCCTTCCAGCTGCAACCCATCTCTGGGAAACATCCATACACACCCATTCACACTCATACACTACGGACAATTTAGCTTACCCAATTCACCTATACCACATGTCTTTGGACTTGTGGGGGAAACCGGAGCACCCGGAGGAAACCCACGCCAACACGGGGAGAACATGCAAACTTCTTGCTGTGAGGCAATTGTGCTACCCACTGCGCCACCGTGACGCCCACCACAGACAGCCTAGTTATCCAATAGGACGTCGATAGTAGCTAGGCGGTACCTAGAGAAGCGCAAACTGACAGAGAGAGAGAGAGAGAGAGAGAGGGAGAGAGAGAGAGAACACAGGTGGGGAAATAGTGTACGGTTAGTACCAGTAAATCCATCAAGGGTTAGGTTTTTGTGAGATATTGTTTAGTCTGATAAACACTACATTTTCTAAATTTAATAACAGAAAGTTATTAGTCATACAATTTTTAATGTCAACCTTCAGTCTGTTGTGTGAGTTGTCTTTGTTTGCTCGGGTCATGTACTCGTTTCTCCTCTCTTGTCTTTGCAGTCTTGTCTTAAGACTAATTAGTCAAGCTTTAAATAGGGAAATTATTAAAACTATTTTTAGGCTAATGGTTATCTGATTCAACAATTTACGCTAAGCTAAGCTAAATGTACTCCTGCCAGACGCAGAGATCGTCTCAATGGATTAAAAAATGGTAAAACTGTTTAACTCTAGATGATTTGTAAATTGAGCCTATTTCCAAAAAAAAAAAAAAACAGTGTTTCTTTAAGTTTAATTGTACACTGATTGCGTTGGTGTTCAGAATGTACAGCCTTTTAGTGCTTCCAATGTTTTTCAGTTGCATTAAAGTTTTTGCTTCCTTTATCTAAAAAATAAATAAATAAAAATAATTCAGTGTCTACTACTAAAATTTAATTTAGTCTGAAATTAAAGAACCAAAGAACAAGCTGCTTACAAACTTACAGTTGCACTCATAAAGTTTCAGACTGGTTATGTCGTTCGTGTCTTACCCCTAATGTAAGTAAAACTGTGGGAATGTTTTTTTCAATTAAGAAAAATGAGGAGCATTGCTCAGATATTTTAGTTAATGGAAAAATAATAAATATAGTTGATCATTTTAAATATTTAGGCATAATTATTGACTAATTTTAATTTTAAAAAACACATTAAGAAGGTTTCCAAAAGTGCTAGAGCAACCCTGAGGATTTATAGAAACATCAGGCGTCAGTTACCTATGGCTTCTGCTAAACTTTTTACGAATACAATGATTTTCCCTCATTTATCTTATTGTGCCACAAGCTGGTCCCATACGAACATTACAACATTAAAACCATTGTATATTATCTAAAAAACAAACTGTAAAAGTTTGAGCTAAAAAGCCAAGGAGCTATCACTGCTGGAACTGTGTTGCACAACATAAATTACTAACATTCGACAGTTTCTTATTTTATACTGATGTATGTTTAATGTATAACATTTTTAATGATCTTGCACCACCACCTCTCAAACAATGTGTGATGGTCTGCAAGGACAATATAAGACAGAGTAGGTCATCGGTTAGAGGGGATTGTTTAGTTAAACGTAAGAGAACTGCTTTTGGACAATCAGTTTTTTCAGTCAGACCAGCAGAAAAATAGAATAAAATGCCAGTGTATATTAGAGAGAGTACCACTTTTAATAATTTTAAAACTGTTCTTAAAATTATGGCAATATCAAATATGCAACCATTGATTTGATTTCATTTTATTGACTATGATGTGTATTGTGCTGTTTTTAAAATTGTTAAATTTGTAACTTCCTGCCTAGGGACTACAGATGTATATTAGCTTTATAGCTAACTCTGGTACAACATGTCATGTTCAACAATCATTGTTTGCATTTTTTTTTTCTAGACGGCAACAACCAATTCACAACCCTTCTTTTCTTATAGTTCTCCAGACTGTAATTACAAAATTAAAAAAAGCAAATTGTGATTTTAAATTCATTATTTTTAAACATTTTAATAGTTATATTGATTAAATTTAACATACTTATTGCACATTCACTGGAGTTCTACAGTGGCAGGAACAATGGTTGACATTTGGGCTTTAGTTTAAGTTTTATTGTTGTCATGTCAGTGGCTTGCTTGGCTGCTTTATTATTTGAACAGATAAAGACTCTCCAAGCTTTTAATGGCATACTCTCTCTAGGCACGGTTGCTTTGAACCATGCCGAAGTGCGGTTGTTCCCCCTCCCCTGTCCCCTGACGGCCAGCACTCACACTGCATCTTTACCTACCGAACCTGAGCATGCTTACGTCATCGATGTTGCGACTGTTCAGTTTAACAGAAAGAGAAGCTCTCTTGCTCAGCACAGTGGACATTGCTTTAGTTATATATTTTTGTATTATTTTTAGTCATTTGGGATGCAGTGACACAGTAAAATATTTTGCAGAACAGATCCACAACTTTTGACGCTCATAAATTATCATAAAAGTCCTCGTGCTGCAGGTATTAGGAGGTTTGCTGAAGGTGCAGCTGATGTGCAGCGAGGGGTTTGCGCCTTTAATAAACTATGACAGTTTGTGTTCATTGAAGAGTAAGAATGATTAATAAATCCATATAAACCAGTCCCTTAAAAGTGACATTGCGTCTTCAGTTTTGGGCTCAGACACGCTTTGCAGCCCAACTGAACCGCGCTCTGGCAAACCTCTTCCAACCAGGCCAGGGCCAGCCAACTGAACCATGCCTGGGCCGATTCGGAGCACTCACACTTGTCAAACGAACCAGGAAACGTGCCTGGGCACAGTTCGGATAGCGTAGTGTGAGTGCACCCTAAATAAAGTGTTCTTCAGTTGTTTTTTCTGGGACTGTCATAGAAGAGATATCTTTGTTCTCAGTGCTTGAGTATTTACATTCTTTGTCATTGACCCATTCCATTGCAGTTGGCTATGGTGTTTATGTTTCTTTGTGTGTTTCTTTAGATTGAGGGGTTGAGTAACACTTGGACTGTCCAAGCTTCTAGTCTACTCTTCTTTTAGGCCGATAATTCCTCAGAGAATTTAATGTGTTTTAAAATTCCATTTATGAGACAATGTTTACAATACTACTTCATTTTACTATTAAAATGCATAACTTTTACTATGGTTATGCCATCTTGTCCACATTACCTCTGAGTTTTTGTCCCCCGAGAACTGAGACGTTTGAAAACGCTGCAAAGGCCATTTCCATTTGGACACTGGTGGTCTGTATCAATGTGGGCGGAGCAAAAACGGAGACATTGGAAAACAATAACGATAAGACCTACATACCTTTTGCTATGTCCTCCTTTCTGTGAGGAAAATCCTTGATTTAAATTCCTTGATATATTAATCTTATATTAATTTGTTACTTTAAATACAATTTGACCTCCTTGTCTGTCCACACAAACACTTCACCATCGACTTTCTTCACCATTGAGTTCATTGTTAAACTGGTCGCCAATGCTGACTAGTAACCAAATGGCCAGTGATGCATATACTTGTTGTGTGTTTAGGCCAGGCAAGTTTATTTATATAGCACATTTCATACACAATGGTAATTAAAAGTGCTTTACATAAACAAGAATAAAATAAACAAGAAAATAAAAACAACAAAGAATAAAAATAATTAAAAACAGATTAAAATGTGTTTAAAAACAGGTTTTAAAGGAATGAAAAACAAAAGAAAGACATAATATTGTGATCTGTTGGACGTAGCACAGTGCTCATTCAGTAAAGGCACAGCTAAACGTGTTTTAAGTCTTGATTTGAATGTACCTAATGTTGGAACACAGCTGATCATTTCTGGAAGCTGATTCCAGCAGCGGGGGGCGCAGTAGCTGAAGGCGGATTCACCCTGCTTTGACTGAATTCTTGGAATTTCTAATTTACTTGATCCTATTGATCTGAGTGATCTGTTAGGTTTGTATTCAGTGAGCATATCTGTAATGTATTGATGTCCTAGTGATTTATAAACAAGTAATACTATTTTTAAATTACTCTGAATGTAACTGGGAGCCAGTGTAAAGACCTGAGGACAGGTGTGATGTGCTCTGATTTTCTGGTTCTGGTCAGAATCCTGGCAGCAGCATTCTGGATGAGCTGCAACTGTCTGACTGTCTTTTTGGGAAGACAGGCGAGGAGTCCATTACAGTAATCCACCCTGCTGGTGATAAAAGCATGAACAAGTTTCCTCACTGGAAGTCCTCACTGGAAACAAAGCATCTAATTCTTGCAATGTTTTTGGGATGATAGTATACTGATTTAGTTACTGCTTTGACATGACTACTGAAATTTAGATCTGACTCCAGAATCACACCAAGATTCTTGATCTTATTTTTTGTTGTTTGACCCTTAGAGTGAAGGTACTCAATCACCTTGAGAACCTCATCTCTGTTCCCAAATGCAATGACTTCAGTTTTCTCTTTGTTTAACTAAAGAAAGTTTTGGCACATCCAAGTGTTCATTTCCTCAATGCATTGGCAGAAGGTGTCAATGGGGCTGTAGTCATTAGGCAATAAGGCTAAGTAGATCTGAGTGTCATCAGCATAGCTTTGGTAGGAGATTTGGTTCCTTTTCATTATTTGGTTCAGTGGGAGCATATAAAGGTTGAGTAAGAGAGGTACCAGAATTGAATCTTGTGGGACTCCACATGTCATGGATGTCCACCTCGACCTATGGTAACCTATACTGACATAGTAACCTCTCCCTTCAAGGTAAGATCTGAACCATTTGAGCACCGTCCAAAAAAGCCCAGCCCAGTTTTCCAGGCTATCTAGAAGTATGCTGTGATCGACAGTGTCAAATGCAGCACTGAGATCAAGCAATACCAGCACTGTTAGTTTGCCTGAATTCGTATTTAGACAAATATAGGGTGCTCTCTGTACTATGATGTTCTCGGAAACCAGATTGAAAATTGTCTAAACATCCCTTGGAGCTTAAGAACGTGTTAACCTGGTTAAAAAAATCTTTTTCAATAATTTTGCCAATGAAAGGGAGATTTGAAATCGGCCTGTTGTTGCTCAATCCAGTTGTTATCCAGGTTGCTGTTTTTCAAGAGGGGTTTAACAACAGTTTTAAGTGAGTTTGAAAAGTCCCAGAAATAAGTGAAGCATTTACCACTTTTAGGAGATCTGTTTCTAAACAGTTAAACACCATTTTGAAGAATGATGTGGGGAGCGTGTCAAGACTGCATGTTGATGTTTTCATAATCGCCACGATCTCTTCCAAGATTTTACCATCAACTGCCTTGAAATCAGACATAATGTTTGATTTCTTAAGTTGTGGTTGAGCCTGTTTGACGTCCGCACAACGTGGCTGATTGGATAAGCTAATTGCCTTTCTGATATTATTAATCTTATTAGTAAAAACATGAGCAAACTCGTTGCATTTGCTTTCAGAGAGAAGTTCACTGGGCATCCTACTGGGGGGTTTGTGAGTCTCTCTATTGTAGCAAAAAGGGTGCAAGTGTTGTTTAAGTTGCTGTTTCTAAGGTTTGAAAAGAAAGTCTGCCTAGCAATGTTTAGTTCCACATTAAAAGCAAGACTGTCTTTATACATGTTATAATGGATTACAAGTTTTGTCTTCCTCCACATGTGCTCAGCTTTTCTGCACGTCTTTTCATCATATTTACTGCTGTTGAGTTTCTCCAAGGTGCTTTTTGTCTCCCAGTACTCTTACTGACCTTAACAGGAGCAATGTCATCCATGACATTCTTTTATTGTAGTTAAACAAATCAAGAAGAAAATCAACAGAGTCTGCAGATATACTTGGTGATAGCGACCTTTATAAACTGCTCACTAGTGTTCTCATTTATGCATCTCTTTCTGACAGAGACAGATCTGTCTTCAATGGCTGGAGTGAACAATATCTAAAAAAAAATACAGAAATGATCAGATGCGACATCTTTAATAACAGTCGATGAAATGTGTAAACCCTTAGTTATAAGTAAATCTAGAGTGTGTCCATGATTGTGTGTGGGTTCTTGTACATGCTGAGTCAGATCAACAGTGTTAAAAAAAGTCATGAGTTCTTTTACAGCATTGATTTATGGATTATCAATGTGATAATTAAAATTCCCAGCAATAGTAAAATAGTCAAATTCAGAGGTTACTATTGATAGCAGCTCTATAAAATCATCAATAACAGTTGGAGAATATTTTGGAGGTCTGTACAGTAGACAAATGATTGGATAATGTCTCGAGTTGCTGTAAAGAACTAAGTCATCCAAATATGCCTCAATGTTCAACATGCCCTCAATGACACAATTTACCAGTCTTTGGAAAGTAGCCAGCACGTTTCGTAGGCCAAAAGCCATTACAGTGTAATTTAGGAAATGATCTGGTATAACAAATGTGGATATTTCTTTGGCATGTCACTCAAAGGGACCTGCCAGTATCTCTTGAGCAGATAAATTTTAAGAATGAAAACTGCATTTCCAAAACGATCCAAGCAGTCTTCTGTCTGGGGCAGCAGATAACTCTCAGGTTTTGTGACAGCATTTACACATCTAAAATCAGTGCAAAAACAAAATGTGTCATTTGATTTTTTTAACCAGCAAACAGGACGAACTGCCTGGACTAAAGCTTGGCTCAGCAATATTATTTTCAAGCATGAAGTTTGCCTCTTTTTGCATCTGCATCTGTTTTATTGGCAATAAATCACCAACATCATTATCATGCTTGATCAGCCTCATACGCATAGGAACAACAAATCTCGATGATTCTCAATAAGTCAACTCACATCAGATCCTTCAGCAACTGTCAAATGGCAAATATAAGAGTTAAGGTTTTGGACAATTTCAGTTTTTATAGAGTTAAGGTTTTGAACAATTTCAGGTTTTGGAGAATTTCTCAGTCTTCCTGCCACTAACCCAGGAATAGGAAACTCAATGACTGCCTTTTCTAAAGAGCACAGCATTCAATCAGGAACAGTGGGATGCAATGGATGTATAGATGGTATAGCACTGAGCAGCGCTCGGTGATCAGGTAATCCAGCACTCAACAGCGCCTCGTGGGGGACCAACAAAATAATTGGTGTGTGAGATAAACAAGAGCCAGAGTCAGAGATTCAATCAAAGACATTTTACCGAAGATATTTAGCACTTTCGTCAGCAGAAGCCAGCTTCAGCACTCTCATAGAGTTCGTAGGCCGCTCTGCTTACAATCTGATTGGTTAAATCACAGATAGACTTGGAAAAATTATATGTGCGTACAATTCTGAATAATATCTCCAATGATTACTCCCGTGTCAAGCATACTAATTCAGAATGGTACAATAAACATCTTTCCACTGGCAGCTAACTAAGCATACAAAGTCTCTTTCAATAGAAAGTTAAAATAGTTTATTCTTTAACACACAATAAAATTCACATCTAGTGACAGCTATTCAAGTAGCATCAACCATCCAGTTCCACATGAGAGGTCTCTGTGACCTCTTGAATTGGCATGAAGATTCTGAGGAAACAAATAACTAAAAATACAAAGAAAAAGCAATGACACGCACATCATTCCAGTTTTACTCTGAAGAGGCATGAAACTAAGGTCATCATACAATCTAGGCCAGTGTTTCTTAACCACGTTCCTGGAGGACCACCAGCTCTGCACAATTTTCATGGCTCCTTAACCAAACACACCTGATTCAGATCATCAGCTCATTAGCAGAGGCCGAAAGACCTGTAATGGGTGTGACAGACAAAGGAGACATCGAAAACATGCAGTGTTGGTGGGCCTCCAGGATTGTGGTTGAAAAACACTGATCTAGGCCATTAAACATTCAACGTTATTATTACTATTTAAAAAAGAATATGTGTTACTCCTACAAAATTTACTTCTTCATCTGTGCGAAACACAGGTAAAAAAGCCGTCTTCCATCTAGACACATCTGATGATCTTTCAAAGTGCGGTTTAAGCATGTCAACCGGTTTAAGCAACATGCTTAATGATATATATATATATGGCCTATATTTTTATACATTGTTATGCCAACTGAAAATTTTGTCTTTGAAGATCTGTGTTTTTTACATTTTATTTGTGTTTCAAAAGAGGGACAGCACAGTGGCTCAGTGGTTAGCACTGTCACCTCACAGCAAGAAGATCGCTGGTACGAGTTCCGGCAGGGCCAATTGGCATTTCTTTATGGAGTTTGCATGTTCTCCCCGTGTTCGCGTGGGTTTCCTCCGGGTGCTCCAGTTTCCCCCACAGTCCAGAGACATGCGGTACAGGTGAATTGAATAAACTAAATTGGCCATAGTGTATGTGTGTGAATGTGAGTGTGTATGGGTTTTTTCCCAGTACTGGGTTGCAGTTGGAAGGGCATCCGCTGTGTAAAACATATGCTAGATAAGTTGGAAGTTCATTCCGCTGTGGCGACCCTTGATGACTAAGCTGAAGGAAAATGAATAAATGAACGTGTTTCAAGAGTTCACTCTTTGATATTGCTTGATACTAATTGCAGGTTTGGCATGCTGTCCGGGGAGAGAACCCTGAGCTCGGAGATAATCTGGGGGAGCAGGGTTTGGCACGAGTATGGGGCAGTGAAGACTTCTTCATTTCGTCGGCAGGAGTCAGGAATAAGGAAGGGAGCAGTGAAGACTCCTGCGGAAACGGGCCAGCCGAGGGTGTCACGAGGGGAGGGGAAAAAACTCCTGCGGAGGTCAGGTGAGTGGTATGGGAAGAAAGCTGAGTAGTACTCAGTGCTGGAAGGAAGAAAGGTAAGAGAAAGTGGCTAAGTCATGCCCTCGCCCTTGGGTGTTGGAAGTGGCTGGGTCATTGCACCACTGCCACACCATACCACTGCCTCTGTGTGGAGCTCTCCAGTTACCTCAATGTTTTTGTTAGTTTGTCCTGTCTTATGTTTGTCATACGCGATCAGTTATACCAGGGACGAACTGCTGAACATTCGGCAGTGCACACCAATTAATCACCAACAGGTTTTAGATTTTTTTGGTGCTTTGCGGAACATTGTTGTCGGCGGATTAGCTGCACTGTGGAAACGCTACAAGACGCGCAGGCGTGGGAAGCGAGCCGACAGATGTAACTGTGTTAAAGAAGATGCACTGTCCTGATGTGGAAGTTCTTTTCATTTACTGTAAGCCGTTCTACTCGCCGTGAGAGTTTTCCTCGTTCATTCTCATCGGTGTTTGTATTCCACCACAAGCACAGGTGAGTACTGCACTGCAACAGCTGGCAGATCCGATCACAGAGACAGAACAACAACACTTGGACTCAAACATTGAGTCATTGAGACTTTATAATTCTCGGTGACTTTAATCAAGCAAAACTCACACATGAGCTGCATAAATTTAAACAGCATATTACATGCCCCAGCAGAGACAATAATATTTTGGACCATTGCTACACAACAATAAAGGATGCATATCGCTCTGTCACCAGAGCAGCTCTAGGACTCTCCGACCACTGCCCGGTTCATCTTATGCCAACTTACAGACAAACACTTAAAACTGCTAAGCCAGTATTAAGAATTGTTAAGAGATGGACCAACAACACAGAGCAGGACTTACAAGCCTGTTTTGAATGCACTGACTGGAGTGTTTTTGCTGCTGCCACCGACCTGGACGAGCTCACAGAGACTGTAACATCATACACCAGTTTATTTGAGGAGTTATGCATCCCTACCAGGACTTACTTATCAATTAACAATGATAAACCATGGTTCACACCAAAACTTAGACAGCTTCGTCAGGCCAAAGAGGATGCCTACAGGAGTGGGGACAGGTTCCTGTACAATCAGGCCATGAACACACTGACAAAGGAGATTGGTGTGGCTAAGAAGAGCTATGCTCAAAAGCTGGAAAACCAGTTTTCTGCCAACAACCCTGCATCAGTGTGGAAAGGCCTGAAAGACATCACTAACTACAAGACACCATCCCCCAGCATCGACTCCAATAAACATCTTGCAAATGAGCTGAAAATGTTCTATTGTAGATTTGAGACTGCCGACCAGACACCCCACACCCGCTGTGACCATCTCTCTACACAGCCATCAGCACCTCCAGCCATCCCCCTCTCCCTCCTGCACTTCAGATCAGCGAGGATAATGTGCGTCAGATCTTCAGGAAACAGAAGAGAAGGAAAGCACCAGGCCCAGACAGTGTCTCACCAGCCTGTCTGAGAACCTGTGCTGACCAGCTGGCCTTCATTTTCTCACAGATCTTCAACTGATCACTGGAACAGTGCAAAGTTCCATCCTGCTTTAAGCGCTCCACCATCATCCCAATCCCGAAGAAACCAAAGATAACAGGACTCAATGACTACAGAACTGTTGCCTTAACATCTGTGGCCATGAAGTCATTTGAAAGACTGGTGCTAGCATATCTGAAGGACATCACTGGACCTTTGCTGGACCCTCTGCAGCTTGCCTATAGAGCAAACTGGTCTGTGGATGATACAGTCAACATGGGACTGCATTATACCCTACAACATCTGGACAAACCAGGGAACTACGCAAGGATTCTGTTCGTGGACTTCAGTTCTGCTTTCAACACCATCGTCCCATCATTGCTTGAGTTCAAACTGACCCAGCTCTCTGTTCCTAGCTCTGTCTGTCAATAGATCTTCAGCTTTCTGACAGATAGACAACAGCTAGTCAGAATGGGCAAAATCACATCCGACAGCCACACCATCAGCACCGGCGCTCCCCAGGGATGTGTTCTCTCCCCACTACTGTTCTCCCTATAGACAAATGACTGCACTACAAAAGACCCCTCCATCAAGCTCCTGAAGTTTGCGGATGACACTACTGTTATCGGCCTCATCCGGAACGGTGACAAGTCTGCATACAGAAAGAAGGTGGAGCGGCTGGATTTATGGTGCAGATACAATTACCTGGAGCTGAACACTCTCAAAACGGTGGAGATGATAGTGGACTTTAGGAGAAACCCCCCTGCACTCCCCCCAATCACCATCATGAACAGCACTGTGGCTGCAGTAGAGTCATTTAGGTTCCTGGGCAATACCATCTCTCAGATTCTGAAGTGGGACATTCACTTTGACTCTATTGTGAAGAAAGCCCAGCAGAGACTGTACTTCCTTCATCAGCTGAGGAAGTTCAACCTGCCACAGCAGCTGTTTGTACAGTTCTACTCAGCTGTCATCCAATCCATCCTCTGCACTTCAATCCCCGTCTGGTTCGGCTCAGCTGCCAAAACCGACCTCCGCAGACTACAGTGAATAATCCGGACAGCTGAACGAATCACTGGCACTACCCTTTCTACACTTCAAGAACTGTACTCTTCTAGAGTGAGTAAAAGGGCTTACAAAATCACTCTGGACCCCTCACACCCAGCGCACATCCTGTTTGAACTGTTACCATCTGGTCAGCGCTACAGAGCACCAAGCACAAAAACAGCCAGACACAGGAAAAGTTTATTTCCTCAGGCCATCTACCTCATGAACAGTTAAATATTCCCCTACTGTGCAATAAACATGTGCAATACTTTCTCATACGCACTTTATAACAATACATCACCTTATAACAACATACAATGCAATACTTTTTCTACGCAGTTGTACACAGCACCTTATAACTTGTATATTTATAACAAATCTGTACATACAATTCATCATCCAGAGCTTTTTGACTGATTGCATCTCTGTTTAATGTGTGTTGTCTTTTTCATATTTATTTTGTGTTGCCACTTGTCACTTTATGTACACTGGAAGCTTCTGTAGCCAAAACAAATTCCTTGTGTGTGTACGCACACTTGGCAGTAAAACCGATTCTGATTCTGATTCTGATATTTTACTGAATTGGATTGCCTGGACCTTTTGCAGTATAATTATACTATGTTATGGATCTGTGGCTTATAATGTGAGTTTCTTTAATTTTGTTATTGTTTCTTTGGTTGTTGGCATTTTAACAAAGACACTAATTGTGTCTGCTGTGTTCATATGTCTTAAAAAGGTTGGCATCATTCTAGTCGCAAGAATCTCAGCTTTCAAAAGATATATGACATGTTTAGTCTTTTGTTGGGGAGTCGTTATATTTCAAAGTTTCCTCTTAAAGCATGCTATGTATCATGGGTGGTACATAGGAACAGCAAGGGATAAGAGTTCGGTTTATAGCAGCAGCTTGGATGCCGGCATCTGAGAAATTCTGGCAGAGTTCGTGGAGTGTGATCTTGCTAGAGATTTGGGTTGAAGACATGGCGGATGCTGGGGATGGTAAGTGGTGGCTGGAGGTGGATGGAGGAGGAGATCTTTGATGGTGTTGTGGTTGAATGGTGAAAGAGTGGGTGGGCCAACAATGATGCTGAGCCGTGGCTGGAGTCGAAGTTAATGTTGTTGGTTGTTGGTTCTTTTCCATAAGGTTTGATTGTGCAATGTTGTAAGAAGCTTTTTGAAGCTGGAGCGTTTTTTGTAGCAAGAGCAGTCTTCAAAAACGAAGATAAGGAAAGTAGGGTGAAAATGGGGTATTTATTGTAGGCTTGGATTAATCTGATTGGTTTATCGCTGATCGCAGATAAGAGACCAGCCGTGATCAATCATAACAAGTGGTCCTCTCGAAATTAGTTTATAAAACACTACTTATGAATATTTATTTAACTCATGAAATTATAATAATTTGCTTTAAATATAGACTTTTGTGTAATAACCGAATTCTCAAATAATTGCACTTAAATATGTTGCAAGTTCGAGATGTCCACCATGCTGGTCTAAGTAGGTCACCAATGGGTGTTCAGGCTGAAATAAAGACATTTGTTATGGCTTTGAGAGAAAAATAGTTAGGTAAGTAATGATCATGCATGCAATTTTTATGTGAATGTTGTTTTACTGTCTGTTGCAATCTTCTTAAAGTCTGCATGAACCAGAAGCTGCGACTGTTTATGTATTTATGTATTTTTGTTTGTATTGTAATACTATAATTCGAATATTAAAATAAGAAAACAGTGGGCGTGTTTGTTTTTTTCTACTTTGAGCTGATTGGGTGCAGTAAAGTAGACATTTCACACCCAATACCCAGACATAATCTGAGGATTAGCAGAAAGTAGGGCAAACAATTTGTTTTTCTTAATGTCATACATAGATGAATTATTCACCACAAAACTAGCGATGTGAGCTAATAAAATCAGTATGGTTAGTTTTAATTTAATGTGTACCAAAAAAACTGCAATTGACTCGAAGAATATGGTTTGACCTGTTTTTTTTAATGTTTAAAGGTGCAGTAAATTTGACATGCAGTGGGTGAACTAGGCATTACACTCCTGGTTCAAAACACACACAAGAGCAGGTTGCCAGATTGACGACACCAACAGGAGAGTGCCTGACTATCGAGCCTAAAGGCTGATTAAAGGCTGATTTAAACAGTGTTCTAAATAAAAGCAACGGCACACGATAGAAGGAATATTTTCCATATTAAAAGGATTTGTCCTAACCAACACCTGAAATGTACATTTTAGAACCGGCTTCTTTTTCTTGCAGCTGAACAACAGAACTATAACAATCAGGTACACCTCATGTGCTTTATTCAGTGTTAAATGCTTATAATGTGAGTGTGAATACATGTTATACTACTAAAGCAAATAGTTTACCTCAGATCTTGAAAATAAAATATACTGTTTGAAAATGAACTTTAAAACTGACTCAGTGTAAGCTAACAAATATCAGTGTTTCAGCATGTACATTTAATAATGTTAAAGAGGTTTAATTAGATTCTAAACCTTACCATTCGGTTGGAGTGCAGTGAGTGCACTACTCTGTGCTTCTGAATGGCTTTCTGTTGGGTTGCGTCTGGTGTAAACAGCACGCTACATGATGAGATTTGCAGTGATAAGCAATTTGGATGTTAATACACAGGGTTGCAATGTAACCTGCTCACCTAATGTTGATGGTCATAATATTTATATTATTTGCTAATTAATAACCACCTCATGTGGAACTCTGAATCCACGTCTCATTTCGTGCGGTGCTACTCTCCACCGAAGGTCGCATTTTCGGTTGAAGACGCATGCTTTGACAGCCTTCCTGACTGAATAAATCAAATATGTAGTTTTCCACTAAGGCAACGCGTTAGGGTTCGAGCCTGGTATAGAACAGTTCCAGAAGGCGGGTAAGACAAAAACAGAATCCAAAAAATTAAATAAACAAGTAAATAACAGGGTGAGAATGTGGTAAAATCTGAAAACGTGGTAAAAAACAGGCGAGGGCTTTTCTTTTTCTGGATTGCTTTTTAAAATTGTCGGTTGGGTTTAGGGAAGTGAGTGAGCGGGTTAATCGGTGCTTTTGAAAATACTATTGGTTGGGTTTAGGGAAGGAGGAGGGTGGGTCAGTCGATTGGTCAGTCACTCAGTCAGCCAAACAGTCATGTTGGGTTTACGCAAAAAAACAACAGGCGTGAATGGCACTCGTGAGAGAAATTTGAGATCTCAAAAAAGCATACACAGTGGTCTCTGGTGGATTCGCGAAAACAAAAACTGCAAAAAAATGAAGCTCAGTATTTCACGCACTCCAGAAATGATTATAGAGGTACGTTTTTGGAATGACCCTGGATAGTTTAGTTTCATTAATGCTAAATTCCCCCTTACCATCTGTCATGCTAATATCACACCTCATGAGACAACTTTTCACCTCAATGAGAAATCTCATCTCAATTAAATCTCACAAGATCTTGCAACACGAGATCTCATCATACCCCTAGTAAAAACGTTCACCTTTTGTAACACTGCTTTGTATTAATTATTGTGAAAAGCGCTATATAAGTAAATTTGAATGGGGTATAGGCACTGCTAGTGTTTTTCATTCAATGATAAACTTTTTATGTGACTATTTTCAATTTCATAAGGTTCCTTTTACAGCATCGATGTTCATTCATTCATTTTCTTTTTGGCTTAATCCCTTTATTAATCTGGGGTCGCCACAGCGGAATGAACCGCCAACTTATCCAGCATATGTTTCACACAGTGCAAACTCCACACAGAAATGCCAACTGACCCAGCCGAGACCCAGGCGAGAGCGCTACCCACTGCGCCACCGTGCTGACAGCATCGATGTTGTAATGTAATTAAAATATATTCAGTTAAATAGACTTAAGCATTCATGTAGTTGTTCAAGCATAGAACAAGATGAAAGACTTGTAGATGCAAGCACGTCATTAGCAGCAGGCTAGCGCAGAAACTCCATTGAAAATACTGGTGTAAAATAAATTTCCAAGACATTTTTTTGCACATAAATCTGCAATTAAATGCAGTGCTTAAATCAGGCAGTGAAGATTGCTGATTTTTTAAAAAAATCATCAAGATCTTAAATGTGGCGAATTTGTAATGGCATGACAGTTTACTGTAAGCACTTGGTCTGGCTGACTGAAATTTAAAAGTTTGTGTGCATATACCCTATTGAATTTAATCATTCTGAATTGAGCGAATCCATTCATTAATAATCAAGAGACTTGTTGCTGTACCATGGCTGTATCCATCAATAAAGCAGTGAAATATCATTCGCCTGCTGCAGCAATGGTATTGAAGCAAATCCCTTGATTATTACAGCATAGTAGTTATTATAGCTATTGGCAGCTTGATTTTGGCATCAGTGCTCTCTTTGACTGCTTGAATAAGTTGATATAAAACAAAATAATGTAAAGTTTAAACGTCATCTTTTATTCTCCATAATCTCTCCATAATATTATTCATATGCAATAAAAAATGGACAACACAGCAATTGAGAAACATTACAATAATTTTCTCTGTCTATCCTAGTTTGAACTAACAATTTACTAACAATGGAAAGAAACAGAAGGACATTTGAAAATGGATTCCAGTACTTGTGATATTATGTGCTAATGCACATTGCACACTTAACAGATGCACTTTGATTAATCAGCACCTCCAAGTCCGAGGCCATGGTGCTCCACCGGAAAAAGGTGGCTTGCCATCTACAGGTTGGAGGAAAGTCCTTACCCCAGGTGGAGGAGTTCAAATATCTTGGGGTTTTGTTCACGAGTGAGGGAAGGATGGAACGTCAGATTGACAGGCGGATTGGTGAAGCGGCAGCAGTAATGCGGTCGATGTACCGGTCCGTTTGTGGTGAAGAAGGAGCTGAGCCGAAAGGCAAAGCTCTCGATTTACCAGTCAATCTATGTTCCTACTCTCACCTATGGTCATGAGCTTTGGGTCATGACCGAAAGGCAAGATCTCTGATACAAGCGGCCGAAATGAGTTTCCTTCGCAGGGTGGCAGGGCGCACCCTTATAGACAGGGTGAGGAGCTCTGTCACCCGGGAGGAGCTCGGAGTAGAGCCGCTGCTCCTCCACATCGAGAGAAGCCAGCTGAGGTGGCTCGGGCATCTGTTTCGGATGCCTCCTGGACGCCTACCTAGAGAGGTGTTCCAGGCATGTCCCACCGGGAGGAGGCCTCGGGGAAGACCCAGGACACGCTGGAGGGACTATGTCTCTCGGCTGGCCTGGGAACACCTCGGGATCCCCCCGGAGGAGCTGGAGGAAGTGTCTGGGGAGAGGGAAGTCTGGGTTTCTCTCCTAAGACTGCTGCCCCCGCGACCCGGCCCCGGAAAAGCGGTAGAAAATGAATGAATGAATGAATGAATGATGTATAGATGTAATTCAACATTCATTTGTATATTCTTGCTAAATGTTTAGTTGTTGTTATATATATATATAATTAATTATATACAATATTTGTATTATATAACATAATAATTTTACATATATACATAACTCCATATGATACCAAATTCATTATAATAATTTTATCTTGGTTACAAATACTTCTGATAAGATGTATGACTATGTAAGATGATTTTTTTTTTATATATAAAACAGAACTGGCCTTTTGATTGTTGCATGCAATGCTTTTTAAAGCTGGGTGGCCAGACAGACTGCCTGGCAGATGATTCTAGTGCATCACATAAATTACACACAATTGTTCAATTGTGCAGATGCCATGTTGAAAATTTTGACTTTGAGGATCTAAAGAACGATGGTTCTTCTTCCAGTAGAAAAGAGGACAAGTGTCCAATTGTGACATCGCACTTGAAGTATGGACACAGAAGCCAAAATTCCCAGTTGGGAAGTGTGTGTAAAGGGCATCCCAAAATCGTACATTCACTTTTTTTCTTTTGTTTTAATCACCCTCTCATAATCGTGGCATCCGAAACAACCCTAATGTGTTCTGCTGGAATATTTAAGTGTCTGGTCTTCTCACATTATATTTCTAGAATATGAGATATTTTCTGGCACTCAGCTAAATGCCTTCAGTAAATTGAAAGTCTCAGCAGACTAAGATTTCTTCGGTCCATAATTGTTATATAGTTTGAGGAAATGCACTCTGGGCCCACGATTTGTGTTCAGTTACATCAACATCATCTCTTGTTCCTGATTGGGTGTTGTATGATTAACTGCTGTGTGGATGTACTGTAAAATGGACAGTATTTCTCTCTGTGGCCAGTGTGTGTCAGTTTGAAAGCATTAGCTCGACTAATTGCTTGTAGAGGAATAACACTTCACACCCTCCACAATTTCAGTTGCCTAATGGAAGCATAAATGTATTCTGAAAGCATTCGGTTTACAAATAGAATATCTGATACAGATGTATCAATAAAAACAATATTGTATGTACAGTCTGTATAAGAACCCATCATTCCATAATGCTATTGAGCTGCCAGCATTAATTAATTCAATTAAAAATAACTAACTGAGAAATAATCTTTGTGTAGATCCTCTTTGTGGTCATTTAATCCATATTTTCCATTACTTCTGACCATTTGAGTGATTCAAATGAACGATAAATGTTCATTTATAGTCTTCTAAACACCTCAAATATAAACCATCAGAGATATTATGATGAATGAGTTAATCGTTCATATCACTTCACACTTTGCATTGGCTCCCTATCTAATTATGAATGATATGCGAGTAGCCAGTATTGAGTTTCATTGAGAATTCAATTGAATGGAATGCAATTGGGTTATTCAGTGGTTGTGAGAATTAGAAGAACATTTCTTCTGTCTACCATCACACTCATTAAAGGGCTCCTATGTAAAATAAGATGTAAAATAATATGTGTCTGTAATGTTTCAGCTAAAAATACAGCTGTTTTGCACCTGTGTCTTTAAATGAAAATGAGCTGGTTTTCCCCACCCACTGTTCCGACATATCTGCTTTTTCTGCATCACTCAGATAAATAGCACGATGACAGACGCAGACAGAGACTACCATATGCATGAAGCAGAGATCCAGTTTTTGAGTCAAAAATACCACAGTAAGACTGAACCAGGAAGTTTCCCAATGGTTATATGGAGTGGAGTTTGTGGAGTTTATTCAGCCTCTCTGCAACAATGAATGAACCACACACAAATGTTGTTACAACATTTGCTGTGCGCACACACACACGCACACACGTTTAACCTTGTGCTGTTTTGCTCATCTACTCGCAGCAAATGTGACAGGATACAAGTCAATATATGCTGCTATATGGAGATCCTCCATTATGCTACTGTACAAATAAACATAATTTAAAGTCCACAAACCCGGACTCCTGTTGTGTGGTTGAAGCTTTTACTTGCAGCTGATCACAGATAGTTAGAACAGATCTTTTAATCTTTCCCATTTTATATGTGAATCCTGTCTTGTGGACGTATATGCATTAATACTGATACGCATATATGCATTAATAATGATAATACGCACCTGTCAACCAAACTACATCATGATGGCGTCATCCTCAAAAATCACTGAGATTGGATCCTCATTTA
>CAIGQW010055764.1:4287178-4315466 GCA_903798125.1 Danio choprae | reverse complement strand
GTGTTTTTACCAGTCAAATATGGCTGTATACACACTATATTACACTTGTCTGTCCAAAAAGCTTCCAAAGGTTTATTTTGCATGATAGGTGCCCTTCAGACATATTGGAAATCAGAATGTATACACACATGGAAAGGTTTATAGTGAACATGTTGCATGTGAAATGCCAAATATTTTAAGTAAATGTAAATTAAAAAGTAAATGTAAATTAATACAAAATAAAAAAACAAAAATGTATATACATAGTGTATACACACTCAAGCCCGAAATTAGTCATACCGCTGGCAAATTCTGGCGTAAAGTTACTTTTAATCAACCAGCAATTGTTATTATTTTCACTGGAAATTACACCGGCTTCTCCCAAAAGAATATAATGATCAACACGAGGCATCATTGTAAAAAAAAATACTTGTCAGCTTTTATTTACATTTGAACAAAAATTGACATGTTCAAAATGTCATGACATGTCATACCTTTCACAAATAATTAATACAAAAGCCTTTATTAGTTATTACAGCAATTAAATGCTTCCTATAATGACTGACCAGCTTTTTGAATGACTCCACTGGTATTTTTGCCTATTCATCTTTAGCAATCAGCTCCAACACTTTCAGGTTGGGTCCTTGCCAAGCTTCCTTCACAGATTCTCAATTGAATTTAAGTCAGGACTCTGGCTGGGCCTCTGCAAAACATGAATGTTTTTGTCTACTAATCATTTCTTCACCACTTTTGCTGTGTGTTTTTGGTTGTTGTTGTGCTGAAATGTCCACTGCTGCCAGTAGTTTTCCTGGTCCAGCAGCTGAAAAACACCCCCAAAACATTAGGTTCCCATCACCATGTTTGACAGTGGGGATTGTGTTCTAGGGTTGAATGCTTGTCATTTTTTTATGCCAAATAAAGAGCAGCATCATTGTGGCTAAACAATTCATTTTTTCACCAGAAGTCTTCTTTGTCCAGATGAGCTTTTGCAAAAGCCAAGCGTTTTTTGTGTGCCTTGTCTGGGGAAGTGGTGTCCTTGGTCTGCGTCCGTGGAACCCAGCAGTGTGCAGTGTCCCTTGGACTGTCCGCCTTGAGATGTTAGGCACCAGCAGAGCCCAGATTCATCAGGCCTTGGTGTTGATCCTTGGGATTCTTTTTTACCTCTCACTATCCTCCTGGCCAGTACAGCTGTCACTTTTGGTTTCCGACCATGTAAAATTAGATTTTTCACAGTGCGGATCATCTTGTATATATTTATACTTTGCATTATAACCACTGGAATTTCAAAACATTTAGATATGGTCTTATAGCCCAGCCACAATGTGCAGCCGCAGGTCCTCACTGAGCTCCTTTGTCTTAGCCATGACTGTCCACAAACCAACAGCAGAGAGCTTTGTTTTTTTCACCTGTTGAGTTGATTAAAACGGCTATTCCCAATGAATCAGGGTAATTAGGATGCTTTAAAACAGCTTAGACTACTTGATATGGTATAGAACTTTGGACTTTTCCCAGTCACTATGACAGTTAAGAATAGGGTAAGAATAAGTGTGCCACTTATTGTTCAAAGGTAAATAAAAGCTGAGAAATATTTTTTTTCCACAATGATGCCTTTTGTACATCATCTTGTTATCTTTTGGGAGAAGCCCGTGTCATTTCCGGTTAAAAAAAAACTTTAAATCAAAATTTGATTTCAGGGGTATAAATAATTTTAGGCTTGACTGTATAAACTTTATGTTCATAAAGTGTATATACGGGTAGGTAAACAATACATGCTTGCTTAAAAATTTAATCTGTTACTTGTTCCAAACCTGTTTTGACTTTCTGTCTTCAGTCGATGAGAAAATAATGTTTTAAAAATGTTTTAAAGAAGCTTAAACCTGTAACCATTTACTTCCATAGTATTTTTTATTTCTATGAAAGTCAGTGGTAACAGGTTTTCAGTTTTCTTCAAAATATCATGCTTTATGTTCAAAAGAATAAAGATTATAAAGGCTTGGAACCACTTTAGGATGAGTACATTTGCATTATTGGGTGAACTATGCCTTTAATTTACATGCCGCCCTCCAAATAATTGAATGATTTAAGGAAAAATGCATACATATCAATTGGAAAAGAGGAGAAGTGGATTGTTATGTCGCTGGTTAACTTTTGCATCCAAACAGCAACACAGTAAACTGCAGTAAACCATGCTAGATCCCGATTTTGATATTAAACACCACTGACAAGCAAGAGTATTTATAGGTGCAAGGCTTGTGTAGTGGCAATGAACCCAAGGACTGCAAACCATGTTATAGCATAGCGAGAAAGGCTTTAATATGCCTGTTTTCCCTTCCTTCTCTATCCTAATCCAATTGTGAAGAACTGACTTTCCGGCTTCTTCTGGCTAATGGAGTGTCAAATCACACTTCCAGCAGCTAAAAATACATGTATTCGGCACACCCTACAACGTAGAGAACAATCTAATTCAGTTTGGCTGTCTTCATCTCCAGTCAGTGTTAAGGTGTGATTCATCAGGCTATATTCTCAGGCTATAGCAGCTCTTGGCTGGATGTGTGAGGCGTCAGGGTGGCGAAGATGCCCAGCCTTGCTTAAAGCTTCAGTTGAGGACAGCTGAATCCCAATAGAGAGAATTGAAAATATTTTTATGAACACAAAAAAATCTGTGTGATCATTTTCTGAGCTTGGTCAAGTGATAATAGCGATCGAAATATAGATTTAAACAGATAACGTGAAGATAATATACTGTATATGATGTAATAATACGTCATATACAGTATTGCTGCTTGATCAGGACCCCTTGGCATCAGTTTTTAGACACACAGGATACTCCATTGTTTTTAATGAGAAACCTTTGGTGTCGATTTATGTTTTATATAAATGGTTATGTTTGATGTATGGGTTTTGGTACTCAAACAAACAAACCAAAAAGTGCTCCTTTTACTTAGGAACAGTGTTGCTACTAGGGTTCTGGGTCCCTTGGCTAACTTCTAATCCAGGCACCAAGTTCCCTTCTTCCAATTATATCATCTTCTTGCCACATGTAGTAACAATCAATATCAATGAGCATTACTCCATATTCAATGAGAGACAATAAATAACTAAATTTTGTCAGTTTGTTAAATAAGATCGGATTATGCATTTATAAGTATATACAAATAATTAAGTGAAGTTTTATAAACAAACTTTCAAAAGGATCACGTGCTATGATTGATCACGGCTGGTCCCGCATCACAATCGAAGTTAAACCAATTGGGTGAATCCTAGCCCTCATTAAATAGGCCAGTTTGTCTTACTTCCACCATCTTCGTTTGAAGAATCCCCCCATCCACCCCATCTCCCCCCCTTCTTCCATTACCAAGGGGAGCTCTCGAGAACTTCCTGATCTCTGACCATCCTCTATGCTATATGTCCAGACGGAAGCCTTGGGCTCAAATATCTCCGAGCTCAGGGTTCTCTCCCGGGACAGCATGCCAAACCTGCCATTAGTATCAAGTATAGCGAAGTGTGAACTCTTGAAACAGTACAAGTAATTAACACTATTGCACTGTCTCTTTCATGAGCAGACACCAGTGAAACACTTCTTAATGTCTTCCTAATGTCTCATACGCTGTTATACACGCTCTGTGGCACCAGAATAAAACTAACATTCAATACATTTAAACATTGAATGAAACCAATAAACCGTAAAGTGCACCTTATGCTTCAAATATCTCAATTACCTCCTCCTCCTTTTTCATAAACTTACCCGTGATAAGCAGATTTACATGACTACAGCGTAAAATTTGATCGATTACTTTCGACAACTGTTACAATGCTGTGGAAATCACTAGAACAGTTTTATTGTTGTTTGGTGATTTCATTTCTTTGTTTGGTTAGCTTTTTATGAATGCTGTGTGATTACATGGGGAAAAAAACTTAGGAGGGGATATTGTTACCAGTGGATTCCCGTGGGTAAACATTGGAGAGTGTAACTGAGAGAATTAGAATTTTATTTGGCTGCATATTTTTTTTGTCTTCAGTCTACCCAAAAAAAACTGGTTTGTGAAGTGTTACGTTTCATAATAACCCACAAGTTTCAAGGGAGCACAATCTCTTGGGGTGCTTTCACTATAGAGTGCATTCTAATAGATTGTTGTGTGAAAAGGCAATTTAAAAACCAAAATCATACACAAACGTATTGGATTCTGCTGCTTACTGGGTCCCCTTTGTGACCAGGGCATTTAGAATTGTCCTAATTCTCTTCCCGATTACAGCACCCCTGCTCAATAAAGAGGCATACCTCAGGGTTCAGTATTGGATCCTCCTTTCTTTTCTATTTTTTTTCATCTTCAATGCTCTCCCTGTAAATCTTTCACATTCATCTGTTCAAAACTGATCTCAGACTTCTCTCAATTGTCTTTAAATTTGAAGTCAAAACATAAGAAATCAAAACCTTTAGTTACATTTTTCCTAAAACTACAGAAAAACTGCTATTCTTGTCTTGGAACAATTTTAATTAAGTTTTTTTATACACTTCAAATGTTGACTACTTTATACAGTACCTCAATCAGAATTTAATGCTCTGGAAAACTGGCTATATTCTTATGAATGACTACTTCATAAATCTAAATTTCATACCATGGTCTTTGGTACACTGTTAAAAAAAGTTGACTCAACATAAAATTGTAAAATTGCTGCAGAGCTTTTTGAGTTTCAATAAAGTTAATCTTGATTGAAACAATATACAAACAATTTTTCAAGAGTTCACACTTAGCTGATGATTGATTATAACGCGTGTTTGGCATGCTGTCCCGCGAGCAAGCCCTGAGCTCATAAGATCCTCGAGCCCGGAGCTCCCTCCTATTTGCAGGGCGAGAGGGGAGTTTGAGATGTCGAGAACTCCCCTGCTTGTTTATGGCTAATGACGAATTAGGGATTGCTATGGGGAGATATACTGCTGGCTAAGAGCTCGTCTGTGGAGCCAATTTGGTTTAGTCAATTCACTTATGTTGCATGTCTTTGGACGGGGGAACTGGAGGGAAACCCACATGAGCATGGGGAGAACATGTAAACTTCACACAGAAACGTCGACTGGCATGGTAAAGACTTAAACCAGTGAAATTCTTGCTGTTAGGCAACAGTGCTAACCACTGGGCTGCTGTGCTGCCCTATCTAGGAAAAGGGAGGAGGAGTAGGGGTGGAAGGGGGGATTCTTCAAAATGAACATAACTGAGGTATGAAACTCAGGTTATTTATGGTGACTTAGGAATTGTCTGATTGGTGAATCATGGGTTTATAAATAAAGTTAGTTGATAAATAAACTTCACTAAGATGAGTCAAATTACAGTTGTTGTTTTTTTACAGTGTATAAGTCTACTGATCTAACAGTGTAATGATAGAGTAGATTAAAATTTGAGTTGAAACAACCTAACATTTTATAAAGTGCAGAAGTCAGGCCCTGCTTGCATATGGGTTGATAACAGCATACAATCATGTCATACTCAGTACAGGGATCCAAAACACAGCATATAACGGCAGCCGGCAATTAAGCAGAGTTAGCTGACTGATTATCTACAAAGCTTTTCTTGATTTTTCTCCCAGCAGTTTGCATTAAAAATTATATTAGTCAATAAGGATTCCATGTTAAGGAGTTCTTCCCTGAAAAATTAATACCTCACCCAAAACCACACTGCAAAATGTGGCTCTGTTGTGTAAATGGATCCTGTTCTAACAGAGAGTTAATGTAATGTCAGTGTCAGTATGTCTCCCATGCGGTCTGTGACTTTCCAATAAAGGGATTTCCATATGCGCTGATCACCACAGAGTTCTTTCACTCATTCTCAGGTTGCCTTAAAAAGCCCCATTAGGATCTGACATAAACATATCCAGCTGACCAAGCAAACAAAATAACCCATTAAAAGGAGTATTTTCAAATGATATTACAAGCTATTAAGATCACCTAATGTGAAGCAAGAAAAATCATTATCAAATGATTTTGTCCCACTTGCAAGTTGCCTTCATATGTTGTCTAGATTTCCCACAAATATTAAGTTATTTTACACTATAGGACAGATTTTGGGCGACACGGTGGCGCAGTGGGTAGCACTGTCGCCTCACAGCAAGAAGGTCACTGGTTTGAGCCCCGGCTGGGTCAGCTGGCATTTCTGTGTGGAGTTTGCATGTCCCTCCCAGTGTTCGCGTGGGTGCTGTAGGTGTATTGGTTACACTAAATTTTCTGTATATGTGTATGTCCTGGTCCTTTAGGTTGGGGGTTGAGCATTGGGCTAACAACTCACCTCATACAAACTAGATGTTACAAAACACCAATATGGTGTGGCTAAATATCAACTTCGATATAAATGGCCCTGGAAGTAAGTAAGTAAGTATAGGACAGATTTACTATCAGTTTGCTCCTACTGTCAAGATTAATCAAATTTGTTAAACTTTTAAAGAGATTATGTTTTTTCACACAGATTTTTTATAGTACTTTTTTTTTAACAGGGACAATGCAATATAATATTGCTACAATTTTAAGCCGATGTTCCACATAGAGGCTTCTAGTCAAAGGCTAATTTGATTAATTTATAGGCTCCACATATAGGTTTTACAGTCACCATAGATCTAGCTACTGCAGATCGCTGGAGAACTACACACACGCCACATATCGAACTACAACTCCCAGCATGCACCTCGCACACACCGGTTCCTGTTTGACACTGATTACACACATAGCTGGTAACTCATCAATGACTAATATCCTGGACTATTTATACAACACACTTGCACACACACAGTGCTGAGTCTTGTTGTTTTACTGTTAGTGGACATTACGACATGGTTTCCTTGCCTTGCTGAGTTCGACCTTTGCTTTGTACCTTTGTTTACATAGTTTGGACCGATCTCTTTGCCTGTGACCCGACCACTCTTTTGCTTCACCCGTATCTACCTGTTTGCTCCTGTTATTGACCTTTGCCAGTCTGACCATCCTCTGTTTAATAAAAACTGCAATTGGATCCTCAAAGTTGTCCGCGTCCAAATCCCATGTGACAATAGGCTTCTAGTCAATGGCTAATAATATCTTTGTGAATTTGAAATTACTGTTAATATACATAAAATTTACATATTCTATATATACATTTATATAGTCTACTATCTGTCTCTCTCTTATTTATATTTACACACATATACATATATATATATATACATTTGTATTCTGAAAATGAACACATTTCTTATGTTTTTGAAATGATGTGAGACTGGGTGAAAAAAATAATGTCAGAATTTTTCAAAGATATTTCTAAAAAAAATCTTAGTTAAAAAAATTAGGGAAAATATTCACAATTATACACTATGCATAAATAGCAAGATATGAAACAGAGATAGTATTTAATTATTTTCAAAATGTTAACAAAGGCTCATTGTCTTTTTTTCTTATTATTAACATCCATCCAAAAGGGTGGAGTTTCTAATGAACATTAATAGAGCGGTCCGGCATATCGGGAGTGACAGACAAACCCCTCCCATTCTGTCTGCTTTTTCTACACACAAACATATGCACACACACAGACACACATGCATCCAAACACTGTTACACATTCAGTCTTGCACGTCTGGACAGAATGATCAATAAGGAGTCCCAGTCTTCAGACCACCTTACAATAGCCTCACGCAGAGGGGTAAGCAAATACACATTTTATCAGCATTTTAATAATAGCATGACTGTTACAGCCATAAATGTATTTTGCATTTGATATTTGCTTGGAATATCAGCGCATGTAGGAGTTGATGGAACAAATGAGTGTGCAGATTGATTGTATTACAACATATTAACTGATTTGAGGTCTATGTAATTGACCAAATATCTACAAAATGGCAATTTTATTACATATTAATTAAGATGATAATATAAATATTTAAAAAATGTCAAGTATCAGATGTCAAATATCAGGTGCTTTGAATGGGTATATAGTAGCTGTATTGATTCTCTACCTCAATCTTTGAGTTTAAACTTCTAATCAAATTAGAAGTCATAATATATGTTATGGTAAGATGGTACAAGATTAAATATATAAGCATATTTATATCTGATTAAGTAATGTACAAAACTGGCTGTGCATTTAAAGGAGATAACAATCCAGTGATTGACAGAGCCCCTGTGGGCTTGACAGTTTAAGGATTTCTTCTTCAAACATTGCAAAAGAATGTTTGTACTCATGTTTTTTTTAGTATAGTGAATGATTTTTTTAAGCAAGTACTGTAAATAAAGTATATTTCTTTCTAATGGTTCTTGACATCAACAAATAACCTTCTTAATATTTAAACATTTTTGTCAGTTAATATACTGTACATAGTATGAATAAATATGGATGAAATCATATATTAGAGTACTACTTGATATGATCAAGGGCGACACGGTGGCTCAGTGGTTAGCACTGTTGCCTCGCAGCAAGAAGGTCGCTGGTTCGAGACCCGGCTGGGTCAGTTGGCAATTCTGTGTGGCGTGAGTTTCCTCCTGGTGCTCCGGTTTCCCCCACAGTCCAAACACATGCACTATAGGTGAATTGAATAAACTAAATTGTTCGTAGTGTATGTATGTGAATGAGTGTGTATGGACATTTTCCAGTACTGGGTTGCAGCTGGAAGGGCATCCGCTGTGTAAAACATATGCTGGATAAGTTGGCGGTTCATTCCGCTGTGGCGACCCCTGATAAATAAAGTTACTAAGCCAAAGGAAAATGAATGAATGATATGATCAAATCAGCTTAACTAAGGTTGCATTAAAGTACATTAAAGAGTTCACCCCACAATAATTTATTCTCCCTCACATGGTTTAAACCTTTATGAGATGCTTTGTTCTGTTGAACACAAAAGAAGATAATTTGAAAAATGCTGGTTGCTGGCGCCCATTGAGTTCCATAGTAGGAAAACATACTATGGAAGTGAAACAAGCATTTCTTACAAAAATATCTTTGTGTTCAACTGAAGAAAGAAACTCAATCAAGGTTTGAAGGGTGAGCATATAATGACAGAATGTTTAGTTTTGGGTGAACTACGCTATTAATATTTAAAGTTTCTATTACATTTTTAAATCTTCTAGTATCTTGTGTAGGGTATGATTATTTGGATAAAAACTAAACCTTACTCCAGTTTATGTATTTTTTTTATTGATTTCTTTTCTGATCAAATTGGAATCAAACTGTAATGCACGTTTCGTTTTCTAATCAGAACGTTAAGGGTTTGGATGGGAATCACATTTGACAGTAGGCAAGGAATTAGTTTCTTCATATCTTTTGTCTGTAGGTAAGGATGGCAAAAGTGGCTGTTGTTTTGGCCGCCGCCTTTATGCTGGCCAGCATAGCAGTCATCATTTCTATAGCAGTTGTACAGACTCATAAGAAGACTTATGTTTCCCGTGGACTAAAGGTAATGCAATAAAATCCAGTTCAAGCTCGAACATGTTAAACTGACCTACAAATTGAGTCTGCTTCAGGGTGTGTGAAATTATGAAACATAAAAGCATAATTGTTACAAACCAGTGACACATGGAGAATAATACGTTCAAGAATGAAATTTCCTTAATTATTAATTCCTCTTATTATATTATAATAAGACTTTTTACTAATTACACCTGAATGAGTTGTTTGTGTTTTGTGCTTATGTAACATTTTCTATTATATCCTGAAAATCAAGCATATGGTCCACTATTCATTTACAAATGAATGACAGGTAAAATTCTTTATTCAGTTCCCTACTTTTAGCGAAAGCAAACACCGTTTTTGTAACACCGAACAGAAAGCTTTTCACGAACACACGCAAAACTTTCAATGGATAATCACCACTGATGGAGTTATTCAATTCATTCAACACTGATTCTTCTGATGAGTCATAAGGCTAATCCTTGAATTTGTTTCCAAACGGAAGAATGTGCTTTTGTTTAGTTTCTTCCAAAAGAGCTTCAGGCAGTTAGACATGTCTGTTCTTGAGTGCTTCACTCTTTCATGATTTAGACCATGGCAAATTGCTATTCATCAATGTATTTTGTGAAGAGTGCAAATGAATAAAGCCTTTATGGTCTTGGCAGCTTTAGAAGTTGCCTTACCATGGTTAATGTAATGGTGTCGTTCTTCACTTCTGTCGCTCTCTCTTTCTCCAGTATGGTATTGTTTTGGATGCAGGCTCTTCCAGGACTACCGTGTATCTCTATGAATGGCCTGCAGAGAAAGAAAACAACACTGGGGTTGTGAGTCAGACCACAAAGTGTCAAGTTGAAGGTATGAGCCAACTTCAAACTATGGAAGTCTTAGATGCATAAATGTGGATGCTTTTTTGTACACTCTTGGAAATAAAGATACTAAAGCTTTCCTTAAAAGCTTACAAAGGGTACCGCCTCTGTGGCATCTTTTGTAGTAGTACCTCTTTTTTATGAGAGTGTATAGTAACTAAAACCTTTAAGATATTAACATTAATTACATAAAATATATCAAATTTAGTTTTAGCACATTAAATATCTGTCTTTCCCTTAGTATTTAACAGATCCATTCCACATTTTTCAATTTTTAGATGATTTTTAGATGATTTATCTGAATCCGACGTTATACATATTACAGACTCATTTAGAGCTTCAAAAGCAAAGGATACTTATTTTTTTAAAAACATATAAGGATACACTAGTTGGTCCTATGACCCATTTAATTAATCTTTTAATTGCACAAGGTATATACCCAGATGCTTGGAAATCAGCCATAGTGACACCAATTTTTAAAGCTGGTGAGCAAACAAATGTAGAAAACTATATGCCGATAAGTATACTGCCTACAGAGTAGCAGAGAAATGGGTAGCAGAGCAATTGATTGCTTACATGAATGCGGGACATACACTTTACATTCAATGATGTTTGGATTAAAATCTAATCACTCAACTGAATCTCCTAATTGTTATTTTATAGAGAATAAGAAATCCAAACTTGATAGTGGTGGAATAATAGGAGCAGTGTGTAACGCCATTGGTGGCGGATGGTGACAGAACGAGACGGAGAAGGAGATATATAACAAACGGGTTTATTGAACACTTACGGGGAACAGATACTGGATGCGGGAAGACAGGACGAGACAACCACATGAACCAAACGAACCAAAATACCGGACAACGAACGACACAAATGAAAGGGTATAAATGGATGAAGGAATGATTAAGGTAATCACACACAAGGAATGAACACAGGTGGAACAGATTAACAATGACAGTGGCGGGAGAAAGACAAAGGCACGTGACAACAACAAACGATGACGCGGACGAACACTGACACAGTGCTTTTAGATTTAAAAAAGGAATTTTCAAAGTAAATGATGAGGTAAATGTGCATACTAATTTATCACATTAGTGTCACACAGTTTCTATTAAAATATCTTACAACTGTTTTCCTTTAAATTGATTTCAAAAAGATTTTCTGGAGACTCTCAACCGAAATGTACAGTTACCTGTTCAGTATAACATGATCATAGCAAAGAAATGTATCCTTTGTTTCTGGAAGAAAAATGTTATGCCTCTTTTTTCTGACTGGCTTCTTGGACTTACCTCCACTTTACATTTGGAAATTTATATATGCCACCATTGGGAATTCAAAATACTGTCTGTCTGATATTTGTTTTTTCCCATGTCTGCAAAAACTATAATAAAAATGTATTAGTGTTTTTGCTCCAACACTAATCAAACACACATGAACATGCTAATCAGTGTCTTCAAGATCACTAGAAAGCTACAGGCAGGTGTGTTTGATTAGGGTTTGGGTTAAACTCTGCAGGACACAGGCCCTCCAGGACCGATGATGCCCATCCCTGAATTTACTGCACATGTATAGGTAGATAGGGCCGCTCTGCACAGTTTAGTTACAAACCCTAATTAAACACACCTAATCAAACTAATTGAGTCCTTTAGGCTTGTTTGAAACCTACAGGTAAGTGTGTTGAAGCTGGGTTGAAACTGAACTTTGCAGGGCAGCGGCCCTCCAGGAACTGAGTTTGACACCCTTGTTATAAAATATGTGTGTTTTCCAGGACCTGGAATTTCAGATCTTGGTTTAGATGAGGATCAAGACAAAAAAACATGGAAAAGCTTAAATATGTGCATGACAAAGATGACTGAGGTCATTCCTCCCCATCAGCATAACTCGACCCCGGTCTTCCTTGGGGCAACAGCAGGGATGAGGCTCCTACAGTAAGGCTGTTTTCATACCGGTAGATCATTTGCATTGTTCTGAAACATTTTGGTCCAGTTGAGTTACACAAGACAATATTTTTAAACATACCAACATTTATCCCGTTGTTAAACTCTAATCTCACTGGTAGTGGGATTGTGTGGTAGTGGGATTTTTGTATGGGAGATGAGCACACAAGGTCAGTCCTTGAGGGTTCTCATGTGTTCCATGCACGTTCACTGTAAGAATATTAACATCAGCCATCTCTGATCCCACCTAGTTCTCTGTAAGATAGTTGAGAGCCAGGCATCTGCACCCCAAGGCTCAGGTCCCCAGAGAAAGATTGGAGACTTTGGTCATGGTAATGCAGGTCAAGTACAGCTCTAGCCCTCTCCACTGACTTGAAGTGTCCATTGGGTTTCCCTGATCCAGGAGATTACCTCAGGAAAACCTCAGGAAATATACTTTTATGGTACTTGACCACAATGCAGGTACAGAAGTCTCCTGGTTATGTAGAATTGATTCTAACTACCATCAAAGGCCTCAGATTATGTCAGGACCTAAGGCCACTCAAATTCAGAGACTGCTAGGTCTTAAAGGGTTAGTTCACCCAAACAATACTCTCTATCATGTTGTCCCTATGCCCTGGGACCTTTATTCATCTTTGGAACACAAATTAAGATATTTTAGATTAGTTCTGAGAGTTCCCTCATCCTCTGTAGACAGTGGCAATCCTGAGACACTCAAAGTGCAGAAAATGAACCAGTTAGAACATACATGTGACTTCAGTGGTTCAACTGTAATCATACAAAGCTCCAAGGGCACTTTTGTGTGTCAAAAAACCCCTGTAAAAACAACTTTGTTTGCCTTTTTCCTATGCATCATATCAGGGTGTGCATTTATTACAGACAATACCTAGTTGTTGCAAAGAAGGGTCTGACATGTATGGATCCATCTGCAGTGTATTAGAATCAGCATCAGACAAGTAAGTACTCAGCACAGGCAGGTTAGCGGGATAATCCAAAAGACAGCAACATAGACAAGCAAGAGTTAGGGCAGGCATTGAGTAGTCAAAGTTCATAAACAGGCAGTGGTTGAGGCAGGCAGGAAACAATCGAAAATCAAGTACAGCCCAAAGGTTGGGGTAGGCAGCAAACAATCCAAAAACATAAACACAGTCCAAGAGTCCAAAAACAGGCAGCAAATAGAAACAATGGAAAACACTCAGAAAATGATAGCGGGAGTAAATCAAGACTTCACACTGATCAAGAGAAAGGAGTGGATATTTATAAGGGTGTGAAGTGACATCAGCTGTGAGAGCAATCAGTCTCTCAGGCATGAGGGATTTTAGGGGATGAAGTCTTAATGTGTCTGTTCAAATACGGGTGACTGTTTCCTCTGATGGTGCACGAGCAGATGATTCGTTTACAACAGTTTACAGTTTTGATTTGTTGGTTTTGGGTTTGTTTGGGGGGTTTTTGGTGCACAAAATGATTACAATTGATAATATTTTTTGATATGATATGATTTATATGATAACAACTGAACCACTAAAGCCACTTGGTATGTTCTGACTTGGTATGTTTTTGATTTATTTTCTGAACTTTGAATGTCTTAGGACCAAGCTCTCTGATTTCATGTAAAATAGCTTAATTTGTTTCTAAAGATAAATGAAAGTCTCAGAGGTTTGGAATGACATGAGGATAAACAGAATTGTCATTTTTGAGTTAACTAACCTTTTAAAGTGTTAGGATCCAATGTTACTCCTTCGGTCTCTACATGAGGCCATTCCAGCCCAGACGAAAAAGCTTTCATTCTGTTTATCCTTCCAAGGTTCCAGTGCTACGTGCCATTCTATTTTGGAAGAAGCAATGGTTTTTCAATCAGGTCCAGGCTCTAGAGATGTGATGCCCTAAGACACAGGTGTCAAACTAATATCCTGGAGGGCTGCAGCTCTGCACAATTTTTAACCCTAGTTAAACACACCTGATCAAACTAATTGAGTCCTTCAGGCTTGTTTGAAACCTACAGGTAAGTGTGTTAAAACTGTGCTGTACTGCGGTCCTCCAGGAGCTAAGTTTGACACCCTTGCCCTAAGATGTCCACAGATGGTTGAGTCAATATTGCAGAGTATAGCATAGTTCCATGAGAGCTTCCCATCCAATGATCTGTGGCAGATGATCTTTTACCTCTGGTTGCAATTTTGGAATCTTTGGTTTGGCCCCCCTGAAGAAGTCAATCCTGAGATTCATATCTTCAGTCAGGGTGTGAGCATTGCCACTTGAACCCAATTAACTGCTCTATTAGTACAGTTCTGGAGTTCCTTCAAAAGTGACTCTCTACTCAGACATTCATTGGAAAGTAGTGTCAACAGCCTCTTCATCTTAGACTTTGCTCATTGGTAAGGCACCCCAGATTTTACCCCAGGCCCTTTCTTCCTTTGATCAGCAATTACTTTCGTTCACGTCCACTTGCATCACAGATGCTATCACCCTTTCCTATGTAGAGCCTGGGATGGCTGAAATAGAAATGTTGAACCTTCTAAAGCTTTGGCTAGGGAATCACCCATAGTTAAACATTTTTGTGCTGTGGTTGGCAGGTCATCTGCACACGTTCATTGGGTTCTACAATTTACTCCTAGTTTTTCAGTGTTGATCTGGCCATACTTGTTCTATTCTGTCTGTGCCAGTGAGTTGCTTAGCCTTGTTGGGCAGGCACTTCATTCTTGATGTGGTAGTGTTGGTATTAATGTTCCATATAGCTTCAACACCAGCAGTGAAGTTCCACCTTAAAAAGGAATATAACAGTTCATGTATGTAACTCAGTTTCTTGAAAAAAAGGTCAAGATGTGACATCTTATTGCCTCTTCAGACAACTAGAATTGAACATGCATTTGTTATGCTTTGCCGAAGTAAAATGTTTTTAAATTTATGGTTTTAGTTAACTATAAGAAAAAATGTGGTGTCAAGGTGTTATTAAAAGGCAGTATGTATAAATATATAATTTTGACACAGTTAACCTTTCACTATATATCTTTGCCAAATCCTATTAATACAGTATGACAAATGAAGGGAGATTCAACGATGTCCTGGAAAAAATGAAGAACTATCTTAGCTCCCTCCCTTTCAAATTCCAAAATGCTTCCATCATTTCTGGACAAGAAGAAGGCCTTTATGGCTGGATCACTGTCAACTACCTGAAAGGGAACTTCCTAGAGGTCAGTATATGGGGATGGTTTTTTTTCTTTGTTCTTTTGATCTAACTGCTTTTCACAAAAATTGTCTGATTACAGTTTCATTCATTCATTCATTTATTCATTTTAATTTCGGCTTAGTCCCTTTATTAATCTGGGGTCGCCACAGCGGAATGAACCGCCAACTTATCCAGCATGTGTTTTACGCAGCAGATGCCCTTCCAGCTGCTACCCATTACTGGGAAGCATCCACACACACTCATTCACACACGTACACTAACGGACAATTTAGCTTACCCAATTCACCTATACCGCATGTCTTTGGACTTGTGGGGGAAACCGGAGCACCCGGAGGAAACCCACGCCAACACGGGGAGAACATGCAAACTCCACACAGAAATGCCAACTGACCCAGCCGAGGCTCGAACCAGCGACCTTCTTGCTGTGAGGCGATCGTGCGCCCACTGCGCCATCGTGAGGCCAATATTACAGTTTCAGATAAAATAAAATAAAAACATAACTAGCTAACTTGCAAGATTTCAAGGTTATTCACATACTGTAGGGTTAGTCTTTAGAACAAGTGTTATCTTAATGGTATGACCGTTTCATTGCACAAAATATTTAATAGTGGATAACAGATCTTAATTGAACTTTTACAATTTTAAACTTTAGTCTGTTTTCTAGAAAAGTCTTTGGAATGCCTGGGTACATCCTCATGGGGCTAAGACAGTTGGGTCATTGGACTTGGGAGGAGCCTCAACGCAGATTGCCTTTGCTACTTCTGATGATGCTAAAGGTGAAGATATCATTAAGGTTTCACTCTATGGCTATGAATACAACATCTATACACACAGTTTCCTCTGCTACGGGAAGAATGAAGCCGAGAAAAGAGTTTTGGCCAAACTTGCAAAGGTAGAGTATGCTCTTGTCATTAAAGTTAAATTGTTCAAAATCACAATATGCACAATAATTTTGTCTGAATTGCAAGTAGTAATGGATGGAGCTAAGTGCTTAGCATTGACCAATACAATGATCTATTCGCAATTAGTTTTAGGAGGACTTAAGCTGTGTTATTTCTGGAAAAAAAAACACAAATAAATACATGAAATGCATACATGCAAATAAATAAAATAATTAGGAAGTCATTTGAACCATAAATGTGTTTTATTTAGGATACACTGTGTATGAAGTTGTGTTAAGTGTAAGGTTTTATACTCATATTATCTACTGTGCTTTTACATTTAAAATGATATATTTTTCTTCTTTTTTTTTGCTACTATAAGCAACTATACTAAGACATTGATCACAAAATTGCATAAAACCTTTTAAGAAAATCCATTATTGATGATACTGAGCGATGTGGTTAAACCCATATAAATGCTTGACATTTTCCTGAAAAATACCATGTCATTATTTTTAATGCAGAGTTGAAATCTTTCCATCTTTCCAGCGAAAAGTTTTAGGTTCTAAAAACATTTCCTTAACATTCCAATTAAATTACAGTACATAACATTATTTTTTGAATGTTCTTTAGATAATGTATTGTTGATGTATGGTTTGTTAATAGCATGAATTATACATCAAAGTGTGACCAACATATTCTTCAAAATAACATTTGTTCCCCAGTGGGAGGGGAACTTCAATGCTATGTGGAACTATGGGGATTTTGGCAGAAAGCCAATCATCTGAAGATAGATAAAACAGGCCAGTGAAATGCCAATGAGTTGGTGGTGTCAGCGCATGCAGCTGGCAGCAATCACAATTAATTTGTGTATAAGAATGCAAGCCGTGCATCACAAACACACTTTTTCGCTTTCAGAAGCCTTATTTGCTGTCATCCTCCGACTTGTTTGAGAGAGAGAGCTGATTTCTCCTGGTTCCAGTGCGAGCAACAGCGCAAGCAGCGACGGTCAAGCTGGGCTTCTCCCGTCCCTGGGCGTTTTGCTGGAACACAGTCGTGCAGGGTGTCTTTTTGAAGACATCGCTCCGACCATGCGTTTCTGGATGCGGTGGATCCCTGTTCACGGATGATGGGCACGAGCACTGTGTTGCATGTCTGGTGGTTCAGCATGTTAATGCGGTGCTCGCGGGCAGGGACAAGGATGCAATTGAACCGGTCCCTCCAGCCGAGATGAGGTATAGGCTTTTTAGTCTGTACTTCATCGTACCCTAAAAAAGCGGTGGGTTATGACAAATCGTAGTTTTGCGCATATTGACACGCTGGCTTACAAACAGCCGCTCAAAATGCTCATGCAGAAGCACATCCCCCGGTGCGTCCATCCTGAGGATTGGTCAGCAGCGATAGACCTGAAACACACATATGTTCATGTTTCCATTCATGTTCCCTCAATTATCTCGATGGCTGGCTTTTTATAGCTCACTTGCGGGATCAATTGGTTATGCACAGGGACTGGGTGCTCCGGCACCTCGACCTAGACATTTCTAAATTCCTAGAAACTTTACTAGGTGTATTTTTCTTAAGCGCTTTACAGGTAATTAAGGTAAGTAAGGGCCAGGGAACACATTGGAGGGCTGCGTCTTTGGTGATGATGTTGTGCTCACTCTGGAGCCTAGTGAACATAGTGGAAGTTTCCACATAGCATAGCATTGAAGTTCCCCTCCAGCTGGGGAATGAAACGGTTACTACATAATCCTCGTTCCCCGAGGGGGGGAACGGAAATGCTATGTTCCTTCGCCACAGTGATTGCGCCATAGCTGACAGCTGTAGTTCGGCTTCTTCAGCTAGAAAAGGTGTGTTTGTGATGCACGACTGGCATTCTTATACAGTAATTGATTGTGATTGCTTCCAGCTGTGTGCGCTGACACAGCCAACCCATTGGCATTTCATTGGCCCTTTTTATTTCTCTTCAGAGGATTGGCTTTCTGACAAAATCCCCAGAGTGAAAGTTTGCACATAGCATTTCTGTCCCCCCCCCCCCCCTCCCCCCTCAGGGAACGAGGGTTACGTAGTAACCATTTCGTTTATTAGCATCTTTAGTTGCATCCAATTTTAACAGCACAAAATGTTCTTTATGGTGGAAATTGATTCTTTGTATTATTAAAATATTAATCATGTGAAGGGAGAAAAAAATCACCTTTTAGTTTGCTTACCCTTTTTTTAATACATGTTTAATCTAAGAGTGATTGTCTAAAACTCTGCAATGTGCATTTTCATGACTGCCTCTCTCAAATGTGTTTCTTTTCAGGAACCCACCAACTGGGCTAATGTGAAACACCCCTGTTTTCCTACTGGCTACAATACCTCCATGCTTGCAGAGGAGGTTTTTGGCAGTGAATGTACAAAGAACAATGCTCCTTCAAGATATAACCCAAAGCGTTCTATTACTTTCTTTGGACAGAGCAACCCTGAACAGTGCAAAGCCTTTGTCAGGAGTATCTTTGACCTCGCATCCTGCCAGGGAACTGAAAACTGCTCCTTTGATGGAGTTTATCAACCACCGCTGAGTGGAGACTTCACTGTAGGCATTACTCGAATTCAGTATAAATCTGCATTAGCAATAATCATAATCAGTATTTAATCTCATGTGATTCTAAACTTGTATGCTAATATATATATATATAATTTTTTTTTGGAATACAAAAATGACCATTTAAAAAAATCATTTAAATAAACCAAAAGGTAAAAAGATTCTTTAGAAAAGTAAACTGTTTGAGTAAATTCCAATGGCTAGATTTACAGATCAGGGCAAATTTGCATAAGAGAGCAATTCCAAAACAGCACAGATGGGCGCACAAATTAAAGATCAAAGGCCGTACTTCTCATTTACATGTCCACTAACTCAATAATTTCAGCGCAAATTACCGCAGTGGCAAATAAGTAATGGAAAAAATGGAAAACAGTTCTTATACCTTATACCCCACGCTCTCTGATCTCTTCAGTGCAACATTTTAGACATGCTCTTTTTAGGTGTTAAGTAATAGCACAAATACCTGTAATTTGAGGAGCTCAAATGTTAGCAAATCATGTTATGTGATTCATTTAAATACTCTCCTCCCATAAAATTTGTGTCTGACTGGGAAACTTCTACTAATGCATGTTCAGTAAGGTCATGCTCAAAAACAGCTGTGTCCACGCCTTTTTATAGTTATTTGTCTGTACGTGTTTATTAAATACTGACAGTATTGTTATAACACCAAAAAGACCATTTGTGCTGGCTTGAGCTGTTGGTAAATCTGGCCCCAAGTCTTCTCAAGCTACAACTGTGTGTGATCGCACTGTCATTTTTTATTAACTTGAAATCATCTAAATTAAATATTTCTTACAAATCTTTAGCTGCTCTCAAATTAAATATAGCATCCAGGGGTATCCAAACTTGGTCCTAGAGGGCTGCTGTCTTGTAAAACTTAAGCCGCGGTCACAATGCACTTTACGCCCAATTGACTTCCATTCATACGAATGCGACAGACAGGAAACGCGTGCGGCAAGTTTCACAGTTTGCTGCATTGTAAAGTTAAAGTTTGGTGAACTCTGACCTGCGAAATCGCATCAAGAACTAAATATGTTCTCTCTGTACAGAATCTCTCTGTACAGAAATTTGAAATATGGATCAATCACTCGCTTTTTAATGTCTAATCATCTTGTTTAATCAATTTGCAGTGGCGTACGACAAAATTTTGCATGCTCAAACTCTAAAAGAAAAAAAAGTGAATTAGGTACATTTACATCAAGTTGTTAGAGCAGCCGACTATAGTATTGGTAACTAGGTAACCAACAGTAAACAAGGCAAGCATAGTGGAAACGGCTGATTAGTCACTTGGGTGTAATGTTCACCAGATTGTTGTTATTCGGCAAATGCGTTTTGATTTCCCATTATTCTGATTAACCCTTTTTCGTCCAAAACTACCTCAAGTGAACATAATTTCTTTTTTTTTGTGTCACAATTTAATTTAATTTCTCATGTGATACTTCAAAATGTGCATTAACACAGGCTGATGGAAACTAGGGCTGCATGATTAATAAAAGGCTATGTTCATGCTCGTTTTGGCAGTAAATCGGCTCTGTAATCAGCCATAAACCATTAGTAGCTGCTTTCAGATGAAGAACAGTTTACTACACAGAGCTATAGTTCACTGACAAGCTATGCAAAAGATCGTGGATCATTTATTCAGTGCGATTTCTCAAATCAAAGAGAATCATTCTACGATTTGACAGCTTTTGCGTCACTTCTTAGTGACCTACAGCTTTGTGTTGCTAAAAGCTAAAAGCATGTTAAAATAAATACCACATTTAACAGCGAATTTACTCCTAACTCACCTTATAACTTCAGTCAATGTTTGAAATAAATACTTCTGTGAGATGATTCCATAGTTGTGTCTTTAATAGTCATGTTGCAAATTAATAAAAGCAGTTAAATCATCCAAGTAGGTATGGCTGCAGCCCGGAGACCTCCAAGTGGGAGGGATTATATCGCACAGATGTTATTAAAAAAACTCCAGGTTTGTACAGCCCACAGCTCAAGTTCCACCCACTTGGGACTATGACCTCCGTTTATACCCTTCTCAAATCATCTGCTCTGATCTGTCTCTTTTTAGTGGCATATTTGCAGTTTCTCTGCAAGAGCGCCCTCTGGGCTTCGGAGGAGATTTACTACTGTTCACAGAACTGTGTTTTTCTTAGAAGATGTGCATGAGAATCACAGCTGAATCGCAATCTCAATTTCATTTGAATTAATCGTGCAGCCCTAATGAAAACCCAGCTAGTGTGACCAAAAGTTGTGACATTTAACCAATGGTCCATTGCACATATTATTTGGTGAACTGTTTCTTTCAGCGGTATCTATTAAACCCACATCGGTTTTGCTTGTTTTAGGCCTACGCAGGGTTCTACTGGACTGCCTTGGCTTTAAAAGTGAATGGTTCCAATAGCATGGAGAAATTTAACACAAACATGAAGCTCTTCTGCTCAAACGATTGGAAAAATGTAGGTACTGCAGGAAAATATAGACTGGGAGGAATGATTGTTGTGATCCTTTAAGTAATATGTATGATTGATGTATGAATTCAATAAATCTGCCTTTTTATGTCTCCCGCCTTTCCCAACCACCAACACCACTGGCCTCTCGGCTCTTTAGCTCAAGCAGAACTACGAGATCAAAGACAGCCATCTCAAGTCCTTCTGCTACTCTGCAAATTATGTGCACACTATTCTTGCAGATGGTTACAAATTCAACACAGACAACTGGAAAAATCTCGAGTTTAGCAAAGAGGTAAGTTACATTTCATGTTTTTGATGGAATTTATAGGGAGTTTTTTTGGACCACTTCTAGCAGAATTGTAGCATGGTCTGGTTTACAAAGATAACTGGACATTTTTAGAAGCTACATGCCAACATTTTTAGCATATATTATGTTTTTAGCTTCCTTTTAGCTCTGAAATGTTAATAGAGCATAAAAACAGAGTAAACTTTTATATAGTCAGACAAAACAATTGCCAATAAAAACAATTGACCTATTAAAGAAATGTCTTAAAAAGATCTTTCATTCATTCATTAGTTTTCCTTCGGCTTAGTCCCTTTATTCATCAGGGGTCACCACAGTGGAATGAACCACCAACTTATCCAGCATATGTTTTACACAGCAGATGCCCTTCCAGCTGCAACCCAGTACTGGAAAACATCCATACACTCACATTTACTACACCCAATTTAGTTTATTCAATTCACCTATACCATATGTCTTTGGACTGTGGGGGAAACCGGAGCACCCGGAGAAAACCCACACGAACACTGGGAGAACATGCAAACTCCACACTACAAGCGCCAACTGACCCAGCCGGGGCTCAAACCAGCAACCTTCTTGCTGTGAGGCGACAGTGCTAACCACTGAGCCACTGTGTCGCCCTTAAAAAGATCTTAAAAAGTCTTAATTTTGACTTGGTGAAACCTGCAGAAACCCAATCGCTTTGTAAAATACTCATCAAGCAATAATTTAGGAGTCGTAAATTTAGGACTGACGTAAAGTTAGGAGCTATTTTTTGCCTTGAGATGTTTTGTGAATACAGCCCCTGATTTCTAAGGAATATACACATCAATTCTCAATACATGACTGTATTATCAAAAATCTGCCAACAGCGAAAGGCTTTATTTAAAACTCTTCCGATGTCTCTTTGTGTTCCATAGGTAAATAATACCAGTATAGCCTGGTCCCTGGGCTACATGCTTGCGCTTTCCAACATGATCCCAGCCGAAGGGAAAATCATCAAGCTACCCATAAACAACGTTCTCTTCACTGGCCTCCTCCTGCTGTTTTCTGCGTTGACTATTATCACCCTCACTTACCTCGTCATTGCACTGGTGCGCTACTGTTATTGAGGTTTTATCTGTCCCGAGTTCTCATCTGTAGGACTAGTGTCCCAATTAGGGAGGTTTGGTAAAACCAGGAGAGACACCGATGTGTCAGTGTATATCTTCCTGCCGGAAAAGGATTTTAATTTTGAAACCTGAAGGTCTTGAAAGTCTCGAAAGTGTTAAGATTAAAAAGACGCCTGATATTAATTCCAAACAAGTTCAAATCTGTATTAAATTACATTTTGTGCCAAGAGGGAGTGCACGGGTCTTTTGAGATCAGAAATACAGTGGCAAATTCTTGTACTGTACCGTGGATCTGAATGAGGATACTGAAAACAAAGTAAAGGTTTTAGTGTAAATATAGAGTAAATGTATCTACTATGGTCATGGCAATCTGAGTATTGTATGTAATGTTTGTCTTATTCAATTGCATCATGCTCTATGTACATCTTACACATATATTTCTGCATGTGCTATTCAGCACACATTGTTTTTGGATGAAAATATGTCATAATACTATAAATAAATGTTATGGTTGCTAATTGAGAGTGCAGTGAAGTCTGATTATTATATAATTAATTTTCTTATAGTAGAGACTAGATCTCTAAAAAGGAAAAAGATTAATAATTAATACATACAATTAAGTTTATACACACTTAATATAAACATTCATTCATTCATCTTCTTTTCGGCTTAGTCCCTTTATTAATCTGGGATTGACACAGCAGAATGAACCGCCAACTTATCCAGCATATGTTTTACGCAGCGGATGCCCTTCCAGCTGCAACCCATCACTGAGAAACATCCATGCACACTCATTCACACACATACACTATGGACAATTTAGCCTACCCAATTCACCTATAGCGCATGTCTTTGGACTTGTGGGGGAAACCGGAGCACCCGGAGGAAACTCACGCAAACACGAGGAGAACATGCAAACTCCACACAGAAACGCCAACTGACCCAGCCGAGGCTCGAACCAGCGACCTTCTTGCTGTGAGGCGATTGTGCTACCCACTGCGCCACCGTGCTGTCCTTAATATAAACACATTAGTATAAAAGAAAGAAACACACACACACTTTGACTTGTATTTCATTGGAGACAATACAACAAACATTTTATGTGTTCCTCATGATTTTAATTAGTTTTGTTTTTTTTTTTTATTCCAATTTTGGTTCTTGCAACACATTGAAAAAAAAGTAGGGACAGGAGCAATTCAGGGCTAGTAATCAGGTAAATTGGTTAAATAATGATGTGATTTGAAACAAGTGATTGTAATTATGATTTGGTACAAAAGAAGCATCCAAGTCCTTTAGGAGCAAAGATGGGCCGAGGATAGCCAATTTGCCAACAAATACATGAGAAAATTATTGAAATGTTTCAAAACAGTGTTCCTCAAAGAAAGAAAGGAAGACATTTGGATATTTCACTTTCAACAGTGCATAACATCACTAAAAGATTCAAGGAATCTGGAGGAATTTCAGTGCATAAAGGACAAGGGCACAAGCCTAAGCTGAACAATCGTGATCTCCGATCCTTCAGGCAGCACTACATCAAGAATTGTCATTTATCTATAGGCGATATCACCACATAGGCTCAGGACTACTTTGGCAAACCTTTGTTAAGTACCACAATACATAGTTACATCCACAAATACCAGTGAAATCTGTAGTTTCCTAATAGGAAGCCCTATATTAACAGTGTCCAGAAGTGCTATCGACTTCTCTGGGCTTGGGGGCATCTAGGATGGACCATCACACAGTGGAAACATGTACTGTGGTCAGATAAATTAGTATTTCAGGTATGTTTTGGAAGAAATGGACGCTGTGTGCTCCGGACCACAGAAGAAAAGGATCATCCAGACTGTTACCAGCAAAAAGTCCAAAAGCCAGGGTCTGTCATGGTATGGGGTTGTGTCAGTGTCATTGACAAAGGTAACTTGCACTTCTGTAATGGCACCATTAATGCTGAAATGTACATAGAGATTTTAGAGCACAATATGCTGCCTTCTTTTCCAGGGACGCCCATGCATACTTCAACAAGACAATGCAAAACCATATTCTGCACACATTACAAAGTCCTGGCTGCGGAGGAAGAGGATACAGGTACTTGACTAGCCTGCCTGCAGTCCCAACTTGTCTCTAAATGAGAATGTGTGGCGCATTTTCAAGCGCAACAACTGTATATTGAAATAAACAAAATAATTCCAAATAAATAAAGAAATAAAATCTCTTGTATATTATTTGTAATCTTATATATAATGAGCATGACTACAGTTAATTTGGCCAAAAGAATAAAGATCTACTTTAAGGTCAAATTAATTTTAAAAACCAAATGTGGAGGCTTGGAGTGGTTATTGCACATCTTCTCTTATGTTGGGAGTAATATGTAAGAAAAGGTGATATTAAAAGAAATGGCAATCATACAGTTTAACAGTTTCCAGTTAGCATTTTAACAAACATTAAAAAAAAAGAAGAGGTCAAAAAGAGGAACCTCAAAATGGGTAATTAAAAATACTTTTCTTTTTCCTCAAGATACTCTTCATGGGATATATCATTTGGTAAATGACTTTATTTACAGTATAATTTTACAGTATAATTAAATATTTATTAAAAAGGCAAAAATACCTTGTATGGGTCAAAATTATTGATTTTCTTTCATGCCAAAAATCATTCTAATATTAAGTAAAGAATGTTCCATGAAGACATTTTATAAATGTTCTACTGTAAATATATCAAAAATCTATTTTTAATTAGTAATTTGTATTGCTGAGAATTTTAAGGTTGATTTTCTCAATATTTCCTTTTTTGTTGAACTCTCAGACTCCAGATTTTTAAATAGTTGTATAGTTGAGTTTGAGCTCAGGTAGAGCTCAAGAACTCCCCTGCTTATTTGAGGCTAAAGACAAATTAGGGATTGCTATGGAGAGATATACTGCTGATTAAGAGCTTGGTTTGGTTTGGTCAATTCACTTATGTCGCTTATCTTTGGACTGTGGAAGGACACAAGGGAACCCAGGGGAAACCAATGCGAGCACCGGGAGAACATGTTAACTCCGCACAGAAACGTCGACTGGCCTGGTAAGGACTTGGACCACTGACATTCTTGCTGTGAGGCAACAGTGCTAACCACTGGGCCATCGGGCCGCCCTATGTAGGAAAAGGGAAGAGTAGGGGTGGAAGGGGGGATTATTCAAGACTAAGATAACTGAGGTAAGAAACTCTGGTTATTTATAGTGAGTCAATCATAAGCATGTGATCCTCTCGAAAGTAGTTTATAAATAAACTTCACTTAAAATGCAGTAAAAGGTTAAACATTTCTTTGTCTTCCATCACTGTAAAAAATCCTTCAATACCTTTATTCAACAAATCCACTTGTTTTTACATTTTACACATTAAAATGAAACTGTACAATCATTAAGAAAAATTTTTTTTACTATTGGTTATTTTAGTAAATACAATCATTTTATTCAATCATATGTTTTGATAAACATAGGAACTTAATATATGTCCTCTGGTGTGGCACTGTGCTAATTTAATTCGGGCAATTTCACAGAAAACTTTAATTAGTTGAAGGACCCCATTCAAGATCATGTGACTGAAGCCCCTGTATAGCCCATTGTGTGCAAATGTACATTTATTTAGCCTCCGAATGTTTTTTAGAACCACTATAAAATTGTTAAGTTTGGTGTAACACCTCTGTTTATAGAAAATGACGGAAAAATATAAATATATTATTCATAATTTCATATAAAATAAATAGCATATAAATAAAGATGTCCAACAATGAAGATAAATTGCTCTCACACTATCTGTATATTATTAAGAGTTGTTTTTCTTAATAAGAAAGTATGTACAGTTCAAATTCTTAAACATCAGACTTTAAACTACATAAATATATCTATTTCTTTGTTTAAAAAAATGCTATTTTTACTACTTGTCAACTACCCACATATATGCACAGTTAATCTAACCACGTGTAATTATTTACTAATTATTTTAATCTTTAGTCAAAATCATTGCTTATGTTAATGTTCATTTTGTAGACTTTTTTGGCTTTTAGTACCTGCACACATTTCACGAGGATTTCATTATCTCACACTTATTTTGCTTCCTCGGTTTCCTCGGTGTATGTCCTTGGTTGTTCCATAACAAAGGGGCTTTTTACTCCAAACTGACCAAATTCCTTAAAAGTCATCCTTTGTTTTTGTGACAACATGGTCCATGCAGCCTGGTGTGCAAATATCTTCATCTGTAAATTACCGTTCTGCCAGAAGAGGACAGTATAATCCTTAAACATGTTCTTAAGGGGGTAACAAATCATTTTCAGACATACGTTTGAGGAGGATGAAACAAAACATTGAACATGGTCTGTCTAATTTCCCTTGTGTAAGTAATTCTATCAAAAAATCCAATGAAACAGCCTCATAATTATTCCTTTAATTCCCAATTGTAACTACAATTACTGTAAAACATAATTTATAGATTTTTAAACATATTTCTTAACATTTCATCATTGTGTTCCTCTTTTTTTCTTTCCATTGATGGTGGAGGGTAACACCCAGTTGCCACAGAAATTATATAGCAACATTTACACTTTAAAAAAAATACTGGGTTCCACACAGTCGGTTTGTGTTGGGGCAACATGAAGAAATTAAGTTAACTTGTTAGTTTTTACAAATTTAAGTGGATTGAACATAATTCTTGAGGGTTGTTTTTGGTGGACAACCTAATTGTTTTGTGCTGTTTCAGCTTACATTTTAGCATTTTAAAGAAATAGTTTGAACAAACAGCATTTTTTTAAATGTGTATTGCTATTTTGTTGTACTAATATAAACTTAATTGTCTTCTGAATGATGATCTTGTTCATATAAAAATTGAACAAAGATCACATACAACGTTTGTGCACCAGAAACACGGCATAAGCTCCTCAGCGCCTGCCGCCCAGGACAATAAATCTCCTCAGTATTTTTTTTTTTAAAGTCTCTTCTCATGTTACACAGCACATTCCTCTCCAAACCTCCACTCCGCTTTCCTTCTCAAGTCCACCATCCTCCTGCAACGTGTTGCTAGAGATCAGAGCTTTGTTCTGAGACTTTGCATTGGAAACTGAAGAACAAACCAATGGAAAGTTGCTAAACAATGACTTTGGATGCATATCACGTGTACACTAGTCCAGTTGAGATGAGAGCAAACTCAAGAAGGCTGAAGTGGTGGAATAATAGTCTGTTTACATGGATGAGGAGTGCAGGAATGAAGATGATGTGGCACTGATGCTGCGATTCGAGCAGAAGCCGCACGTTGACAATAGTGTTTGTAATGGTAAGTGTCCATTTGAGAGCTTTTTGCACATTGACTGCTTCGCTTATTTACGTTGCACAGGTCATGTTCAATGGGGTATTCACATGCTGAATACATGAATGAACATTCTTTGAGATGGGCTTTTATTCTAGAACTCTCTATGCAAAATTGAATATTAGTGCATTGCTATTTGAATCAAAGTGCTTGTTTTGCCTCTGCTGTATAAGTGAAAAATGTTAGTTCTGTGAATGACGAAAAGAATGTTGTCCAGAGCTCTTTGCAAAAAGCACGCACACACACACACACACACACACACACACACACACACACACAC
>CAIGQW010055764.1:4257889-4287078 GCA_903798125.1 Danio choprae | reverse complement strand
ATATTTTTTCTTCTGGAGAAAGTCTTGTTTGTTTTATTTCAGCTAGAGTAAAAGTTAGAGTAAAAGCAGTTTTAATTTGTTAAAACCATTTTAAGGTCAATAAAATGTACCCCTTTAAACTATTTTTTTTTTTTTGATTGTCCTCAGAACAAACCATCGTTATGCAATAGTCTGCCTAATTACCTTTACTCACCTAATTAACCTAGTTAAGCCTTTAAATGCCACTTTAAGCTGAACACTAGTATCTTGAAAAATATCTAGTAAAATATTATGTACTGCCATCATGGCAAAGATAAAAGAAAACAGTTCTTAGAAATTAGTTATTGTTTATTAACATAGGGCTAATAAATTCATTCATTCATTTTCTTTTCGGCTTAGTCCCTTTATTAATCTGGGGTGGCTACAGCGGAATGAACCGCCAACTTATCCAGCATATGTTTTATGCAGCGGATGCCCTTCCAGCCGTAACCCATCACTGGGAAACAACTGTACACACTCATTCACACACATACACTACGGCCAATTTAGCTTGGGCTAATAAATTCATTCATTCATTCATTTTCATTTCGGCTTAGTCCCTTTGTTAATCTGGGGTCGCCACAGCGGAATGAACCGCCAACTTATCCAGCATATGTTTTACGCAGCGGATGCCCTTCCAGCTGCAACCCATCTCTGGGAAACATCCATACACACCCATTCACACTCATACACTACGGACAATTTAGTCTACCCAATTCACCTATACCGCATGTCTTTGGACTTGTGGGGGAAACCGGAGCACCCGGAGGAAACCCACGCAAACACAGGGAGAACATGCAAACTCCACACAGAAACGCCATCTGACCCAGCCGAGGCTCGAACCAGCGACCTTCTTGCTGTGAGGCGAACGTGCTACCCACTGCGCCACTGTGAGGCCCGGCTAATAAATTAAATAATGTAAATAAAAGAACATTTTATTATGATGTTTTTTTTTTTTTACACATGAAATATTTTGTAAATCTTTTTATGGTCATTTCCTTATCTGTCATTTGGAAAGTATGATTCAACTGGAGTTGTGGTCATATTTGAAAATAAAATAATGTGCTGCTGTGTTTATGTTTTGGTTATATTATTGTAAAAGATTCCTGGAGTAAATAATAAAGTAAAAATCTAAGTAAAAAGTAAAAATAAGACATTGCAAATACAGCCCGTAAATAAAATGTACAAACTTTATTTAGTGTCATTGATAGTGTCAAAGATTGCTGGTCAGTTGGCATTTCTGTGTGGAGTTTGCATGTTCTCCCAGTGTTTGCATGGGTTTCCTCCGGGTGCTCCGGTTTCCCCCACAGTCCAAAAATGTGCTATAGGTGAATTGGGTAATCTAAATTGTCCGTAGTGTATGTGTGTGAACGAAAGTGTATGGGTGTTTCCCAGTGATGGGTTGCAGCTGGACAACCATCCGCTGCGTAAAACATGTGCTGGATAGGTTGGTGGTTCATTCCGCTGTGGCGACCCCTGATTAATAAAGGGACTAAGCTGAAAAGAAAATGAATGAATGATTTAGTATGTCTATTATATGGAGATGACATGCAAAAAAAATTATTAATAATAATGAAGACTTTCGCGTGCGCACGCGCTATTAGGTCATGTGCAGGGTATGCATATCACATACGCACAACATAAGTATTGCTTGCGCAGACATAGACATACATACAGTGTGTGCACGACATACATATAGCGTGTGAACAACATACGTATCATGTGCGTACAACATAGACATAGATATCGCATGCGCATGACATACGCACAACATACACATCTCGTGCACACGACATAGACATACATATTGCATGTACACGACATACGTAGCGCTTGCCCACAATATATGTATCGCGTAAGCACAACATAGATATCGCGTGCACATGACAGACATACATATACATACGTACCATGCGTACACGCGAAAGTCTTTATTTTTTTGCACGTCACTTTAGGGGCTCCATACTATTGCATTGGTTAAGAAGATTTAATTTAATTTACTTTATTAAAGTTTTATCCATGACATTATTGTGTCCAATTATTAGTAACATTTACTGCAAGTTTATTACAGAAATATCACTTTAAGATTTCATCAATATTTGTAACTTTGAAATGTTTCACCAAAAAAAAAAAAAGTAGATCATCCTAAAAAGTGTAACAGAAAAGACTCTTTCAAAAATGCAAGATGCAGCCGAGAGTTGTACAACAGAGCCCAATGTTTTTCAGCAGTGAGAATTGTTTGAATCATTCATCCCAGCTCCAGTCTTTGTTAAATCACTGACTCAGCACTCCCAAAGTTCACTATGTTCTGCCTGTGAGGGTTTGTAAGCAGTTACCAAGCATTGTATTGCAATTATTTGCAGATGAGGCAATGAAAAATGTATGTGGTGGTCTTTATCTGGCGATCATTGGACCACTGAGAAACATCTAATCTTTAATAAGGGGGAAATTATTTAAATTTAACCTTGATGTGGTTCACTACTTCAGGCACTCAAGCATTCAGTACTTAGAGAGGTCTTTTTGCTCATAAAAAACTACCAAGTACTTTAATACAGGGATTCCCAAATGCTTTATTCAGCTGGATACCTTTGACATAACAATTTCTTTAAGTACCCCATGAGAATTTAACTTAATACGTCAGTTCGCATCTGCACGTTCACGGTTCTCTGATGTGGGTCAGCGGTCACATGACATGCAGGTAAATAAAGAAAATATGGCTCGAACACTTTACTATACACACTAATACACACCCCTATGTAAACTCTGGCCCCCCCTTGTGTCCACCCCAATACGAATTGGCTGTTGATATTATTAATTTAACTATACTCACAGTAAATTTACCAAATTTCAATAAATAAATAAAATGCAGCCACTAAATTATTGTGGATTGATTAATGCCACCGATGTTGCTGATTCACTGCCCCTCCCCCTTTAAGCATGCGCTGAATAGATGTTTTACTGTTAGGTTATTCTGGCTCCACCTCAGGGATGAACCGCTGATGTTCAACCGCAGCAGATAAGCTGACTTTACCACAACAATTTCAAGTTTGCGTTACGTTTTTTTTTTTTTTAAGTATAAAGTTCTTATAACATAATTTGTTTAGTATTGTTTGACGACGAGAGACGAAACGCGACTTTGGGTTCACAAGATTGTACACTTTTTATTAAGAAATTATTATTTTTTTAAATGAAAAAGTGTTTTATCTGATTGAAAACCACAAATCCTAAAAAAATAAATAAATGCATTTTGAAATCAGCTCTTCTAGTTTATTTAGCACCTTAATTTTTTTTGCTGGTTGAAGGGCCAGAAATCTCAATGATTAGGTGGATGATACATCAATAGCTGTATTCATAATTGTCAGTGTTCTGTCTTGTCCATGTGCCTTTTGTTATGATCATGTGCTTTCTTTGTCCTTTCCCGCCACCGTCAGTGTTCATTTGTCCCACCTGTGTTCATCCCTTGTGTGTCATTAGTTTAATCCTCCTTTTATCCATTTATACCCTTTCGTCTGTGTCCTTCATTGTCCGGTATTTTGGTTGCTTTGGTTTGTCTTGTCCTGTCGTCCTTGTCCCTTCTGTCTGTATCCAGTGTGTGTTACCAGTAAGTGTTTGTATTAATAAATCCGTTTTGTTATTATATTCCGTGTACCGTCTTCTCATGTCATCGTCTCCCTTCATTAAGATGTTACAATAATATTGTGGCTCAAAAGTAATATGGATAAAATATATTATTAGGGTCTGTATAGTGAGTGTGTGTATATAGTAATGCCTTTTGTTCAGTTTGTTCATTTGTCTGTGTTTTTAAACTAAATATTGGTTTTTATTTGGTTTGCACATGTACTTGCTGACTTATTTCAAGAAATAAATTGCAATAGTTTAAGAGTAATTAATTAAATGAAATAAAACCACAGTATTTCATTTACCAGAAACAAAAATATTACATTGCGATGAATTCATAATTTTTTTTGTGTGCCACCCCAAGATTTGGCGTGCCCTCAAATGGCCACCCCTAAGAAAAATTTCTGGGGGCGCCACTGCTAATACTATACACTCTGGAAATGTACCTTTTCAATATAAAATACTCTATTTTTGAAAAGTATCTATATTTACTGCTAAAGGCTTCTTGGTATAGCTAGATTTAGGAGAGTAAGATTAAGGGGTAACACTTTAGTCTAAGTAACAATTCACATCATTTACTACTGGCTTATTACCTGCATAGTTAATCTCTAATCCTACCCAATAGGCTACCTAAACCCAACTACTACCTAATTATTAATAAGCAGCTAATTAGTAGTTTATTGAGCTAAAAGTCTTAGAATGGTTTGTTAATAGCATGAATTGTGCATTAAAATAAAGTGTGACCGAATAATTCGGGGTTTGGGTTATAGTTTGAGGTAAAGTTAATAGACAATGTAACAACAAATGTTAATTACATGCACTTTAAATGTAATTAACACTGTACCAATATATATGTACTGTACCAAATATTTAGACCACCAAATATAAGGTGTGCAATATTTTAAGTTTGTGATTCATTTTCATTGTTTAAACTATTTAAAATTTTGAAAAGTAAAAGTAACTTTGCAACTACATGTCCACTAAATCTCATTAGAAAAGGGCTTGGTGATTAATCGAAGGCAATTTGTATGCACATTTTGTCAGTAAAGCCAGTAAACCTCCAGCATATGCTTTCAGATGGAGCAGCATTTACTACACAGAGTCATACATGGTTAAGCTATGCAAAACTGCTCAATCAATTTAATCGTATGCTAATGAAATTGATATGATTGTTAAGCTACACGTATAATGACAGCTGTTTGCATAGTGAACTACATCTCTGTGTAGTAACTGCTGCCCGTGAAATTACCACATATAATACAACTTCAGTCGAGTGTTTGAAATAAATTCTTCTCTGTGATGACTCAGTAGACGTGTTAATTAGTCACACCAAATCAATGTAGATATTTAAATCTTCTGTTTATTTAGTAATGCTGTAGGAATTTGCCCCATTTCTTCTTTGTGGGTATTTGGAATTAGCTTTATATTAGATTTTTAGGAGGCTGAGAAGTTGTGGTTAGGGTTATTAGAATAAACCAACAGGTATAGCCAGTACAATGTCTCCATTAAGATTAAGTTTGTATATATTAAAGGGACAGTTCACCACAAATTTTTAATTGTTCCACAATTTACTCATTCACTTGTTTAAAACAAAGCTTTTTGTTTTGTTGAACACAGGATTCATTCATTCATATTCTTTTCGGCTTACTCCCTTTATTAATCTGGGGTTGCCACAGCAGAATGAACCGCCAGCTTATCCAGCATATATCCAGCATATATACCCCTCCAGCTGCAACCCATCACTGGGAAACATCCATACACACTCATTCACACACATACACTACGGACAATTTAGCCTACTCAATTCAACTATAGCACATGTCTTTGGACTGTGGGGGAAACCGGAGCACCCGGAAGAAACCCACATGAACAGGGGGAGAACATGCAAACTCCACACAGAAATGCCAACTGACCCAGTCAGGGCTAAAACCAGCGACCTTCTTGCTGTGAGGCGATCTTCTTTTCTGTGATATTCTTTTCTGATCAGCAAAGCAAAAAACTCAAACTGGTGGTTTGAAAAAAGTCAAGGGTGAGTAAATGATGGCAGAATTTTCATTTTTGGGTGAACTATCCCTAGTAGACAATCAACCAATATTGTAATGATTAGCTGGCATTAAGCTGCAAAGCTAGTAGTATGTCAGTTATTGACTATTTGATATAAAGTGTTACCAAATTAGTTATTAGTCACAATTTACCCCTTGCATGTCTCTTACAGAACCCACTATGAGAAATTCTGCTTTAATTTAATGCATCTATGTTTCATGCCTGCCTGCACTGTCATCCAGATGTTGATGTAAAATGTGGAATTTACTCTGGAGTCCATCTGGAAGTATTCTAATAAGATTATTTTGATAGAAGAGAAAAATAGAAGAAAAAACGATGATCAAAGAGATTTTCTTCTGGCAAATAGTTGGTTTTAAGTTGGTGAAGATGGCATATAGGTGGTGTTTAAATGCAGGCTGCAGGATTAAAACGAATGCTACGGGGCGGTATGTTGACCGCTTACTGCGTACCTTATGTACGTTGGCAAACTTGAGACACAGAGAGGAGTTCAAGTCCGGTGGAGAACGGTTCCAGAAAGTCTAAAAATGTGGTAAAAATCAGGTGAGGGCTTTTCTTTTTCTGGATTGCTTTTTTTAAAATGTCGGTTGGGTTTAGGGAAGGAGGTGGGGGGGATCGGTCGATTGGTCAGTCAATCAGTCGACAGCGGCCTCTAGTGGATTTACGCGAGAACAGCAGGCGTGAATGGCACTCACAAGAGAAATTTGAGATCTCAAAAAGTGTACACAGCGGCCTCTGGTGGATTCACGAAAACCAAAACTGCAAATAAACGTAGCTCCTGGGACGTATTTGGTGCTCTCCAGAAATGTATATAGCGGTACGTTTTCAGAATGAGCCTGGGTTGGAAAATCAGGTTTTGTCCTGTATTTCTACTGCTACAATATTTTATTACATAGTCTTCTGTTCTTCTGTCATGTGAATATTTATTGATTTATTTATTACTGTCTAATTACAGTTAGTGTGTGCAGGATCTGTAATAGACGACAAATGAGATCAACTATACGTTCCAAACAATCATGGGCACCATATTGAAGTGTCGTTCCAAGCCGAAGTGCTCAAAACTGTCCACTTCCAAGGATCCTTCAGAATGAAGCATTTCAAAATGTACTGATGGACAGGAAATTTGTTTGGTGTCAAACAATGCATTACATTAGGAAGCCCTCATGCATATGCCCTAAACCCTTTGAAGTGATCACTGCAGAGGATAAACCCTTCTAAGGGTTTTAGCATAGGGATGAGCCTTTCTTTTTTATGCATTTTTTAAGCACAACAGAACAAACAAACAACAACTTTTCAGAATGTACACATCTTAAGGGTAAATAAATGTCATCTAGCATACATTTGGTTTGAGCAATAGGAAATACAGCAATGACAATATAATGCTACAGAGTAAAACTGTCAAAAAGATCTAAAAGGTAGTGTGCCGGTCAGTTCTTGGTAGGGATGGGTCCTTCTGAATGAAACAAAATAGGCTCATTCTGAAAACGTCCCCCTATATACATTTCTGGAGATTGTAGCCAGAAGTACGTATGGCCGCATTTTGTCTTTAAAACGAATGCTACGGGGCAGTATAATGCTGTTCCTTTTCACGCTTACCAGCTGACCGCTTACCTCTGTATGGACGGCATTCCCGTTGTTACCAGTTTGTCCAGTAGCTCGCCATGCACGTTGGCGGACTTGAGACACAGAGAGGAGTTGACCATGATGACAGGATTCAAGTCGGGTAAAGAATGGTTCCAGAAAGCAGGTAAGACAAAACCAGAAGCCAAAAAATAAAATAAACAAGTAAATAATGGTGAGAATCTAGTAAAAACGTGGTAAAAATCAGGCGAGAGCTCTTTTTTTTTCTGGATTCTTTTTTAAAACACTGTCGGTTGGGTTTAGGGAAGTGGGTGGGCGGGTCAATCTGTGCTTTTGAAAACACTATTGGTTGGGTTTAGGGAAGGAGGAGGGTGGGTCAGTCGATCGGTCAGTCAGTCAGTCAGTCAGTTAGTCAATCATCAGTTAGTCAGTGGACAGTGGACTCTGGTGAATTTACGCGAGAACAGCAGGTGTAAATGGCACCTGCGAGAGAAATTTGAGATCTCAAAAAGAGTACAAAGCGGCCTCTGATGGATTCGCAAAAACAAAAACTGCAAAAAAACATACCTCCTGGGAAATATTTGGCGTTCTCCAGAAATATATATAGCGGTACATTTTCAGAATGAGCCTGGGTTGGAACAAAACCGCAGTGTAAGTCAAACGTGGAGGTGATTTGGCATACTGTAGTTTAGTAAGAGAAATAAAACATATATAGACATTTTTTGACGGTATGTTAAAAGAAATAGTAAAACTTATTAAAATGTATCATGTCTCATGTAATCATTGAATCTGTATTTCAACAAAAATCTGTTAATGTTGCATAAAACGTTACCTCAGGAAAGCAATTTAGAGTCTAAAACTCACCAGTTCATAAGAAAATGAATTCCTAAATACTGTATATATTTATTCACTATATTCATTTTTTTTACATTTTTATTTGACTTATAAGTGTTTTCACAGGAACAGTGTGATAAAAAATATATATAAAAAAGATTTAATATGTGTGGGAAATCTGGCAACCCTATTTACTGCCTATCTGCCTCTGTTGTCTCTAAAACTAGAGTAACAAAACTGTGCTTGCCAGATTTGCTACAGATTTATTGCTTCTTAAGAAAAAATCCCTAAAGCTATCTCATAAAGCTTCAACATTAAAGTGAAAATATAGGAAAATGTACCACAAAACCAAATACACGACTTAAGCATTTACAGGTGAGGATGAAACATTGAGTTTAAATCATAACTTATGCTGTAACATCTGTTAAACGTGACTCCATGGGAACCATGTTTGAAAATATCTGTGCCATCTGGTCTGGGGAAAAAGTTTGCCAGTTACTGCTTGGCTGACTTATAGTCACTCCTGAGAGAGTGGTATTTTTTTTGATAACTTTAAGCATTGCTGTTCCAGATTCCCAAGGAATAGTTAAGTACATCTGACTTATTTCTTTCCTTTATGTAACATCAGTAGCTCTTTTAATTTCCCTTCAGGAAAAGAAGCAGCAGCCAAAATTCGACTTCTGTTTAATCAGAGAATTTTGAACGCATCACAGTTTCCCAGAAAATAATAAGCTCCAAATCTATTTCACTGTGATCAAGAATGTTTCCTGAAGTTATGTGGATTAAAATACCAATAGCATTTTAAACAGCATTCAATAGCCAAAACACATACTATAACTTAAGGTGCAGTATGGAGTATGGTTGAACTAGGTATTGCATTCCTGGTTCAAAATACACACAAGCGCAAGTTGCCAGATTGAGGACCAACAGGAGTGAGCCTTATCGAATCGAAAAGCTAAATGTTCTAAATAAAAGCAACGGCATGCGATAGAAGGAATATTATCCATATTAAAAGGAGTTTTTGTTCTAACCAACATGTGAAAATGCATATTTTAAAAATGGCTTCTATTTCTTGCAGCTGCACAACAGGATGAACTGACAATGATCACCTCAGAAACACCTCATGTGCTTTATTCAGTGTTAAATGCCAATGATGTGAGTTTGAATGCCATTTTACTTCAGAATGGCTGTATTTAAATTTCTGTTGTGTTTCGGGGTTCAACACGGGGTTACAATGTAACCTGCTCAACTAATGTTTACATTCGTAATATTTACATTATTTGCTAATTATTAACCACCTCATGTGGAACTCTGAATCCCGTCCCATTTTGAAGGCTGTTACTGTCCACCGGAGGTCGCATTTTCGGTCGCTGATGCATACTCTGAGAGCCTTCATGACTGAATGAATGAAATTTGCTGTTTTCCACCAAGGCAACCCGGGGTGCTAAAATATATTTGGCTAAACTGGCATTGGGCGGTATGAAGAAACCAAAACAATGACAGACGTTCCGGCACGGAAAGCACATTTTCAAAGCAGAATATCTGACTTCAGCATTGTTTTTCAGATAAACAAGAATTTTCACTTATCATGTTTCTTAAATATCTGCAAACATATTATGGTATTTTTATGCTTTAGAAGAGTCAAAACCTACATACAGCACCTTTAAGAGGATAGTTTACCTAAAACATTTAATTATGTTACTTGTGTGGTTTTAAACCTTTATGAGTTTCTTTCTTGGGCCTCACGGTGGCGCAGTGGATAGCACGTTCGCCTCACAGCAAGAAGGTCGCTGGTTCGAGCCTCGGCTGGGTCAGTTGGCGTTTCTGTGTGGGGTTTGCATGTTTTCCCCATGTTGGCGTGGGTTTCCTCCGGGTGCTGCGGTTTCCCCCACAAGTCCAAAGACATGCGGTATAGGTGAATTGGGTAAGCTAAATTGTCCGTAGTGTATGAGTGTGAATGGGTATGTATGGATGTTTCCCAGAGATGGGTTGCAGCTGGAAGGGCATCCACTGCGTAAAACATATGCTGGATAAGTTGGTGGTTCATTCCGCTGTGGCAACCCCAGATTAATAAAGGGACTAAGCCGAAATGAAAATGAATGAATGAATGAATGAATGAATGAATGAATGAATGAATGAATGAATGAGTTTCTTTCTTCCGTTAAACACAAAAGAAGATATTTTGAAGACTGATGCTTGCGGGCAGTTATCAACTTTTATAGAAAATGGTTGCCAATTACCAGCATGTAACGACCAACCCAGGCTCATTCTGAAAACGTACCTCTATTTTTACCATGTTTTCAGATTTTACCACATTCTCACCCTGTTATTTACTTGTTTATTTTATTTTTTGGATTCTGTTTTGTCTTACCCGTTTTCTGGAACCATTCTTTACCGGACTCGAACCCGTCGTTGTGGTCAACTCCTCTCTGCATCTCAAGTCCGCCGATGTACATGGCGAGCTATTGGACAATCTGGTAACAGTGGGAAAGCTGTCCATATGGAGGTAAGCGCTCAGCTGGTAATCGCGAAAAGAACCACCCCATAGTGTTCGTTTTAAAGACAAAATGCAGCCATACGTACTTCTGGCTACATCATTTGGGATCTCCAGAAATGCATATAGGGCTGTGTTTTCAGAATGAGCCTATGTTGCATATATGAGGGGGGTGCTTCAGTTTCCATACACTCAGGTCCCACACTCATCTAAAACACAAACAGGTCTACGGCGGTTAGCAGAAATCCATAGTTGAACGGAATAATTCAAAGTCATAGAAAAGCATTTTTCAAAATATCTTTAGTGTTCAACAGAAAAAAAGGAAGCTCAAATAGGTTTGGAACAAGTGAAGGGTGAGTAAATGATGGCAGCATTTTCATTTTGGCTGAACTATCCCTTTAAAACTCAATACTATGCCTGTTTAAAAGAATGTTTGAACATGTTTTTAATCAAAAACTGAGATTTGACTCTGGCTCACACGACGTTATCTAAAAGCCACGTCTGCAATGTTATTGGCTTGGCTGATTATCTGAAGCGGCCAATGAGCAGTGAGCAGTGCGCCAGCATGGCAGAGGAAGATAGTCACCGGGGGAATTAGAATTGATTGTTCGAGGAAGTTGTGACATTGTAATAATGGCTTCTCGAATTGCTGTGGAGTAACAGCACCTGCACACCATTTCCTTGAGCTTTTGAAGCAAGTCAGTGACAGGGAGAGATTAAATATAAATAATGAAGAAATATGATGACTTTTGCAGTTAAATATATCTGGAGGCATTGCACGCAGGTAATCTATAGCCAGTTATTGAATTAAATCGGTTGATCCTGCAACAGATCTGAAATTGTCTGAGGTACATATGATTGATATTATTTTTAACAGTATTTATTTGTGGTTCTCTGGTTACAGTTGCTTCGGCTCTGTGGCCTTTTATTGAAGACTACATTAACTACATTAACCCTTGAAGACTACATTAACCCATATCAGTTTTAAAAGGACATCATTTTGGCCTCCTGTCTGCATTAAGATGGCATTTCTGTTGATAGCAAATTTCAACTGAAAAATTGTGAAAATAACTGTATTGGAAAATGTATTTACAGGGCAACATGGTGGCTCAGTGATTAGCACTGTCGCCTCACGGCAAGAAGGTCGCTGGTTCAAGTCCCGGCTGGGTCAGTTGGCACTTCTGTGTGGAGTTTGCATGTTCTTCCCGTGTTCGCGTGGGTCTTTCTCCAGGTGCTCCGGTTTCCCCCACAGTCCAAAGACTTGCGCTATAGGTGAATTGGATGAACTAAATTGGCCATAGTGTATTTGTGTGAATGAGTATGTATAGATGTTTCCCAGTACTGGGTTACAGCTGGAAGGGAATCCGCTGTGTAAACTATATGCTGGATAAGTTGGCAGTTCATTCCGCTGTGGCAACCCCTGAATGAATGAATAAATGAATGAATGAATGTATTTACATATGACTAATAATGTACTCTTGTTGTGTCTGCTTCATAAAGCTACCATTGAACGTCTTCACATTACATTCCTAAATATTTAAGATAATATCTGTGAACCACAAAACCAGTCATAAGTGTAGGTTTTTAGAAACTGAGAATTCTACACTAAAAATAATGTATGGATTGATTGTAGTGGAATATATTTGGCTAAGATACAGCTATTGAAAATCTGTAATCTGGTGGTGCAAAAAAAAAAATCTAAATATTGAGAAAATTGTAAATTTTGTAAATTTACTAAATGTCTTCATGGAACATGGTCTTTACATAATATTCTAATGATTTTTGGCATAAAAGAAAAATCTATAATTTTGACACATGTATTTTTGACTATTGCCAAAAATATACCAGTGCAACTTAACCCCTGTGTGGTGTTAAAATTCTGTTTGCATGTGTGTGCCTACAGTTTTTCCTGGTGTAAAAATGGTTTTATAGCTTGAGGACCAAAACTGAACCCTATGAGGCCATTCACATATCAGATCTTTTGCGCGAATGCAAAATTGTTATTTTAAATAGAGACACGCACCATTGTATCAGAGCTACAGCAAGGGTTTGTCAATCATGGATCCTCAGAGAGCACAGTTAAGGCCATGACAGATGACACAGGAGCGTGAGTCAAAAAGCTTGTTGAATTTGGTGAAATAATTGATGCATAATTGATCTCACATTCTCTGCATGGTTTTAGACACGATACTATATGTGAATAGCCCCTAAGGCAATCGTTGTACTCTGTACTGTATGTGTCTATTTACTATAGTACATATAGTATCTAATGTTATCTACAATATCAAAATAGAAGATAGTTCGTTTTTTTACTATTATTTTGGGTAGTTTAAGGCTGCACGGTGGCGCAGTGAGTAGCACGATCGCCTCACAGCAAGAAGGTCGCTGGTTCGAGCCTCGGCTGGGTCAGTTGGCATTTCTGTGTGGAGTTTGCATGTTCTCCCCGTGTTGGCGTGGGTTTCCTCCGGGTGCTCCGGTTTCCCCCACAAGTCCAAAGACATGCGGTAGAGGTGAATTGGGTAGGCTAAATTGTCCGTAGTGTATGTGTGTGAATGAGTGTGTGTGGATGTTTCCCAGTGATGGGTTGCAGCTGTAAGGGCATCCGCTGCGTAAAACATATGCTGGATAAGTTGGCGGCCCATTCTGCTGTGGCGACCCCAGATTAATAAAGGGACTAAGCCGAAAAGAAAATGAATGAATGAATGAATGAATGGGTAGTTTAAGAAAAAGTCATGAATCATCAATCATCAAGATTAAAAAAAACTTTTTTTCCTGTGGTTAAAAAGGTCACAGGTCATTTTTGAGCCATGAGCCAACAGAACGGATAAGTGAAAGGTTTTGTGTTGTGGCACTTGTTTATTTTTTTTGTCCTTCTATAAAACATCTAAACTGTGATTTAAACCATGTGAGGAATGCCAGTTTTATTTTGAGTGTGACCTGGACACAGTGAGTGGTGGATTATTTATGTAGCCTGAGTCCCCCAAAATATGCGATTAATTCAGTTGTCTGCACCCTTCTGTGATTATGACAGCTTCTTTTACAGCTGCTGCAGCTGTTTGTGATTATTTCACTCTGATTTTTCAGAGTTATAATAAGTATAATTCTTCCCCCTAGTCAGTGACAGACCCGGTTTTACTGTAGGTGATGTAGGTGTAGCAAAGCTCCACACACACACAGTTCAAATTCACACTACACTTTGCTCATTCTCATCCAAAATCTATTGTTGTGGTAAAAAAATTGTACGGTGAACTTTGTCCCATGTTCAGAATGTGGACATTGCATTTAACCGATAAACTCAATAAAATTATTTTTGGTGTCTGTTAAAGCTACTTATTTAAATGGAGCTGAATCAACACAATTCTTCTGTTTGTTGGGGGGACAACTTAATTTTTTTTATGTTCAATTCACTTAAATTCGTAAAAACAATAATGTTAACTTAATTGATTTATGTAGGGGCAACATGAAGGAATTGTGTGGAACCCAGCATTTTTTACAGTGTACAACTACAGACACAATAATATACACAAACATTGTAAAACCCAACAGTCAACTTTATCAAATGAAATGAGTGTAGTTAACTCAAAATTTACTGAAAGTTAATTCTACTCATTTGACTCACTTAACGTATTGGGTTTTACAGTATTCGGTTTGAGTTCTCTTCATCTATTGGGTTTTACTGTGCTCTGCTTCGTTTACTCAAATGGATTAAGTTCACAGTACTCATTAGGATTCGTTTTTGAACTTAATGGTTTGTTGCAATCGGTTTCCTCAAATGGTTTGAGTTACCTTAACTTTTTGGGTTTTACAGTGTATAACATGAAATAATTAAGTTAACTAATTAGTTTTACAATTTTAAGTGGATTGAACATAAAACAATTAAAACAATTAAAAAACTCAACAATTGTGTTGTTTCAGCTCATTTTAAATAAGTAGTTTGAATAAACAGCAAACGTCACTTTTTGAGTGCACGATTATTGACACAATCATTGATGCTAAAACTGATGATATCATATTTTTATGTTCAATGATTTGACTGTAGAAAGTTTAAAGCAATAGTTAACCTAAAATTAAGCGTATCTGTTGAATTTGTTGAAACTTGTTCCATTGTTCATCAAAGAGTCTCCTTTTTAAAAAAAAAAAAGAGAGAGAGAGAGAGAGAGAGAGAGAGAGAGAGAGAGAGAGAGAGAGAGAGAGAGAGAGACAAACATAGGCCCAATCCCAATTCTATTTTTGTACCCCTACCCCTTCCCCTTTCCCCTTCCCATTGGCCCTTGAAACAGAGTGTGAAGGGGAAGGCCTTTAAAATTTACCCCTAAGAAAAGGGACAGCACTACAACACCTGCACACATCATCATATGTCATTGTGATCTCTTGCTTCATATGAGATTAACGATTGTGACTGCTGTAGTTTTACCCGTAGCGTTATTTTTTGGTATTTATCTTCAGGAAATCACCGAAGGCATATATCATGTTATCATATTGATATAACGTGGCAATAAGATCGTAACTGTACTGTGCATTGACACCACATTCACCTATGCAAACACACAAAAACAACATTAACATTATACCAGACACTGTAAAAAGGTCATTTCCAGCCACTAGACTTTTCTGACAGGGGATTCGAGTGTCATCGAGTGACAGAATGCTGTGGGACTACTATACAGGAGTTATTATTAGGAATTAAAGATAGCGAAATTTAGCGTTTTTTATTTTAGCTGGGTTTTTAAAAGCATGACAGTAAAACACAAACACGGTTATGACTGTATTAAAACATATGCTCGTTTGTTGTAAAATTTCGGAATAATGACAAAGAATACAAATTTGTGCATCTCCTGACTTCCATGCCATGCTGCCGCTGTATATGGTGTATTCTGGGAAATTTTCTTAACCCTTGGTTTCGACTGTGGTCCTGAAAAATCTCCTTTTTGAGGACTATCTAGCCCTTCCCCTTAGCCCTACACCTTCAAGCTAAAGAGAATTGCGACACCCCTACCCCTTCACATAAACACACAAGGTTTTTTTCCAAAAGGGGAAGGGCTAAGAGGTAGAATTGGGATTGGGCCATAATGGTTTGGACCACTTGAGGGTGGGTGAATGGTGAAAGAATTTTCATTTTTTGGTGAACGGCCCCTTTAATTTTTTCACATTGCAAAATCTGACAAAGGGTACTGTTGTTGATCAGCATATAACGTAATATTGAAATACACAATCCACAATCAAAATGTTTTTCTAAATCCTGTAAAGCCTGAAATGCGAAATAATAGTTAAATGTTTATTAAATCTTTTTTAAATCTAACTTATAAAGTATGATATAGTGACACTATGGCGCTAATAATTGATGAGGAAAAAAACAAACATTTTATTCAGAGACTGAATAAAAGAGACTTTTTTATTCATAAAAAACATAAGATTGGGCAAAAAGTAAGATGGAAATTTGATAAATTAATGATAGGAGAACAGTCTAGCAGGCTGCAAATATCACTTGCCATTGGTACAGTAAAATGAAGATGAAATGCTTATCAAATGTGAAATTTGATTTTAAAGCATATTTTGTATATATATTTCTTTTTTTTATTATTGTGTATTGTTTAAGACCTTCTTTTCTGCTATTTTATTTTGTTCATGCAAGGAACATTGTATTTACACTGCATGGCAACAGTAGCATGTTTGATTACTTATTTATCAGCTTACCAAGGCCACAGTAGCCTGTTGGGTAACTTGATTTTAGGTGTCTTTGTTAAACATGTTCCATGTAATTTCTACAGTAATTACAATTAATTATCCATAATTACATGCAACTAAGCCTACAGTATACCTAACCCCCATTCTAACCATAACCGTATAGCAAGTACATGTAATTAATTAATATTAATTGGAAGTAGTAAAATTAGTAGAGAATATTTACACTGAAACAAGGACAGCTTAAAGTAAAATGCATTTGCCTGTTGCTACGTGTTGGTTTATGGTGTGTGTATCTCTGTTGTTTTTGTGTGTGTGTGTGTGTGTGAATATAAATGACTGCAGCAGACTGTCAGTAACACATTTTCATCTGACAGACCTGCACGTTATGTTTTTTCAGGATGACACTGGTGTCAAAAGCATCTGCTCTGTAAAAAGAAATAACACTTAGGACAGACACGACAGCAGATGGTTGATCTCCTTTTCTTCCGTTCTCTTTTCTCTCTCGCTCTTTACCTTCTTTTCTTTCTCCCAGCCATTTGCCTTCTGCATGCAGTGGTAACACTGACCCTGCTATTCAGATAGAGGGTAATGCTGACCTCTGCACAACGGATGAAATAACATACATTAAACCGAGTTTTCCCACAGCTCGTCACGGTATGGATGATCTTGGTATGCTGACATTACACTTTTTTGTTTAGGTGGTAACAGAGTTTCATGTTAAGGATGTATATGAGAGTGCAGCCTCTAAACGCCATCTGAGATTTTCTTCTAGAATAAGCATTTTTCTCAGGCTGCTATGTGTAGTAGGTTCAGTAATTTAACTTTTATGGTAATGAATAGGTTCTTTTCATTGCCTTTAAAGTGAAATAACAGAACATAAACACAGGAGGCTGAGAAAAAAATGCTAATTTTTTTAACTAAATTCTCAGATGGTATTTAGAGGCTTTTGCAGGGTTTTTTTTATAACTGGCTTTGACATGATGTGCTAATTAACACATTAATTTACACTATTAGCTTATACTACATGTTATAAGTGAATTAATACATTATGACACATTAATAAACAACAGCTTTTTAATCACTTAATCTATGAATCACAGAATTCATTTGAAGGGGATAGATGCAAAAATCTCTCAATGCCATCTGTTCTAAACTGCCTATATTCTAAAATGAGCAATTTTCTTAGCATGCTACGTTTATGTTCAGTAACTTCACTTTAAATGCAATTAAAATTAATTTTCTTGGCCATAAAAGTAAAATTAATGAACCTACAGGCAGGAGCCTGAGAAAAAATATTATTAATATTTTATTGTACATTAGTTATACATTAACTCATGATTATCTGTGCATTAGTTATGAATTAGTAAAAGTAAAAAGTAAAGTAAAAGTAAAGTTCATAAACAAACTTTATGGTGGCTTGGGAAAGCCTGGCTTGAAAGTTTGCAGTAGTTTTAAAGTTTAAATGTTTGAAGTAGTTTGTTTGAAACAGTTGGCATAGATAGATAAGTAAATATACAGTAGGTTAGCATGTTTCTTGCTAGTCGCTTGCTAGGTAGTTACGAGTGGTTGCTAAGGTGTTCTGAGTGGTTGCTAGGCAGTTGCTAACATATTTACCATGGTTCTAGTTTGAATTAGCATGGTTCTAGTATGAATTGGCATGTTGCTAGCATGTTTCTAGTATGAATTAGCATGTTGCTAGTATGTTGTTAGTATGTTTATAGTATGGATTAGTGTATTGTTAGTGTAGTCTGGATTAGTATATTGTTAAATTGATATGTTGTTAGTATGTCCAATGTCAATCGCAGTTTTTTTTACAATGGAAGTCTATGGGTAAGTTGCTAGGGTGCCATAAGTGGTTGCTAGGGTGTGGCTGGTAAGTTGAAAGGTCATCAGTGATTGGCAGATTGGTAGTCTCAGTTAAATGAGCCCAGCCTTACGTCTGTATGACAGTCTGGTGCTTGAGTTATGAGGTCACAAAGTTTGGTCCAATGTTCAGTCAATGGGACTTTTCTGAATTTTTCAGGACAGTTTTCGCAAAACTGTAAGTTGGATCAGTTGGAAAAGATAGCAACCAAAGCTCATTCTAAAAACGTACCTGTGGATACATTTCTGGAGACCGCGAAATACGTCCCGGGAGGTACATTGTTTTGCAGTTTTTGTTTTCTCGAATCCACCAGTGGCCGCTGTGTATGCATTTTGAGATCTCAAATTTTTCTCGCGAGTGCCATTCCCGCCTGCCATTCTCGTGTTAACCCACCAGAGTTGTTGACCGACTGTTTGACTGACTGAACATCTGACTGACCGATCGACTGACCCACCCTCCTCCTTCCCTACACCCAACCAATTTTATTGATTGACCTGCCCATCCACTTCCCTAAACCCAACCAACAATTTTCAAAAGCATTCCAGGAAAAAGAAAAGCCCTCGTCTGATTTTTACCACATTTTCAGATTTTACCACATTCTCACACTGTTATTTACTTGTTTATTTTATTTTTTGGATTCTGTTTTTGCTTTACCTGCTTTCTGGATCCGTTCTTCACCGGACTCGAACCCTGTCATCGTGGTCAACTCCTCTCTGCGTCTCAAGTCCACCGACGTACATGGCGAGCTAACGGTAAAACTGGTTACAGCGGGAAAGTCGTCCATACGGAGGTAAGCGGTCAGCTGGTAAGCGGTCAGCTGGTAAGCGCGAAAAGGAACGGGGTCATGCCGCCACGTAGCATTCGTTTAAAAAAATTAAATGCAGCCATACGTACCTCTGGCCACATAATTCGTGATCTCCAGAAACGTGCATAGGTCTACATTTTCAGAATGAGCCTGTGTTGAAAAATAGAGCAACCCAAGTCAGAGCAGTTTAGAGTTAGCTTGGTTTTTGTAGCTTGAACGGTTTAGGAGGAGATGTGCTAAGAAAATTCTTCTCAGAAGAAGAAGAAGAAGATGGAAGAAGAAGAAGAAGTTTATGTAGTATTACAGTATTTTGGCTTTCTCAAGCCATCATAGTTATTCAGTACATAAAAGTGCCACTGTATTGTTACATACCTAGTCCATGGCATTGTTAATTGTAACTAAAATGAATACTTTTGTTTGGCATATGCACCAGTTCATGTTATTTACTATATCTTTTTCTATACCAACAATGAATAATCTCCATTCATCTGTGAATATGGCCTTAAATGACTTGATGAGGAAAACTGACAGATACTGCAGCCCAGCGCCATCTTGCCCAATTACGTTCCAGCACTGAGCGAGTCTTTGTTCTGTGTTGTCATGAGAAGGTGTTCGTTCAGATCTCTGAAAGCAGCTGTCATAAACAGGCTTTCAGCTGCCGGCTCATTGTTTGTCTCTTTTGTCTTGCTCTTGACAGAGAACAATGTTGTCAAGTGGTTTGCCATTTCTGCAGTACACTGCACACTCTTTCTGTTCAATCAGAGAATCTGAAACTCTTCATCTCTGGACCCTGTTAGATATCACGTCCTCACAGGTGTCACAGTCAGAGTTTTGTTGAGTTTGTTATGTACAATATTAGTGTATTTCTTTTCATTTATGTGTTTTATCCCTGTTTTCTTTGCTTCCATAGTTACTGGTTATGTTGTGCACCAGTTGAGATTCTTATTTTGCTGTGTATAATGTTGAAGACAAAATTGTTAGCCTCCCTAGCATGTCCTCAAGGGTGTCACTGTCACAGTTTTGGTAAAAAAAACAAATTCTGTACAATTTTAGTGAATTGCTTGTTTTTATATGTATTATTCCTGTTTCCTTTGTTTCCATAGTTACTGGTTATGCTGTGCACCAGTTTCTTGTTGAGTTTCTTATTTTGCTGCATATACAGACAAAATCAACCCAGGTTCATTCTGAAAACGTACCTTTGGATACATTTCTGGAGACCGTGAAACATGTCCCGGGAGGTACGTTTTTTTGCAGTTTTTTGTTTTCTCGAATCCACCAGAGGCTGCTGTGTGCGCTTTTTGAGATCTCAAATGCCATTCGCGCCTGCTTGCATGAACCCACCAGAGGCCACTGTTGACCGACTGTTTGGCTGACTGAACGTCTGACTGACTGATCGACTGACCCACCCTCCTCCTTCCCTAAACCCAACCAATTTTATTGATTGACCCGCCCACCCGCTTCCCTAAACCCAACCAACAATTTTCAAAAGCACTTTTTTAAAAAGACTTTTACCACGTTTTCAGATTTTACCACATTCTCACCCTGTTATTCATTCATTCATTCATTTTCTTTTCGACTTAGTCCCTTTATTAATCTGGAGTCGCCACAGCGGAATGAACCGCCAACTTATCCAGCATATGTTTTACACAGCGGATGCCCTTCCAGCTGCAACCCATCACTGGGAAACATCCATACACTCATTCACACTCATACACCACGGACAATTTAGCTTACCCAATTTAGCTTACCCAATTCAGCTTACCCAGTTCACCTGTACCGCATGTCTTTGGACTTGAGGGGGAAACCAGAGCACCCGGAGGAAACCCACGCAAACACGGGGAGAATATACAAACTCCACATATAAATGCCAACTCTCGAGATGCTCGAACCAGTGACCTTCTTGCTGTGAGGCAATCATGCTACCCACTGCGCCACCATGAGGCCCACCCTGTTATTTACTAGTTCATTTTATTTTTTGGATTCTGTTTTTGTCTTACCTGCTTTCTGGAACAGTTCTTCTCCGGACTCGAACCCCGTCGTCTTGGTCAACTCCTCTCTGTGTCTCAAGTCAGCTGACATACATGGCGAGCTAACTGGACAAACTGGTTACAGCGGGAAAGGCGTCCATATGGAGGTAAGCGGTCGGCTGGTATGCGCGAAAAGGAATCATACCGCCTCGTAGCGTTAAGAAAATTAAATGCAGCCATACCTCTGGCCACATAATTTCCGGTCTCCAGAAATGTATTCAGAGATACGTTTTCAGAATGAGCCTGTGTTGGACAAAATTGTTAGCCTTTCTGTGAAATTGTAATTATTTTAAATGTATTTAGTAAATTAGTAATGTCTAATAACCAATTTATTGTGTTTTTGCCATGATGACAGTGTATAATATTTTACTAGTTATTTGCAAGATACTAGTATCAAGTTTAAAGTGAAATTTAAAGGCTCAACTAATTTAATTAGGTTAACTAGGCAAGTTAAATTAATAAGGCAAGGCATTGGACAACAGTGTTTCTTATTTTGTAGCCAATCTAAGATAAATAAATGCATAAGTGAGTTAATAATATTACTCTCTAGCAGTTTTTACATTTAAAAAATCAATATAGGTTTTTGAGACTCTCTTTGTTTTATTTTTTTACTTATAGGCATGATTATGCCATCGACCTGTTGTATAAATGCAATATCACACTCATAGCACTGTGATATGGCTTTATATCAGCCACTGCAGGCCCTTCCCTTCGGCTTAGTCGCTGATTTATCTAGGATTGCCACAGCGGAATGAACCGCCAATTACTCTGGCATATGTTTTATGCATTGGATGCCCTTCCAGCAGCAACCCAGCACTAAGAGTACAATAACTCATGAACTTGGAGTGCTGGGAAACACTCACACATTCTCTCATGTACTCACACTCATACACTACGGCCAATATAGTTTATCCAACTGACCTATACCACATGTCGTTGGACTGTGGGGTAAGCCAGGACTCGAATCAGTGACCTTTTTGCTGTGAGGCAACAGTGCTAACATCTGACAATATGCAGCCTTATTACACAGCTGTCTTGAATACTCAAATTTTGATTGGTCGGTCACGACATTTTAAAGTATGCTATTCCCAGTTAACAACCGCTAAATAACACAGGTCATTCCGAGAACTGTGAATCACCTTGACCATCAGTGAATACATTCAAATCCATATACTTACATCCACATTCATATGTATCTGCTATTCTGTCAAGCCGCTGTTTTTGACTGTTTGGCGCCATCTTGTGAATGAATAATATATGGGTTGGTCTATTCTCCATTTAACCAGTCTTGCTTCTGTCAGCTTTGCGTTTTTGACTTTTGGCACCATCTTGTGATTGAATAATGCGCAAGTTATTGTTACTCCATTAGTTGTTTTCTGTTTTTCTCGTAAGCTTTGCATTTAATTAAAGAATTAATAAACTATTACGACACTGTTTTGCATCAGGCTGCAGATAAGCCTGTCAGGCTTTTTTATGTTATTACACGACTGTCTGGAATGCTCAATTCTGATTGGTCAGTCACAACATTCCCATGTATGTTATTCAAAGACAAAAACTACTGAATAACACAGGCTCATTCGGAAACTTCAAATGACCTTGACCGTCAGTGAGTACATTCAAATCTGCTTGTTTGTCAGGTTTTTTTAACAGGTTTTGACTGTTTGACGCCATCTTGTGAATAAGTAATGCACAAGATAGTGTTTACTCCATCAGCTGCTTTCTGTTTTTCTCGTCAGCTTTGCATTTAATTAAAGAATTAATAAACTATTACAACAATTCTTTGCATCAGGTGGCCGATAAGCCTGTCAGGCTTTTTTCTGTGTTATAGCACAGCTAGCTGGAATACTCGATTCTGATTGGTCTGTTGCGACATTACAATGTATGTTATTCTAAAACAAAAACTATTGAATAACACAGGCTCATCCGGGAACTTCAAATGATCTTGACCATAAGTGAGTACATTCAAATCTGCTTGTCTGTTTTTGACAGTTTGGCGCCATCTTGTGAATAAATAATGCGCAGGTTAGTATATATTCCATCAGCTGTTTTCATTTCTGTCAGCTTTGCATTTAATTAAAGATTTAATAAACTATTTCAAATACATTTTGTGACTAATTTGAATGTTTTGTGGCAAGCAGCCGTGTAATAAGTGAGATAAAGTACATCCAGAATGGTTGTTTGTGCAGAATAAAGCCCTTCAGTTTTATACAACAGCCCTCTGCTTTGTGTCAGGCTGCCGATAAACCTGTCAGGCTCTATTCTGCGATAACAACCTCTGTGATGTACTTTATCTCGAACATATCGCAGTGCTACCAATGTGATATTGCTATATATATATAATCAGACAGAGCAGAATGTTCACTTATATTTGTTTCTGCATAATACACTAGAAAAGGAAAAGGTATTTTAACATTGGAAGAACAACACAGTTCACCTTTAAGCTCCACTGACAGCACACAGTGACACGTCAATTTCCACAGACAGTAATATACGGCTTCCAGCACATAAAGAGATTTTTATGGACAAACCGCTTATCCTATTTCTGTGATGTACTGAAGACACATAGCAGCTGGAGGGAGAGAGGATGGCGAATGAACACACAGGGAACGGCTCCACAAGAGTCACCTGAATGATCACTATTTATTTTCAGTGACAAGGGCCAGTGAGCGGGTGAATGAGAGAGAGAAGTTTCACAGAACTCCATTCTGTTTTTTTGTGTGAAAGGTTTTGCTCTTTTCTCTTCCTCCTGGGTTACCCATTAAATGTGAGTGTCACATTTAAGCCAGTTTTCTTTACCTCTTCCTTGTCGTCCAAGAATAGCTTGATAAACTGCTGTTTCATAGAGAACACACTCACCTTCAGTTGACTGCATTGTCATTGTTCTTTAGGAAAACGAGGGACCTATTTTGATTCAAATGTGGGTCATTTCAGTTTTCTACAAGGAAAAACACAGCATCGTGGCAATACAACATATACTTTAGATTACAGTGGCTGTATTGATGGTTAAAGGGATAGTTCACCCAAAAATGAAAAATTACTCACTATTTACTCACCCTCAAGTGTTTCCAAACCTTCATGAGTTTCTTTCTGCTGTTGAACACAAAAGAAGAAATCTGAAAACCTGTAACCATTGACTTCCATAGTCTGAAAATCAAATACTATGGAGAATGGTTACAGGTTTTCAGCATTCTTCAAATTATCTCCTTTTGTGTTCATCAGAATACAGAAACTCATAAAGGTTTTGTAACAAGGAAAGGGTGAGTAAACAATGACAGAATTTTCATTTTTGGGTCAACTATTGTGCCATATTCAGATCACTTAATAATATATGTTTTAATACAATCTTCTTATACTTCACTGGCATTTAAAAAAAATCTTCCTAAATATCACACATTACTGTAGAAATCGCATCCTATAAAATAATACAAAATGTTTTAATACTGTTTCAAATGTTTGTGAAAGAAGTCTCTTATGATTACCAAGGTTGCATTAACTTGGTCATAAATACCAAATCAAGTGCAATATTTTAAAATATTAAAATCTGAAGTAAGTGTTTTCTGTTAGTATATTTGTGTTGAGGGTGATAAGGGGTTTTCAAGCATCAAACAAACAAATAACAACTATCATACACTGTTACCACGATTTACAGAAGACGTCTTCTAAAATGTCATTTAATGTAACTTTTAATACATTTTATAAATATTTTTAGATATATTAGAATGAGCGTCATTTGATGGCATACTTGACTATTAAAATTCCATATTTAAAGCTGAAAATAAAATAAAATAAAATAGAATATTGAACAGGAAAATCTGTGAACATTTTAATTGCTTCCTTTTAAAGGTTTTAGCTGTTGTCCAAAGCAAGAGAGGGAAAGAGTTCTCAGTAGGAAGCTATATCTAATTTGCTAATTAGCTAATGTGTGATCTGATCTGACTGAGCAATCATTAGATCTAAATGTCAGTAATGTGATTTATTTTTTTTAATAATCTTCATTTGGTTAGAAGAAAAATGGCAGATATGGTCCTCCAGATGCCACCTTTTTTTAGATGTAACTGTAATTTTTGAGTGTAATGCTTTGTCAAGTTTGAGATCATTTAAAATTATACAATATAATAGGGCGACACAGTGACTCAGTGCACTGTTGCCTCACAGCAAGAAGGTCGCTGGTTCGAGTCCCAGCTGGGTCAGTTGGCATATCTGTGTGGAGTTTGCATGCTCTCCCCGTGTGCATGTGGGTTTCCTCTGGGTGCTCTGGTTTCCCCCACAGCCCAAAGACATGTGCTATAGGTTAATTGAATTAACTAAATTGGCCGTAGTGTATGTGAGTGAATGGATGTTTCCCAGTACTTGGTTGCAGCTGGAAGGGCATCCACTGTGTAAAACATATGGTGGATAAGTTGGCGGTTCATTCCGCTGTGGCAACCCCTGATGAATAAAGGCACTAAGCCGAAGGAAATTGAATCAATGAATGAACAATATAATACTTGTGTCACGCTCAATTAGGTACATGAAGGCACGAGAACATGAGAGTAAACAAAACACAAATTTATTTAACAAACACTTACGACAAATACAGGCACTTGAAGAGACAGGACACTTGACACGTAGACATTACAATACCGGACAACGAAGGACACAAACTATGGGGTATAAATACAAGGGGAACATGATTAACTGGTAAGACACAGGGGATGAACACAGGTGAAACTAATGAACACTAAAAACGGCGGGAAACAGAACAAAGGAAGCACATGACAAGGGAAGCACATGGAACACAATAACAGAACCCTGACAACTTGTCAGATAAAGATGGCTGTATGTTTCATTTATTACATACAGTTAATTTTTTATATACATGTTTCATTTTTTACATACATTAATCTGTTATGCTGAATGAGGACTGAACATTATTTCACACACATTATTTCAATTTTACACTGAAGTACACCCATGCATTTAAAATGTTGGCAATATATATATTCATTCATTCATTCATTCATTTTCTTTTCGGCTTAGTCCCTTTATTAATCCGGGGTCGCCACAGCGAAATGAGCCGCCAACTTATCCAGCATATGTTCTATGCAGCGGATACCCTTCCAGCTGCAACCCATCACTGGGAAACATCCACACACACCCATTCACACACATACACTACGGACAATTTAGCTTTCCCAATTCACCTGTACCGCATATGTTTGGAAACATGGGGGAAACCGGAGCACCCGGAGGAAACCCACGCAAACACAGGGAGAACATGCAAACTCCACACAGAAATGCCAACTGACCCAGCCGGGGCTCGAACCAGCGACCTTCTTGCTGTGAGGCGATTGTGCTACCCACTGCGATTATATATATATAATCCAGCTGGATCTCACAAGAAAATGTAACTATTTTACATATTGACTGAAAAGTGGCTAATTTGTATGAAATTGTATGATTTCAACAATAATTTTAAAAGGAGCCGTGCCCCCAAACCACACCCAATAATCATTTGGTGATGAAACAAATCATACAAAAAAGTAGCAAATTAAGTCACTATATTTTTAATATCACTTTTTTTATTTAATTTGATACTTTTGTAACATTACAAACATTTACATACTGTGTTTGTTTGTGGTGGCAGTAGTGTGATGGTCTTTGCCTTTCCTGACTTTCTGTGGTATATGGAACCATGAATTCTGTTGTGTACCAAAATATCCTGACGAAGAATGTCTGGCCATCTGTTAGTGACCTCAAGCTGAAGCGAATGAATGATCCAAAGCACACCAGCAAGTCCACTTCTGAATGGCTGAACAAAAACGATATTAAGACTTTGGAGTGGCCTAGTCAAAGTCCTGAGCTGAATCCAATTGAGATGCTGTAGCATGACCTTGAAAAGGCAGGTCATGCTCAAAAACCCACCAATGTGGCAGATTTACAACACTTCTGCAAAGATGAGTGGGGCAAAATTCTTCCACAGCGATGTAACGAGATATCGAAAATGTTTGAGATATTTTCAGTACTGTATATTCATCAAACAAATCCAGCCTTGACTATAATAACATTCAAAGACATAATATTATAATAATTATAATATTACAGTGATAATAATAATACAAACTTGTGTAGGGTAGTGTAGTAGATTATACTTAAGAATTCGTTTAGAATATTTTACATCCAGGGTGTCATCAGTGCTGTAAAACGAAAAAGATGTGACAAATAAATCAATTTAATCAACAGATTAAAAGAACAAATACGTGTGATATATATGTCACCTTCGATTAACACCTCAAACACCTTGCTTTTATATAAAATCTGTAACCAACATGTCATGATGTCATATTTTGACTGTAAACAGCTTGTTGGTTGAGTGCATTGGTAGTTTCTTACAGTGTTATTTGGATTTTACTACTCCAGTATGTTCCAGTACTTTATTATTTCACCAGCGAATGATTTATACACTATATAAATCATTAAGGCGTAGTCTGTGGAAGAAGCCTACTGGAAAACAATGGCTTTGAGATATTTTTTCCCTTTTTTTCCCCAAAACAACATGCAAGTCTGCGTAATTCATCTTCATGTTTTCCATCTGTCTTCTTGTGTTTGTTGTGCTTGGATTGTTGCCTTCTTTAACAGTGTGATATCTTTGCCATACTCGTTTGTACCATTTGCTTTTGCCAGTTTAACACACCATGGTGTCAGTATGTTTACTTGTTAGGAGGAACACAGAGAGTTTGAAGCAAGACACTTCATTTGCAAGACTCTTCTAATTGAAAACAAACACAACAACTTCAGTTTGTTTTATGGTTTCACTCTAGCTTTACGTTCAGCCCTTTCCTTCCGTCTGAACATTTAGTTAACTTTCCATTCTCTTTTCCAGTGGGAATTCAGACACATTGTATAGTTTAGGAAGTCGAAGATTTGTTAATGGTTGCGATGGTTTGTTGCATTTGTTTTGGCAGGTGTTGTGTGTGTATGGATCAGTGAGAGACACAGTTTTCTTAACAGTTTTTTTTTTTTTTTTGTTGGATCATGTGAATTGCTGAGGGGTTTCACTTCACAGGCGTATTTTCTTGACACTTTGGGCCAATTAGTACCAACATGTCAATGCCACAGCCTACCTGAGTATTGTTGCTGACCATGTCCATCCCTTTATGACCACAGTGTACCCATCGTCTGATGGCTACTTCCAGCAGGATAACGTGCTATGTCATAAAATGCAAATCATCTCAGACTGGTTTCTTGAACATGACAATGAGTTCACTGTACTCAAATGGCCTTCACAGTCACCAGATCTCAATCCAATAGAGCACCGATGTGGTGGAATGGGAGATTCACATCATGGATGTGCAGCCGACAAATCTGCAGCAACTGCGTGATGCTATCATGGACCAAAATCTATGAGGAATATTTCCAGTACCTTGTTGAATCTATGCCACAAAGGATTGAGGCAATTCTGAAGGCAAAAGAGCATCCAACCCGTTACCAGTAAGGTGTACCTAATAAAGTGGCCGGTGAGTGTAGTTGTGAATGTCTAAGAATGTCAAACCTCTTGGATTAAAATGATATTAACAATGCAAAACTTATAATAGCTCATCATTGGGAAAAATACAGAAAGCCCTCCTTTTAAACAATGGTTGCAAGAATTTTCTCATGGTTTGCCATTAGAAAAATGAACGTATATACAATAGAGAAGGGATTAGATAGATTATAGGATTTCTGAAGGAAGCTGATACAAATCTTTTGTCCATATAACTTGTGTCTTGTATCACCTGCTATTAATTCATCATTGTTTTGATACCTTTATTGTATGTGTATGTACATGTATATATTTATTTATATACTTTTTTTTATAATTTAGTATGTTTTTGTAGTTTTGTTTTCACTAGTACATGTTTAAAGTTTCTAAAAAAAATTATGAAGACATAATAAAGAAATTTAAAAAAAATCATATTAACAGATCTAAGAATGCAATATTAAATTAACGTTTTTCAGTACCAAGATTTGCCGCGAAAATATTTTGCATTCAGTGCTTCTGATTTCAATAAAATATCTAAACATTGAGATATGTTATATCTCTTAAACATGTTATATGTTATATCAAAATTAAGTGAGTTTGAGCTTAAATTATGAAAGAAAATCAAACTTATTTTATACTTAATATTTAAAGTAAATATTATATTATATTATATTATATTATATTATATTATATTATATTAT
>CAIGQW010055764.1:4208984-4249160 GCA_903798125.1 Danio choprae | reverse complement strand
CTTATGAATTATTATAAGGATTAACAGTATAAAGAAGTTTTTATTGGCATACAATTATTTACATTAAGGTTTATAGAGGAAGTAATAATAAATGATTGGTTCTTCCCTGTAACTAGAGTGTAAAGTACACTGTAAAATTACAGTAAATTACTGGCAATTTTGGTTGCCAGTAAGAATGTCAATTTACAAGCACACTGTAAATAAATAATTAGAATTGTGCTGTATTTTTACATTTCAATTTTAATTATTAATTTACAGTGCACTTATGTGGTTATCAGCTGACAGATATGGAACAGTAGGGGCCTTCTGCGCCTACTAGTAAGCTCAGAAGGCTGTTATCATCCATCCACATGGTTAATCAGCTATAAATCACATATGCCTGCGGCCGGAAGTTAACAAGAATTATTTATATTATTTATTACATTTCCCATTAATTGTATTTTATTAACGTCTACCCCTTATCCCAACACTAAATCCAACCATCACAGTAATGTAAAAACAGATCTGGATCTGGAGTCTTAATCTGGAGTCTTCATTAACCATGTAGATGAATGATAACAGCCTTCTGAGCCTACTAGTAGGGCAGAAGGCCCCTACTGGCCCATATATATCAGCTGACAACCACTGATATTGCCTATTCAATTGGGTGATAACATTCGAAGCGGGTAAAATTTACAGTCTCAACCAAAATTGCCAGTAAGTTACTGTAAATTTGACAATATTTTTTACAGTGTACTGTAAATTCCAAGCGCTTCACGTTTTCCACATTTTGTTGTTACAGCCTTATTCCGAAATGGATTAAATTAAGTATTGTCCTCAAATTTCTATATACAATACCCCATGATGACAATGTTACTATAGCAATTACAATTACTTATGAAGAATTGCATGCAACAAACCATAAGCCTAACCCACATTCTAATTCTAACCCTATATTACTTAATGGAAAATGTTAGTTTCACTGTAACAAGGACACCTTAAAATAAAGTGTCTAAGGAGTTTAAAATCTTTGCAAATTTATTAAAAATAAACATGTAATTAGATAATGACTCTAACACACTTACGCAAAAAAAAATGTGTCCCTGGACTACAAAACTAGTCAACAGCTAAAAACATATGTTAAGAATTAAAAATATCGTCGATATAATCATTCGAATATTAAGTAAAGGTCATGCTCCATGAAGACGTTTAGCAAATTTCCTTCTGTAAATATATCACAACGTATCTTTTAAATTAATGATTTGATTTGCTATGAATTTGTTGGACAACTTTAAAGGTGATTTTCTCAGTATTTAATTTTTTTTCAACCCCCAGATTCTAAAGTAGTTGTGTCTCAACCAAATATTATCCTATCCTGACAAACCCATACATCAATGGAAAGCTTATTTATTTAAAGGTGCAGTATGTAAGTTTGACACGCAGTTGTTGAACTAGGTGTTGCACGCCTGGTTCAAAACTCACGCAAGCACAGGTTGCCAGATTGACAATAGAAGCAAGCCTAACTATTGAGCCTAAAGGCTGATTTAAATCATCTTCTAAATAAAAGCAATGGTACACGATAGAAGTGTTCAACAGAAAATTATCACCTCAGGTACACCTCATGCTTTATTCAGTGTCAGATGCTAATAATGTAAGTTTGGATGCTATTTTACATGACATTTATTGCCATACTACTGAAAGCAGCAGCAGATAGTTCACCTCAGATCTTGAAAATAAAATAAACTGTTTAAAATATATAACTTTAGAGCTGTGACTCCTGAACTGTGACAAACCAACACATATTAGTGATTCAGCCTGTACATTTAATAATGTTAAAGAGGTTTAATATGTAGTAATTACATTATAAACCTAACCATTTGGTTGGAGTGCAGTAAGTGCACTATTCTGTGCTTCTGAATGGCTATATTTAAATTTCTGTCGTGTTTCGTCTGGTGCAAACAGCCAAGTTGCTTATCACTGCGTTTCTCATCACATAGCGTGTTGTTAGGACACGGGTTACAATTTAACCTGCTCACCTAATGCTTACGTTTGTAATATTTATATTATTTGTTAATTAATAACCACCTCATGTGGAACTCTGAATCTGCATCTCATTTCGAAGCCTGCTACTGTCCACCGGAGGTCGCATTTCAGTCACAGACGCTTCATACTTTGAGAGGCTTTATGACTGAATGAATGAAATATGCTGTTCTCCATAAACTGGCATTAGGCGGGTTGAAGAAACCAAAACAAAGACCTGGCACGTAACACACATTTTCAAAGCAGAATAACTTGACTTCAGCATTGTTTTTCAGATAAACAAGAATGTTCACTGAGCATGTTCAATATCTGCAAACATGTTATGGTATTGTTATGCTTTAGAAGAGTCAGAAACTTACATACTGCACCTTTAAATTTCATATACTGCATAAATCTCAATTTCCTAAAAAATTGATACTTATTTACTACTGGTTTTGTGGTCCAGGGTCTCATGTTGAAACAGTATCACGAGTTTGCACTAAGACTTTAATTCACTATGAATGATAATACATCTAATTTGGATGATCACAAGGACTGTGATTCAGTCTCACCTCATTAGCAGGTTTAGAAGAATATTTTACACTTGCCTTTCTTTTTTCTTGTTCTCCACTTCTTACTCTATAAAGCTGCACTGTACTTTGGCCATTTTTCGAGAGCTATTGTTGTCATGGTGATGGTTAATTAAAAATGTGAACATAGACAATGGAGGGAAAATGCACCATGTCTAAAAGCACATTGAAAGTGACTACGGTGAAAACTTTCTTTGATATTTTGTGATTTTATGATAATATTTACAATTGTGCAAACGCTGACCATATGTCAGAGGTTTGATTGACAGGTGATCGTGATTAATCATAATGTCATTACTGTATATGCTCCCCAACATTGCTATCTGCCATAAAATGTTAGACAAACGCCATACAGTGAAGTTATAGTCGCATGTTAACATCAGAGCTTGATTTTCTTATAGGAATTGCAACAGAAACAAACACAATTCACACAATTAGTAAAAAGTACAGTAAAAAATGATGCCTTTCTCTCTTACTCTTATCAGCACAAGCAAAAAATGATGAAGTATTTTAAGATTCTTGATGCTGTTATCCAGGAATTCAAGTGAAGCTGTCGTTTATCATGCCATGTCTACTATATGTCATCTACATGGCTGCTTTTAATAGAAAGTTCTCAAGTGGAGATGCACTGATACTTCATTTCTTGGCCAATATTAATGGCCAGTTAGTCGTATGGATATCTACTAATACCAGTACCAACAGCAAGTGGTTTCAGTCATAAAAAACTGCAAAAAAAATGCATCTCTTACTTAGATTTTTTGTCTTGTTTCAATCCAAATATCTAAAAATTCCTAAATCAGGAAGCATTTTCTAGACAAGCAAAAAATACAGTCTTGTTTTAAGAAATAATGCCAAAATTAAGTGAGTTTTTCCTTAAAACAAGCAAAATAATCTGCCAATATGGTAAGCAATATAATCTAGATTTTCCTTTTGACGTAAGATTATTATTATTATTATTTATTTATTTTTTTGCAGTGAACACATTACTTAAATTAACATTCTTAACTCATCATCTAAATTCCCTTAACTAAAATTATGTATTTTAATTTTTTTTACATTATTAATTCATATTAGGGCCTCACGGTGGCGCAGTGGGTAGCACGATCACCTCACAGCAAGAAGGTCGCTGGTTCAAGCCTCGGCTGGGTCAGTTGGCATTTCTGTGTGGAGTTTGCATGTTCTCCCCGTGTTGGCATGGGTTTCCTCCGGGTGCTCCGGTTTCCCCCACAAGTCCAAAGACATGCGCTATAGGTGAATTGGGTAAGCTAAATTGTCCGTAGTGTATGCGTGTGAATGATTGTGTATAGATGTTTCCCAGTGATGGGTTGCAGCTGGAAGGGCATCCGCTGTATAAAACATATGCTGGATAAGTTTTTTCCTCGCCACTGTTGCCACTGGCCTGCTCGGATTGGGACTTGTGGAGCTGCGCTTCGGTGGATTTGCTCTTCAGTGTTTGAACTTTCAGCAGTGAAACTTAAGCCACACTGAACTGAACTAAACTCAAAAACCTGGACTTTACTTGAACTTGTTAAGCTGCTTTGACACAATCTATATTGTAAAAAGCGCTATATAAATAAACTTGAATTGAATTGAATTGAATAAGTTGGCGGTTCATTCTGCTGTGGCGACCCCAGATTAATAAAGGGACTAAGCCGAAATGAAAATGAATGAATGAATAATTCATATTATTTCACGTCTCTCTGGAATATGCTACTTGATTCTGATTGGTCAGTCACAAAACTACAGGTATGATATTATATATTCTATTGATCTATTGTTGTTGTTCTTGAGTGTTTGGTGCCATCTTGTGACTGAATAATAAGGTTAATATAGGCTGGATCCATCCGTTTTCTTTCTGCAAGCTTTGTTTAATTAAATTGTTAGTACATTATTACAGCTTAGAACAATGCTTTGTGTCTAATTGTTTACTTTTGTGGCAGGCAGCTGAGTAATAAGCAGGAAGTAACCTCTAGCCAGTTGTTTTTTGCAGAATAAAGCCCTTCAGTTGCTGGTGCACAGTAAGAGATTTCATTTACATCTTATAAAATTTTCATTATGTTACAGATAGGGGTGTAACGGATCAGAGTTGATCCATGGTTTGTACGGATCACATCCCACGGTTCGGAACACACGTGACCCACGGATTAATAGCCTACTTTTTTTTTTACTTGTAGATTAATCCTAAATTTGTAACGATCACAGAGAGATCACCTCTCACGTCATTCAAATAACATGTATGAAAGCATTTAGGCTTTCCTGTAAAATTTAATGATGATGGAAGAAGTTGTGGTAGGTTATTTGGGATGTGGTGGGTTTCTTAGGTTATTAAAGGTGTTTGCTGTCACTACTTGTTTAGCCTGCATTAATGCATTCAGTGTAAGCTGCACGGTTAATCATTAAAAGGTAGGGATCTCAACACCCACGCAACATAATTTTTTTAATGATGGTGATTTGCATATGTTCATTAATCCTTCGAGTCATTCAAATTGCGTTTGAAAATAGTCATTAGTCTTTAGTCTTTCGAGTTAGTTATGAAGTTACAAACAGTCAAATAACACAAAAGTGGTGAGATAACAGTTTTGATAAAACCACTGATGTCATATGCATATCATTTGCATTTAACTTGATGCTCAAAAATGAAAGTTGTAGGCAGCAATTACATTATTTAGCCAATAGGTGGCCACCATCAAAAATATGCCATGAATAATTCTTCAAAAAGGCCTCACAGTGGCGCAGTGGATAGCACGTTCGCCTCACAGCAAGAAGGTCGCTGGTTCGAGCCTCGGCTGGGTCAGTTGGCATTTCTGTGTGGAGTTTGCATGTTCTCCCTGTGTTGGCGTGGGTTTCCTCCGGGTGCTCCGGTTTCCCCCACAAGTCCAAAGACATGCAGTACAGGTGAATTGGGTAAGCTAAATTGTCCGTAGTGTATGAGTGTGAATGGGTGTGTATGGATGTTTCCCAGAGATGGGTTGCAGCTGGAAGGGCATCCACTGTGTAAAACATATGCTGGATAAGTTGGCGGTTCATTCCGCTGTGGCGACCCCAGATTAATAAAGGGACTAAGTCGAAATGAAAATGAATGAATGAATGCTGTATTGCCATGTTGCTGTGTTTTTCCTTGAAGAAAACTGAAATGACCCACATTTAAATAGAAATAGGTCTCTCGTTTTCCTTAAGAACATGACAATGCAGTCAACTGAAGGTGAGTGTGTTCTCTATGAAACAGCAGTTTATCATAGTTCCTTTCTTCTGTTTAACACAAAAGAGGATAGTTTGAAGAAAGCTGAAAACCTGCAACCATTGACTTCCATAGTAGGAAAATCAAATCATCAAACGTCATTTTGAAGACAGCTGGAAACCTTTAACCATTGACAGCAATAATATTTGTTTTTTCTACAATGGAAGTCAATGGTTACAGGTTTTCAGCTTTCTTCAAAATACCTTCTTTTGTATTCAACGGAAGAAAGAAACTCATAAAGTATGTGATCAAATTCCTGCCTAAAGTATCGCAGTCACGGATATAAAAATAATGTGCGGAAATCAAAAAATTGCAGAATAAGAAACAAAAAATGCAGAACGAGAAACAATGAGGTCGCGTAACGAAAGATAATGAGTGTGTCTATATTATCTGAGCCTCCTGGAAACAAATGCATCCATGCCTGGCACACTGAGCAGCCACGAGTTGATTTGGAGTGACGTCAACCTCCTCTTCGTCTGATTGGCAAGAGGATCAACTGTCAATCTAGTGGACCGATGATGAAGCTGAAGCCCGCCCATGATTCGAATGAAACTCGCGTTGCATCTTTTGAAAACGCAAGCACAGAATGTGGGAACAAGAGTGAAGGGGAAAAGACCGTAATAGAATAGAATAGAATAGAACAGAATGCTGTTTATTGTCACTGTACACATATACAATATGTACATGTGCGATGAGATTAAGGGCACCTCACTACTCAGTGCAAACATGCAAATATATCCTTAGAATACAAATCACACTAAACAACAAGTTACAGTAGAAATAACTGTAGATAAACAGTAGTGCAAAATAGGGGATGGTGGGGTGGGGTGGGGGGGTAAGGTGAAGTAAACAGTTCTGAGGTAGAACGAAAGATATATACAAGTATGTAATAATACATGTAATATGTAAATGTAAGATGATAAATAAAAAGTAGTGCAAAACAGGGGATGCGAGAGGGGTAGGGTGAAGTGAGTAACCAATTCTGAGGTATAAGCACACAAAACACTCAAATATGAGCAGAAAAACTGATTTTGTCTAAATGGGTTTTTTATTTTCGATTAACGCTCATTATCTTTTGGCACACAACCTCGTTGTTTCTTATTCTGTATTTAGTTTTTGATTTTGCGCGTTATAATTTTACACGCAATGTCAATTTTTTGATTTCCGTGCATTATCTTTCTATCCGCGACCGCAATACTTTAGGTGGGAATTTGATCCCATAATAAAGCTTGGGAAACACTTGAGGATGAGTGAATATTGAGAAAAGTGAATATTTACATTTTTGGGGTGAACTATCCCTTTAAATAAAAATGTATATGTAATGCAGAAACACACACAATTAATGTGGACTATAGAAACCAAAAGTCGAATCTCAAATGTTTTAGGAGATTTAAAAATTATGGATGCGTTTTTCATTCCAAAAAAGGGGAAAAGGGACGCATGGTCCCCATAGTGCAGAAATTACAACCTGCAGTTTTGTCATCGTCATCCAATTACGAGAGAGGATTTTTTTTCAGTTCAATGCATTTTACCGCTCTTTTTGATTGGCAGTAAATAATCAGCCCTGATGGCCTGTTTTTAAACACTCAGTCGATACCATTTATTGGTGCATAATAACTCAAAATGTGTCAATTATAATTTATATCTCAGGAGTCATCCTCAGTCTCATTATTTATGCAGCTCAGTTTAACCTTTTGACCTTTCTCTTTCTCTCTTTTTATTTGTTTTGCTTATTTCATGTCGAGTCACTTTTACACCCTGAAGGAATCATGCAGGCTTTCTATCTGCTTCTGTTTAAACTCAAAATGTCATTTTTCTCTAAATTATTTATCATTTCTCGAGGGAAGAGCATGAACTGACAGTTGAAGTGCCATAGCTGGTATAGCAAAAACTTGTCGGACCCAGCTAGAGGGGCAGATCTGGAGCTCTTGAAGTTGACAATAAACAGTGCCTACTTTTATAATAGTAGACATGTTATTCACTATTAGCCCGTGGCTAATTATCTGCCTATTAAGATATTGACTGTTAATTTGCACAGTTAAAGTCAGATTTATTAGCCCTCCTTTTTGCCCCAATTTCTGTTTAACGGAAAGAAGATTTATTTCAATACATTACTAAACATACTAGATTTAATAACTAATTTCCAATAACTGATTTTTACTATATATTTTTCAAGATACTAGTATTCAGCTTAAAGTGCCGTTTAAAGGCTTAACTAGGTTAAGTAAGCAAGTTAGTGTAATTAGGGAAGTCATTGTATAACAATGTTTTGTTCAGTAGACTGCTTAAGGGGACTCATTGTCACACCCTCTGCACGTTCCCTCAGTCCCAGTCACCACTAACAATCACCATCCACCACACACCACACTCGTGAACAATCACCAGTTCTAATCACCCACACCTGCACCTGCAATCACCCACTCCCTATATATACTCACCTCATTCAGTCACTCACTGGCTGGAATTGAAGTTGGATGGTCTCCGCTTCCTGGATCATCTCCCTAGTGCTCCGATAGCTCATATGTTCCTTGGAGGCTTGCTTTCTGTATCTGTATCTGTGGATGCAAACAACCGATTAAGGGAGGTGACTTTTGATTAATTGTGGATTGCTATGAACTTTAATTTACCTTGAACAAGCGCGTGAGAGAGCCTTTACCAGTGACGTCGCTCACTTGTTTACCAACTTTTTGTGCATGCTCCACTATAAATACTTGCGAAGTAATCTCTGCCTTCTCTCCTTTGTGTGTTTGTGACTGACACACAATTTATTTATTTATTTTTAGTTATAAATAAAAAAAAAAACACTAACTAATGATTTTATCCTAGCCAAAATAAACAAATAAGACTTTATCCAGAAGGAAAAATATTAAAGGAAATGCTGTGAAAAATTCCTCGCAAATATTTGAAAAAGAAGAGGGGGGGAAATCACAGGATTGCTAATAAATCTGACTTGAGCTATATATATATATATATATATATATATATATATATATATTCTTCATAACCTACTACCTTTTAATAGTTATAAGTGGAGTTTATTGAACCAAAAGTCAGTTGATGGTTTCTTAATGGCGAACTGTACCTTTTAAAGCAATATATCATATAGCTCATGTTTATTAATTATTGAACCTTATTGGGTTTGTCCCCAAATTTAAAATTGATTTACAAAGAACTCAAATGTCAACAACGAGATGAATTAATTTTACTCATAACATAAAACAAACTTGTTTCTTCAGAAGACTTTATTCATTTGTTTTTGTTTTTTTTTTTACACCTGTTACATCAACTAATAAATGGTATCGACTGGGTGTTTAAAAACAGCCGGCAATCAAGGCTGATTATTTACTGCCATTTGAAAAAGAGCAGGAAAATGCATTGAACTGGGAAAAAACTCTCTTAATTGGGTGATAATGATAAAACTGCAGTTTGTAATTCCTGTTTTTTTTTTTTGTTGTTGTTGTTTTTTTTTTTTTAAAAAATGCATCCATAATTTTTAAATCTTCAAAAACATTTGGGATACAACTTTTTTTTTTGTTTCAATAGTCCACATTAATTGTATGCATTTCTGCATCACATTTACATTTTTATTTAAAGGGATAGTTCATCTCAAAATTAAATTGTACACTGTTTACTCACCCTTAAGCGTTTCCAAAGCTTTGAGTTTCTTTCTTCTGTTAACCACAATATACTATTGATGTCAATGGTTAAAAGTTTCCAGCTGTCTTGAAAATGATGTTATTTTGAAACGTGTTGAAAACCTGTAACCACTGAACTCATTAGGCTACCTGTTTACACCTTTTTTTACAATGTTGGAACTTTGATTTTCTTTTGTGGAGATTGTAGTTAAAAAAATCTATGCTTAAAGGGACAGTTCACCCAAAAACGTTGTTCACTTGTCACAAACCTATTTGAGGTTGTTGTTTTGGTTTTTTTTCGTTTTTTTTATTCTGTTGACCACTGAGTTAACCATTGAGTTCCATGGTATACTATGGGATCAATGGTTACAGGTTTCTAACATTTTTCTAAATAACTTCTTTTGCTTTCAACAAAAAAATAAATATTTGAAAACACGAGTCAATTTTAATTTAAGGGTGCACCATCCCTTTAAGAGTTCAAGAAATAAAAGTTGATCAAAAGCCAGGCCAATTCGAGTGTGGAAAATGTCTTGATGTCTGATAAACGAGACTAATGTTATGCGCACGTGTGTATCTGTGTAATAGCGACTGTTCATGAATGTGCTTAATGGATTTGTGAGGATAATCTGTGTGTTGAGAACTGTGCACTGTGAAAACGTGGGTGTATGGATGTCCATGAATAATACATTAGACCTTAGAGGAAAAGTCAATAGCTGTAACATGGCCAACGGCTAATAGCTTTGTATTGATCTGGTGAAATTGCTGACTGGGACCCTTGAACACTTGTTCCTTTCTATTCATTTAGCACCTCTGATGGCACTGATGTGAAACCTCACACCCTTAAGCACAGAACAGTGTGAAGGACACATTCACTGTCACCACGGGAACAACAAGACCTTATGTGCGCCATGAAATAGAGAATTCGCAACCGGCGGGCCACAGGTCCGGCCTGACAGGACCACAGATGGTGGCCAGATAATGTAAATAATACGACCAACTAACCATATAATCATAGTCAAGATAGGAAATGAAACGCTCACAGCTTGCTCTAAAGAGGAAAACGTTTTGCATGCATGTTGTTGATGTCAAACCCTCTCAGATTACAATCTTATTTTATTTGACCCTTTCTGTTAACTTTTTTCTTTCACTATTTAGCATTGAAATTGTTGAATGTAGAGGGTGGCTCAGTGGTTAGCACTGTTGTCTCACAGCAAGAAGGTCGCTGGTTCGAGTCCCGGCTGGACCAGTTGACATTTCTGTGTGGAGTTTGCATGTTCTCCCCATGTTGGCGTGGGTTTCCTCCGGGTGCTCCAGATTCCCCCAGTCCAAAAACATGCGCTATAAGTGAATTGAAGAAACTAAATCGGCCGTAGTGTGTGTGTGTGTGAATGAGTATGGGTGTTTCCCAGTACTGGGTTGCAGTTGGAAGGGCATCTGCTGAAATAGAGACTAAGCCGAAGGAAAATGAATGAATTGTTGATTGTAGCATGGCCCTTGCTAGAAAACGTTCCCCCAGCCACCACATTTTCTGCTTTATAAAACAAAATCCAGAAATTACAAGAGTTGACGAGCACATGAAATCAAGAATGTCCCACATTGGAAGTCTTTTATTATTATTAAAATATTGACACATGAGTATTACATTACATCTTGCCATAAAAAAAAAATGTTTTAACCAAAATAGCAAAACTGTTTCTACGTTTTTTTGTGTAAGCAAGTATTTTACAGTAAAAATACTCAATGTCTCTCTCAATGTTTTCAAACAATTATATTTGATTTACCAAAGTCACACAAGTGTAAATTTCACATCTGTCACATCCACAACGAAGCTTTTTCCTCATAAATCAAAAATTCATTCATTTTCTTTTCGGCTTAATCCCTTTATTAATCTGGGGTCGCCACAGCGGAATGAACCACCAACTTATCCAGCATATGTTTTGCGCAGCGGATGCCCTTCCAGCTGCAACCCATCACTGGGGAACACCCATACACACCTATTCACACTAATACACTACGGACAATTTTGCTTACCCAATTCACCTATAGCGCATGTCTTTGGACTTGTGGGGGAAACTGGAGCACCCGGAGGAAACCCACGCAAACACGGGGAGAACATGCAAACTCCACACAGAAATGCTAACTGACCCAGCCGAAGCTCGAACCAACGACCTTCTTGCTGTGAGGCGAGAGCGCTATCCACTGCGCCACCGTGCTGCCCTAAATGCAAAAATGTAAAATAAAATAATCATTTTTGTTCTATAGAGAGACAACTCTTATCCTTTTGTTTGCATTGTTTATTTCCGGTTGTGCAGAATAATTCAAAGAATTTCTACAAAGTACGCTGTATACTGTAAACTCGCTAACTATATTGGTCACGTCCATAATGCATGTTTATTTTCCTCATTTAAAATGTAAAAAATGTTTAGAGATTGGTATTTTTCTGATCCCATAACTCTGTGGTTAGTTGTTTTGGAAAATACGAACAGATTTTTCAATATAATGTTAACATATACTTTCTCTGTGTATTTATGTTTTTACTGCAAATGTCACATCCATAACTGTTGCTGGTCATTACATCTAATTGATAAACCCAATGCAAAATTTTTGTGGATGATTTTTAACTGGTATTGAATGCATGTGCCAATTATTAGATACTAATGAAAAAAACTGATTTGTACACCTTTTAGTTAGTATGTGTTTTTTTATATCTCACTATATGAGGAAATGCTCTATATGACTATAGGACTAAAAGGACTATATGAGCCCTTACAATAATCACTTAACCAGTACACACACAAACAGACACACACGCTTGTTTTTGGTGGTTCATGAGGACTCTCCATTGACGAAATGTATTTTCTACTCTAAAAAACGCTTGTAACACCTTACCCCACACCTAAACCCAATCCTCACAGGAAACCTGTGGAAAATTGTATAAGCACACCGTTAAGTATGATTTATTTTTTATTATTTATTTTATTTTATTTTTTTTAATACAGTTTTGAATTACAAATGACACACCCAGGTCATACCCATGACACTATACAAATTCAAGAGTTCACACTTAGCTGATGATTGGTAATATAGCTAGTTTGGCATGCTGTCCCGGGAGAGAGCCCTGAGCTCACGAGATCCTCGAGCCCTGGGCTCCCTCCCGTTCGCAGGGCGAGAGGGGAGCTTGAGCTCAGGTAGATCTCGATGAACTCCCCCCGACTTATTGTGGGCTTGCTTAGTGTGTTCGATTTACATAAATTGCGTGTTTTTGGACTGTGGGAGGAAACCGGAGAACCCGGGGAAAACCCACGCGATCACGGGGAGAACAAGCAAACTCCACACAGAAATGTCGACTAGTTTGGTTGAGACTTTAACCAGAGACATTCTTGCTGTGAGGCGACAGTGCTAATCACTGGGCCACCGTGTCGCCCATCTGGGAAGGAGGAGTAGGGGTGGGTGGGGGGAGTTCTTCAAGACGAAGATACTGCAAAGAGGGAACTCTGGTTATTTATGGTGATCTAGGAATCATCTGATTGGTGCATCGATTGCGCGCTAATGCAGGCCAGCTGTACGCAATCATAAGCACGTGATCCTCTCGAAATTAGTTTATAAATAAACTTCACTTTGTGTCCTCGTAAACCACAAAACCCAGCAGACAGGCACACATAAGCACGGATGTGACATAAATTTGTCTTTATTAAGATTCAATTTTCCATTCATGTGACTTTTCATGTGAGATTCTGCAAAAAATGGACAGAATGCTAAAATAAATCATTTTTTGTTACTTAATAGGAAAGAACTGCTTAAAGGTCTTCATACCAAACAATGTGGAGCTATTTGCAAGCGATTTTAAAATGTTTTTTTTCTTTTTTTATGTATTAAGTAATTATACAAACATATAATCATTAGGCCTCACGGTGGCGCAGTGGGTAGCATGATCTCCTCACAGCAAGAAGGTCGCTGGTTCGAGCCTCGGCTGGGTCAGTGGCATTTCTGTGTGGAGTTTGCATGTTCTCCCCATGTTGGCGTGGGTTTCCCCTACAAGTCCAAAGACATGCGCTATAGGTGAATTGGGTAAGCTAAATTGTCTGTAGTGTATGTGTGTGTATGAATGTTTCCTAGTGATGGGTTGCAGCTGGAAGGGCATCCGCTGTGTAAAACATATGCTGGATAAGTTGGCGGTTCATTCCGCTGTGGCAACCCCAGATTAATAAAGGGACTAAGCCGAAAAGAAAATGAATGAATGAATGAATAATCATTAATTTGAGGTCAGTGACCAAAGAATTAGTGAAACTGTGTGAACTTTTTTAATATATCAAATTTACTTGCGTCTATTGGTTAATTTATTTATTAGTCAAACTGTGGATCATCACGTTTTTTCACAAATTCTGTCTAAGGCACTTTTTGTAATTGAAATACAAGAAATAACTCGTGCACTTTTGATGAAATTGGCATGAAACAGAAATTAAGATTATAATTTTTTTCCCCCATATCATGATGTACATTCAATTGAAACATTCCTGAAATGAGAAAAAAATTGTAGGATGCATGAGTTCATCCTTAGGGAATCAATTGAAGATGTGTGTTGCAAGCAAAATGAAAGAAGACTGATGAACGTATGAAGGCGACAAGAAAAATGAGAAACACACACTGATAGTCCCGCTCTAAAGACATTCCATGTGACCAGAAGTGAAGAAAAGTCATTTCAAGGGGGAAGGGAAGATTATGGTATTTGATTAAAAATTCATTAGTTTATTTTCCTTCAGCTTAGTTCCTTATTTGTCAGGGGTCGCCACAGCGAAATGAATCACCAACTATTCCAGCATATGTGTTATGCAGCCGATGCCCTTCCAGCCACAACCCAGCACTGGAAAACACCCATACATCATTCACACAACCAGTCATACACTACGCCAAATTTTGTTTACCCAATATACCTATACTACATGTCTTTGGACTGTGGGGGAAACCGGAGCACCCGGAGGAAACCCACGGCAACACTGGAGAACATGCAAACTCCACACAGAAATGCCAACTGGCTCAGCCAGGACTCGAACCAATGACTTTCGTGCTGTGAGGCGACGAAACCACTGAGCCACCGTGCTGCCTGTCTAAGATTATGAATGCAAATTATATTTTACAAAACTATGCACCATTACATTGTTTATAACAAGCACTACTATCTACATAAAAATAAGAAGAGTACATTAAGCTTTCATGCCGAGTTTGAAAATATAGGCAAAACAGGCAGTAATCCAAATGATGGGAACTTTTGGGACACCGTACTATTTATGCCCCTTAACATATGTAAATCCAAAGTAAATGCAAATGGTTTTTAAGCAAAAGGTCACACGATTCGGAAGATTTAGGGCTGTGACATGGAAATGTCTTTAACAGAAATGCTCTGTGGCATTCACCATGGTTCACTGGCAGCACTGGGCTAGAACATTACATAAGCGAGCCCTAAGGTTATCACAGTGCTGGCTGAGAGAGGAAAGAAATCACAGATGTGCGGGAAGAACACAATGTGTGTTGAGGACTGTCTGCGTCTGATACTGCCAACTGACATTAGCTGTCACAGACATTGAGCTGATGTGAAAAATGTTATTCTTGGTTTAATATCGGCAAGTAGACAAGTGACAATCATCTTTCCTAGCTATTTTTATTGTTATCTTTGAGGTGCTTCCACATAATAGTCTCTTTTTCAATGCTTTTTTTTTTTTTTTTTTTTTTCTTTTTTTGGGCAGCATGGTGGCGCAGTGGGTAGAACAATCACCTCACAGCAAGAAGGTCGCTAGTTCGAGCCCCGGCTGGGTCAGTTGGCATTTCTGTGTGGAGTTTGCATGTTCTCCCGTGTTTGCGTGGGTTTGCATATAATTAGGTATTATTAATTGTAAATATGTTAGTATTTACAATTAAATACAACATAGGCTCATTCACACCAGCTGACCACTTACCTCCATGTGTCTCCATGTGGTCAATCTATGCTTTTGAAAACACTATTGGTTGGGTTTAGGTAAGGAGAAGTGTGGGTCAGTCGATTGGTCAGTCAGTCAGTCAACAGCGGCCACTAGTGGATTAATGTGAGAAGAGCAGGCGTGAATGGCATTCGCGAGAGAAATTTGAGATCTCGTACACTGCGGCCTTTAGTGGATTCGCGAAAACAAAAACCGCAACCTACATACCTCCTGGGACTTATTTGGCACACTTCAGAAATGTATATAGGGGTACGTTTTCAGAATGAGCCTGGATTGATTAAATATGAATATGGTTCTGAAAGTCTAAGTGACACATTGTTTTGAGTGATTTGGGGTGCAGAAAAATCTATAATCACTGTTTTAATGAACCCACAGATGTTAATAACTTTAGTTATTGTTGGGTTAGTGGTAAGTCATGTTAGTAAAGAGTTAGTACAACATTAGATATTGTTGGAATAGTGTACACTTTACAATAAGGTGCTTAATTCTATTAACAAACACTTTGTTAATGATCATGTTAGTAAAGAGTTAATGAATGCTAGGTGATGTTGGAATAGTGTACACTACTGTACGGTTCTTAATTTTATTAAGAAATGCTTCGTTATTGATAAATCATGTTAGTAAAGAGTTAACGAATGTTAGTAAAGCATTAGGTAATGTTGGAGTAGAGTACAATAAGGTTTTCAATTAACAAATGCTTTGTTAATGATAAATCATGTTAAAGAGTTAACTAATGTTAGTAAAACATTAGATAAAGTTGGAATAGTGTACACTTTACAATAAGGTTCCTAATTACATTAACAAACACTGTTATGAAAATAAACGTTAGTAAAGAGTTAACAAACATGAACAATTGAAGCTGAGGTTTCTCCTTTGTCCCTGATGTTGATCAGGAACTTTGAACTTATCTTAAGCTCTACCAATTAGTATGAATTAGTATATGAGTAGTTACACTGTAACAAGGACACCTTAAAATAATGTGTAACCTATAATTACTATTTTTAATAAAAAATAGCCATCCTGATATGATTCTAAATTTAACCAAGTATATAAATTTTGTCATTCTTTTTCATTATGTATTTTCCATGAAACACAACAAGAGATGTTTAGCTGAATGCACAAGTCTCTCTTTTTAGTGTGTGTATGTGTGTGTGCATGCTGAATGAACCAATGGTTAATTAGTCAGACTTGTAGGTTGAATATCATAATATGCTGTGCTGTATTGTAATGTATTTTAACATGTTGTGCTGTCTTCTGTTTAGTAATAGTTTTGTGTGATGAACAGACCAAAAATTAAATCATAAATAATAACCTTTCACTCTTCTCTAGTTCTCTCCAATATCTTTTGCACACCAGGTTTGCCAAAAATAAGACAAACACAAAGAAATGTTAAGATTGAATGAGAACAAAAGTTTCTGTTATTAAATCCTCTAAAGTCTAAAGAAAATAAAGTGTAATTGCCCGGCAAAGGTTATTACCCGCCTCCATCTTATTACCCATCTAATCACAACCACCTTCAGTGAATAAACAGAGTTGTTTATTTCCAGTGTGAAATATAGCAGTGATGTGTCTGTATATGGCCTGTGGAGTTTGAGAGTGAAGAACTGGGAATGAGCTGGTAAAACTTACACTCACTACACCACAAGGTCACATTTCACCTTTACTTCTCACCCACAGCGTGGTTTCACCACACACTGGAATCAAAGTGGAGTAATGTTGTTAAAATGTTGTGAGGCAAGAGAAAACCACAGCATTACCACTGGGATCTCTTAACACTTTCTGCCCTGCAAGTGTATTTGCTTGCTTTTGTTGGAAACATGATTAGAAAATAACCCTGGTTTTGTTCAAAGTAGTTACTGAAAATGCGTCTGCCAACATGATCATTTCCAAACATGTAGGTGGACTACTTGGGTAGACCCTTACAAACTATATAGTAAAGTTTGTAGGAAACACTTCTAGCATGTTTTAGCACATATTTAGCCTGAATTAGCATGTTGCTAGCATGTTAACACATTTCTGCTAGGAAGCATGTTTAAAAATCCTTGCCATATAGTTATAAAGCACAGAGTTAACATTTAACAACACGCTAGCTTTACTTATATTGTTGATTTTTGTAGTAACTTTAGCTTTGTAGTAACCTGTAGTGTGTTATTGATTTCACCAAGTAGGACATGTTGCTGGATTAACATCTATGTTGATCCTGGAACAACATTCCAATCAGCCAATCAGAATTAAGGGATACGTTTACGATTTATGTTACATAAGTTTAGGCTTATGGTTAGGATTATGCACTTCTGCATTATTATTCCGCTCTGATTTTGAGAGTAATTTACCGTTATGGTTGGGTTTAGGGGTAGGGAATAGGTATGGATTACATTTTTCAACAATAATGATGTTCCAGGATCAACATGTTAATCCAGGATCGCATCATACTTGGCAAAATCATAGCATGCATTATTAGCATGTTGCTTGGATTTACTGCTAGCTTGTAAATTACTAACAAGTATTATCATGTACATTTACCATGATGTTGAAATGTATATTTTTACTGACATTTAAAAAAAAAGTGCACTTAATTAATTTGATTAAGCATATATTGCTAACTTTAACATTACTTATATTTATTGTTTTTTAATATGTTTAGCATTGTACTATAGTGTGTTATTAGCTTGGCTAATATATTGCTAGCATGACCTAACATGTTTATAATGTAGCCTACGTTTACCATGTTGTTAAAATGAAGAAATTAATAATTTGTTAGCATGTCACATAGATGTCTCCCAGTTTGTGTATCTATGCACTATGCTATTCTGTTTTTAATATTGCAAATAGCATACTTATACTGACATTTAAAAAAAAGTGCACTTAACTAATCTGATTAAGCCTTTATTACTAACGTTAGCATAACTTGTAAATCCATACATAACGTTAGTACACTTAGCATTGTACCGTAGTAATCTGTAGTGTGTTATTAGCTTGGCTAATATATTGCTCGCATGATCTAACATGTTTTATAATGAAGCCTACGTTTACCATGTTGTTATCGTTTAAGAATTTGTTAGCATGTCACATAGATGTCTCCCGGTTTGTGTACCGATACACTATGCTATTCTGTTTTTAATATTGCTAATAGCATATTTATACTGACATTTTCAGAAATAAACAATACACTTAATCAACCAGATTAAGCACGTATTGCTAATGCTAACATTACTTATATTGTTCGTTTTTGTATTAGCAGTATATTTAACAGTACTGTAGTGTGTTATTAGCATGTTTCTAGCATGGTTAACATATTGCTAGCATGAACTAACATTTTTTTTTTATCATGGACTTCTACCAAGTTGTTTAAATGTTTAGCAATTTGATAGCATGTCATATGTCCCAGTTTGTGTTTTTATTCAATATTATGTTCTGTTTTTAAGTATACATTTTGCACATAGTATATTTATAATGACATTTTCTAAAAGAAAAGATTAATCACTTATTTCAAAAAGGAAGTGTAAAATTTTTGGATGCTAATATGTGCTCAACTGATGGAGGCTTAATTAGTTTGCAGAGAGAGCAGGACTTTCAGACTCTGAAGCGGTTCATATGCGTGGTATCTTAAGCCAACGAAAAAAGAATCTTAGTTTGAAATATGGTTTCATGGTTAACCTTTCACATTCATGGACATTTCCACTGCACAAAGGGAAAAAAAAATCATTGGAAAGTGAGATACAGAATTACTGACCCCTTTCATAAAAGTGTGAAAGCTTACTTGTATGATTATATAACAGAGATTACGGAGCATTGCAATTTCCTTTAACATACAATTAATCCATTGTCTTCTCCAGGTTAATGACAGACTGGACCGGTCTTGCTGTGGTTTCAGAGCAGATCCATCAGACCTGTGTATTGAAAACCTGCTGCATGTCAAATGTGGAAACCCAAAGGACTTAAATCTGGTGCACATTCTGGTAAATGAAATATTGTTTTTATTTGTCAGATCATAAATTTAATTTAAGCAAAATTTATTCAGGATTGATTTCATTTAATAGACACAATATATCCTTTTTCTTTTTCTTTTATGAAAAGAAAGGAGAACAAAATTAGCACTACATTAAGATTCTCTTTTGTATTGTTTTGTGTACTATTTTTTGGATTCATTATATGCATCAAATGGATGCATATATGCATCAATTGGATTCATTAATATGCATCAAACTTAAAGTTTCCACTATGGGGATTTTGTCAGAAAGCCAATCATCTGAAGAGGAATAAAATGGGCCAATGAAATGCCAATGAGTTGGCGGTATCAGCGCACGCAGCTGGCAGCAATCACAATCAATTTGTGTATAAGAATGCCAGCCATGCATCACAAACACACCATCACAAGCCCTCCAACGTGTCCCCTGGCCCTTACTTACCTTACTTACCTGTGAAGTGCTTAAGGCTTATTTATATTTTTGGGGGAGTCGTAAAAAATACACCTAGTGAAGCTGGGGGACAAGCTATCTCCAGCCTCAACGCCGAAGCAGCCCGGGTTAGCACGGCCATCATATCCGATTCCATATCCAGAGCCTCGCTTACCACCCCTGAGGGAGGGAGTGGGTCCAAATTGTCATTGGAAAATGACAGCCCACCCTCTGATGCAGCGATGGACATCTGGTCCTTGGTGTCATCGAGTGAGAGGGCAACCATCCCGGAGGATGGATCTGCCCGAGTGCCAACCGTTACTTGCAGGGGACAACAGGGGTGGTTCGCCCTTTTGCAAGATCGATGCCATCGCAGTGATGGCATGTGCTGCCCGCGAGCACCACATTAACATGCTGAACCCCCAGATATACAACACAGTGCTCATGCCCATCATCCATGGACAAGGAAACCACTGCATCCAGAAACCCACGGTCGGAGCGACGTCTTTAAAAAGACATGCTGCACGACCATGTTGCTCTTTTAGGAAAATTTGCTTTATACTCACCGCTCTTGAAGTACTGGTCCAGCAAAACGCCCAGGGACGGGAGAAACCCAGCTCAACTGTCGCTGCTCGCGCTGTCGCTCACACTGGAACCGGGAAAAATCAGCCTCTCAGAAGATGGCATCTTTCTCTCACTCTCTCGAACAAACGAAGTCGGAGGATGACAGCAAAACATCTCTTTCGGTCTACACGTAAGGCTTCTGAAAGCGAAAAGGTGTGTTTGTGATGCACGGCTGGCATTCTTATGCTGTGTTCATACTAGACGCGGAACGCGCAAATAAATCGCTCGTAAATAGACGTGTGAACATTTTGAGTTTACTCGATTCATTTACAACAGACGCGGATTCACATCATGGGCAGGGCTTCTGTCTGCCCGGTGACTCTAGCTTCGTTGTTAAATGGCTAACATGGATTTATTGAGAGAGTAGCTGTTTATGTACTTTAGGAGGACTGAAAAACAGCGTTGATTCATTTGGAGCCGTGCCTGAGTCCACTAGATCCATTCTGGTGTGCACCCATATTATGGAGTTAGATTGAAAATGATTCATATTTTGACCTTGATTTTGTGTAAGTGTCCTTAAAAAATAACACACTCAAAAAAAAAAAAAGTGTTCAAGTGCCATTAGACTATAGTCAGGATTCCATTTGACATTGAAGAGATAAAACATCCATAAATGATGACACCATGGCTTCAGTGAAACTTGAAACACTTGCCTTTTTCCAATCAAGTTGTATTGACTGACCTCCTGACAAGGTCCTGCAGCTGGCAAGTATTCGTTTTCTACCAGGAGAGTGTAGTATTTTTTTTGTTGTTTCTTTCATTCTGCTTTCCAATATCAGAAATAATAACTTTCCAACAGCTCTTGAAGTCTACGCGAAGCTTGAGCTTCAACTCACACTGTGTGTTGGAAACCCAACTAAAATAAGTGAGGTAGCTAAAATAAGTCGAGGCAATCAGTTTCCATGGGAGCCTTTAGATTGGTTTTGTAGTCATTATCTGACAGAGTTCAGAGAGCTGAAGATATGGTGGTTGAGGTTTAGGTTTTTGGAGCCAGTCTGCAAAAGTCATCAGTTTTAATGGCGCTTGCCCACAAAATCCTTCCACAGTTTCTGAAATTTTCCTCTTGCAGAAAGCCATACAAAGCTTACTGCAATCTGTCTCTTTTGTGGGCAACACGGTGGCTCAGTGCTTAGCACTGTCGCCTCACAGCAAGAAGGTTGTTGGTTCCCAGCTGGGTCATTTGGCATTTCTGTGTGGCAGATGTCCAAATATAGGTATAATATAGCTATATTACATATAGGCCAATTGAATAATACGATATAGGTGAATTGAATAAATTAAATTAGTCGTGGTGTATGTGTGTAAATGAGTGTGTATGGATGTTTCCCATTACTGGGTTGCAGCTGGAAGGGCGTCCGCTGTGTAAAACATATGCTGGATAAGTTGGCGGTTCATTTAGCTGTGGCAACCCCTGATGAATAAAGGGACTAAGCTAAAGGAAAATGAATGAATGAATGTCTCTTTTGTTAGTTCTAACCTTGAAATTAAATGTGCGTACTGAAAATATACAAATCTTGTTTATAGACACGATTTTTTAATTTATCTATTGTCATAACTTAAACTGTTTTACATATACTTTTGGCACAATTAGGCCTATGTAAAAATCTGAAAAACGACAGTTGTTGTATTTGGTTTCAGGTCGCTGTAATGTTTAATTGTTTTGAGTGTGTCAAGTAAGAAAAAGTGATGAGCTCTGATCAATGTTTATTTGTGAATGGAAATGATAACTGTTAATCTTATGAATGATTATGATCATGTCTCATTGTCTTAAAATGAACTTTCTGAACCAGTTTCGGATGTGTGAATTTTCAATAAGACCATCAAAAATGGTCTTGATTTGGGTTCTATATACGTCTTATAGGTTAAGAACAAGATGAGGTTGAGTAAATAAAAATCCTTAAATACTCCCACTATAGGCCTACCTATTTTTGAATGTCTCTGCCTCCTGAATCATACATTCAGCTTTAAATTTCATGAAGTAATTAAGTCTAAAGTGAAATAGTCTTTTGTATTAATTATTTATTTTCTGTATTATTTATCATTTCAGGTAACTAAAAATATATTGTATTTGTCCCTACATTCTGGTAATCTCTGTTGCATTGAATATAAAAAGGATAGCAATATGTAAAGCACTGGTATAAAACACACATGACTTGCTCCAAGTGATGTTACTTCCTCTGTTGGGAATATCTGGAAGGCACTGAGGCATATCATTTATTCTTGTCTCATTAATTTGTACAAAACGTTTAGGATACACCAATAGTAGATCAATTATTTGTCAACTCTGTTGTGATATTTCAGTGAATTTCTCGTTAAAAGACAATAATACGAAAATAAATAAAATTCTGTTTTAGTGCCATGTGGTGTCTGGTTTGGCATTAGCATCTGGAGCTAAAGCACACAATGAAGGAAAAAGTCAACTGTGTTAGTGGTTTAAAAGGTTTAACAATAATTTAAACAACAGTTACTAAAATAACCAAATGTTCCCTATCACATTCAAGCGTTTTGAATTTTTTTTAAATGAATAATTGAATTCAGTTTGCTGTAAATTATACCTTTCTTGTATGCTATTCCAGGTTAAGAAGTTGAATCTCCGCAATTCTGGAATAAGAGTCTGAATTTGTTTCAAATGGTTTAACCTCTATTTGCAGGTTCGGAAGACGGAACCATCCAAACTGGTTTTTATTGATAATGCAGGAAGACCTCATCAACCACATGACAATCTAAACTTCCGACTGGTTGAAGGTATTGATGAGTAAGTATTAATATTCATGAATATACTACACTCCAAAAAATAATTGATAAAACTTATTTACCATAAGTTGAAACAACAGAATTATTGAGATTTTGTGGGACAACTTAATTGATTTATGTTCAATCCACTTAAATATGTCAAAACCAATTAGCTTAATTGATTTGTGTTGGGACAACGTGAATGAATTGTGCAGAACCCTGCAATTTTTTACAGTGTTTCAAGACGTCAGAGGTCGTGTATACCCTGCTCCTGAAACCCTTTCTGCAGATTTCAGTTCCAATTTTTTTTTCAACACAATTTTAAAGCAACCCTGAACAGTGTTTTCTGATCCTGGAGGGCCATGGGGAAGAATTTGTGAATTGTAGTTTAACAATGCAACTGATGCTGTAGGTCACATAACAATGAGAACCCATGACAATGAATGTAGTATGTCTAAATTTAATTCATCCTATAAACAACATAATTTTTTAATAGTTTCAAAGCACTTGCCAACTGTAGTACCTACTATACAGTTTGCAATTTCAGCCACAGCGCAAGACATCAAACTGTGTCAGGAAAAAGCAACTTTGTTTGCAGTCCACTGTCTAGTGAAGTTAAAGTCAAGTCAAGTCAAATCATCTTTGTTTCTATAGCACTTTGTACAATGTAGATTATGTCAAAGCAGCTTTGCATAGATAAAAACAAATCCCATAACTAATATTTCATATTTGCCAGGTCAGGCAGGTAGAATGCTAGTGCATTCTAGTTCTAGATTCAGTTCAGTTTGATATGAATGTCATAATTGTAGGACAATCTACTTAAGAGCAGCTCCACAGATACCAAACAAGCAAGCCAGGGGAAATAGTGGTGAGGAACCAAAACTCCACCAATTCATGGAAATGGAGAACAAACCATGAGAGAAAAAAGGCTCAGTCTGGGCATCAGTTCTCCTCTGAGCAAAAAGAAAAAAGGCAGAGCTACAGGGTTGGGCAGGTGTTTAGACTGCCCAAAGTGATCTGTGTAGAGCAGGGGTGCTCAACCCTGTTCCTGGAAATCTACCTTCCTGCAAAGTTCAGCTCCAACCCTGATCAAACACAGCTGAATCAATTAATTAGGACCTGTGTTTGACATGGGTTGCAACTGAAATCTGCAGGAAGCTAGATTTCCATAAACTAGGTTGGTCAACCCTGGTGTAGAGCAATGGTCTCAAACTCAATTCCTGGAGGGCAACAGCTCTGCAGAGTTTAGCTCCAACCACCTCCAACTTACACCTGCTCAATAGTCTCTAGTAGTCTTGAACACTTTGGCTGCATCCAAAAACGCATACTTCCATACTATAAACATTATTATCACTTGCAACCTTCGTCTTTACAAACTATAGTGCACTTCACGAACACATTATTTCCGATGGTAATCTGTGTCTATGGAAATTATGGCACGCTGCATGAACACGTTGGATTCGCTGTGGATTTACCAAATAAATTCCAGAATGCAATAAAAAAATGTCTTGTGATTTTGTTTTAACAGATCATGTGATAACAAAAACTTAATTGGACAGCATTAATGGACAAATCAGCGACCAGACTGACCACATTGCACAACATCTGAAAGGTTAATTTGGTTTCTAAAATGCCTTAATCAAAGTTTAGTAGTATTTGTGCTCCCAAAGAGCGATTTCAGACCGCCACCACACGGTCATTCCATTTCGTTTTCTGAGGCACAAGTTGTTTTTTTATATAAGAAAAAAGGCCCACAGTATCTTCTCATACCACAGCAAATTTCACAGCAAATTGTGGTTTAATTTGCTATCAAAATATCTTTTGATACTTGGCACCAGTTTATCAGGAAGTGGCGATTTTGTTCTCTTTGACCCATTGGATGGAAATAGTACTTTAGTCAAAAAATTATTTATGCAATATTCCAGTTTTGCACATTAATTTACATCTTAGGATTGAAACAATGTTACTGGCTCCGAACTAGCACCTGGTTCTTTGGGGTGAAAAAAGCGGTATAACTGATCCAAATCATCAAACGGTCTGTGTAATTGTGAACCGACAGGTTTCCTGAGAAGGCTGTTTCAGTTCTGCAGTCTGGATGTCTGGAGAAGATGCTCCTTCACTCCCTGTCTGTGGATCGGGAATTCTGGCTAAGCAGAGGAGAGGCGTCTGGACTTAAATCCCTCATCCAGCACACAGAACAAAGAGCCAAGGCCCTGCTCCGGCACATACAAGAGAAGAACCTTCGACTAAACAGAGATCTATAACTCTCTTATGTTGAAAATAATCTTAAATACTGAATTCTCAGATGACAGGAACATTTTATGGAAATCTTTTTGCATTGATTTTAATCGTCCAAATTCATTAATATGCTTGTATTAAATGTTTGTTGTGCTGTTTGGAAAGTCATTCAAACCATGTAAGATGGCTGAAATGAGAGACAGCAGTATATTTGCATGGATTTCTGAGGCGATTTCCCTAATCAGGGTTGACAGTCCTTGAACTGTGATTAACTGATGCTCTCAGTGTCTGAGAGAAGAGATTCCAGATGGTCATTTGCAGAGCAGGACTCATGTAGCGGGCCATCACTGTGAAGAGACTTGCACCATGTCCTAACCAGATACAATGCAAAAAGAATTGAACACAAGCTATTTTTTCTTTTTTTTCTTTTAGTCTTAAAAGTAAATGTGCTGTTTGACAGGGCACTCTAACATGGTGTCCCACGACAACATTCCATCGACAAGCAACACTAAAAAAAATAAATGATTCAAACTACTCATTTAATATGAGCTGTAACAACACAACTCTTGAGTTTTTTGGGGACAATTTAATTGTTGTATGTTCAATCCACCTAAATTTGTCAAAAAATAAATAAACGATGTGAACCTAATCTATTTGTGTTGGCATAACATGAATGAATTGTGTGAAACCCTGCATTTGATGACAAAAGCATTTAAATTCCAACCATTCAAAGGCACTATACTCCCAACAAACATGTTTAGAATCTAATGAATAAGCATTAAATCTCATTAACATTATTAAAACTACATTGCTGAGTGACTTATGTTGTTGGATTGCACTGAATCAGCACTAACATTCATTCATTCATTCACTCTTTGTTTGCTAGTTCTTTTATTTTCAAGATCTGAGGTAAACTAGCTGGCCTTTTCAGTATGGCAATAAAAGTCTCATAAAATGTGATTCAAACTCATACTGGTACCATTCAATGCAGAATAAAGCACATATTTACTATCAGAGGTGATCATTATCATTGTAGTTTATGCTGTTGTTCAACCACAGCATCACAGGGATAGAAACTGCTTTTAAAATAGAACCTTTGCACATCGCCATCACAGATAGTTTAGACAATACAAATAATTTGAAGATATTTCATATTTAATGCACAGTTATAAGAACTTGACAAAAGAAAGGACAGGGTTAGCTATGAGTGTAAAACCTTTCTTGAGAAGTGGGACAAAAGGTACAAAATAAAACACTTAAAAAACGCTTTTATTGTCTTATAATATGCAACAAAATAAAAGTTTTTGCCATACTGAGACAAATGAAACTACATTTTCGTATCTTACATGTACTAAGCAACTGGGCTATTTTATACAACCTCCCAACTTTTCTTTTTTTGAATTAAAAAAATATGCTTTTTCCATGCCATTACGTCAACATCAAGATCATCAGGCAATATAAAATAGCGGCAGCACAGTGGCACAGTGGGTAGCGCTCTCGCCTCACAGCAAGAAGGTCGCTGGTTCGAGCCTCGGCTGGCTCAGTTGGCATTTCTGTGTGGATTTTGCATGTTCTCCCCGTGTTCGTGTGGGTTTCCTCCAGGTGCTCCGGTTTCCCCCACAAGTCCAAAGACATGCGGAATAGGTGAATTGGGTAAGCTAAATTGTCCGTAGTGTATGTGTGTGAATGGAAGTGTATGGGTGTTTCCCAGTGATGGGTTGCAGCTGGAAGGGCATCCGATGCATAAAACATATGCTGGATAAGTTGGCGGTTCATTCCGCTGTGGCAACCCCAGATTAATAAAGGGACTAAGCCGAAAAGGCTTAGAATGAATATAAAATAGCTAAATTTATTATTATCAAAATATCCATCTGACAAAGTGACAAAAATATAAAATTCTAGTCATTTTAACTATCAAATACAATGAATACATCAATTACTACATTAAAACAGGGCTATAGTTTCAAAAGCTTTTATACATAAGATTCAGATTTAAGAAAACAGCTGACACTCGATGCTGTTGACATATTAGACATCTTTACTAAGCTAATATAGTTATTGTAGTAGCCATTTTGTTTTTCTGTTGATGCTAGATGCTAATGCAACTGGCTTAAGAAAAAATCTATTTCCTCAGAAATTGGATGATGGTGTTGACACGTCATGGTTTTGAGAAAGGACCATCTGTACTTAGAATATTCTAAAATTATTAAACTTTGCAGAACCTGCCAGACAGCAATGTACTGTGTAGAGGTGGACTGTGTTAAGGGGGTCCTTTAGAGTCACAACTGCCCCTCATATTCATTACATTTTACGTTTAAGAAATTTGAAATATAAAATATGCATGTGTCATTGAAAAACATTACCATTAAGAAAATTACTTGTCATTACATAAAACAAGTTGTTTTTCATATAACATTAATGACTGAACTCCTCTCTGTGGGATTGGAGTAATGAGAAGAATGTAACTGCTATAGAATTTGATATAATAATCATAAGGTTAATTTGAATGTGTCAGGTGTCTGTCCGTTGTCATGTGATTCCTTTCTTCTGTTTCCCGCCGTTTTTAGTGTTCATTTATTCCACCTGTGTCTCACCCCTGTGTATCATCTGTCCCATTAGCCCTCATGTATTTATACCCCTCTGTTTGTTTCATTCTTGTTCCGATATTGTAGTGTCTATGCCCGGTGTATTGTCCATGCTGTCGTCACCCCATGTCCTCCCTGAGTTTCCTGTTTCTTCCAGTGCCTGTGTTTGTAGTAAGTGTTTGTTAATAAATTCGCGTTCGTTTAATCTCGTGTTCTCGTACCTTCATGTCCCTCACCCCGAGCGTGACAGAATGGGGGTAAATGTGTTAAAAAAACTTATTTTATTATGAATCCCTCATAGCATTAACAATTAAAAATATTTCCATTTTTAAACCTAACAGCGGTTGTAAAAGGTGGACAGGCTTTGTCCCATGTCTCAAGAATCTCTATCATGGTGCAGTCATTTATTAGTCACAATGTGTTTGATGAAACTAGATGGGGTTTATGAAAGAATGAAGCTTCAGTTTAGAATGTCTTGCAAGGCTTTGAAGTGCATTCAGACACAAATAACTGAACATGTAAAAGAAATGAAGCTAAGCTAATTAGGCTAATCATAAGTCTTTTTACATTGACCTTGAAACTTCAAAATATAAAGGAACTGCGATAATACAAGTTAAATCTTCAATGAAGACTGTATACAGTTTAGAATAGAGGCTGAAGACTATGAAATTGTGATGAAACTCAACCCTCTACAGATGACTCCTGCTGGGCTCCTACAGGACACTCAGCGCCCCAAGGCACAATTATGCACATAACTGCTGAGTCTAAATTTGTGCTATCAAATTAAAAGCAAAAATCTATGTGTTCAGGCCACATACTGTACACACTGTTAAACATCCTAGCAGGCGCCTTGATGTCAAAATGAAATTTACATAAAAAACAATATATTTTATATCAATCGACTACCTTGATGACAAAATTTGCATCTAACATTAGCATTAAACAACATGTCAAAAATTGATTACATGACTGTCTTGTAATTGATTTTTGATGTGTTTTTTGATGTCAGTGTTACATGTCAGTTTGATGTTGTTTTGACATCAAGGTAAATTACATGCAGTGGTGTAGTTGGGGCCATACGCACATACTTCGTATGCCTACTTTTTTCCACGAGCTGTTTGGGTATTACGACTTGTGGGGATCAATAACTGCGTATACCCTTGGTATACTCACTTGTTTTGCTGATTAGACGTCCCTAATGTACGTGAATTTACGTCCCCTTTAACTGTATACCAAATGTTTTTTTTTTTTTTAACTTGCATCTTAATTTGTTGCAATCGATGCATTTGTACTTGCGCCATTCAAAATTTAGTGAGAGTTAAAATTTTTAGTTTAAATTTATAGTTTGTTAACAACATACAATACTTGATATAGCTGTCTTGAAACATGATTTTTTTTGTACAGTATTAAAATAAATACTTTTTTTTAATATATATATATATATTTTCATTTTACAAGTCCCCGTAGAGTTGAACAGTTGGGTTTTACCCAGATTTTAATACAGCTTAATATATTCAGCCAATCTCCGGGTCTGCTAATCTCCGGGCACTATTAGCTAAACATAAATCTTTGTCCTGCAGAGTTTAGCTCCAAATTGCCTCAACACACCTGCCAGGACATTTCTAGCAAGCCTACTAAGAGCTTGATTAGCTAGCCCAGGAGTGTCTGATTGGGGTTGGATCTAAACTATGCAGGACACCGGCCCTCCAGGAATGAGTTTGGGCACCCCTGAATTAGACCATAAGCATCTCGCTTTAAAATGAACAAATTTGTGTAAATATTTTTCCGTTTTAAATGGATAGTTCACCCAAAAACTGAAAATTGTCATTTACTCAAACTTTACTTGTTCCAAACCGGTTTGTCTTTTTTTTTTTTCTTCACACAAAATAAAATATTTAGAAGAAAGCTGGAAACCTGTAACCATTGACTTCCATAGTATTAGTTTTTTCTTGCGTGGAAGTCAAAAGTTACAGGCAACTGATGTTAAATATATTGCTAAAGAATCAAAGAAACATTGACTTTCGTCGTTTCTTTGCCTAATTTTATTTAAAAATAGGGTTGGATGGGTAATGGGTAGCACACCACCTTTTTTTTAGGACTATACCACTTATTATATGTATTGTAGAGGGAAAAAATCCAGTGTAAATTTGCTTTCATGAAAATAAAAGTGATTATTATAATAGTTTTGGTGGTAAAAAGAGCATCAATGTGTGGATGTCAAATAGATGTCAATGATTTAACATCAAATTTGCATTTTTGACATGTCTTTTGATGTCGTTTTGATGGGCTGGTTGTCACTTTTTCTGAGAAAAGATCATTTACACCAGAGGTTCTCAATCATTTTGTTGATGCATTTCCTTTATTTTCATCAATATTTTAAAGTCATATAATCTGCTTCAGATGATTCACCCAAATACAGGCCACTTTAAACCACTGCTTCAGTCTCTGTTCATTTGATTTGAAGAACTGATTTCTGTTCAATGTGTCTTTGAATCATTATAAAGTTTGCAGTCATGCTCAAACATAGAAAGACACAAAAACTGCAAAACTGCATTGATGTGCGCAAAATAAACGTACAATTCACAAATAACCACTTTTCTTTCCAAGACAAAGTTCAACTTCAGCTACTTATAAGCAGAATAATCAATGTTTTAAAATGTACGTTATTTATAATTACATTTCCACAAATAATGACTATTTTATCACCCAAAAATGTTAGGACACCCTATTGAATTTAATGGTTTTTCTTATCAGGACACAATGATAATAATATTAAACTATATTGTAATATAGTTCTTTGTTGTTGGAAGAAGAAGACAGGGTCGGCGATACAGGTAAGTTATTTTTATTAATCTTTTTTCTTCACCCCCCCGTGTAGCTGGGAGTGAGTGTGTGTGTGTGTGTGTGCTCTCCTCTCCCCGTCTGCTCCTTCTCTCCTCCTTAAGAAGGGTCTCTCCAGTCCAATCACTAGAATAAACAGCTGTCATTTATTATTTCTGATTGGTCCGCTGACTAACCACCGGGCTCTGAGCATGCTCTCCCCCCTCATTGGGTGTTCGATCATGCTTACCTCTCCACATATATGATCCTTAGCAAGTCTTACAATTTGGAAGATATAACCTCAAATGAACAACATCACATGACATCTCACACGTGTCATTATTTATTTAACAAAAATAAAGACAAGATGGAAAATCTTTTTCTGTATGGTCTTATCAGTGTCTCCAGCCTGATCTCATGAGGAAACAAGACTATTTTACGTTTCATCAGCTTAGTAGCTAATTCGTATGAGTTTGTACGAGTTCAGTCTTATGAAAATGTACGATTTTTAAAAGGAGGCATGGCACCAAACTCCACCCCTAAACCCAAACGTCACAGGGGGATGAGCAAATCGAACTAAACTGTATGAATGAGATCGTACAAATTCATACAAATCAGCCACTAAATCAAAAAGTTACGTACTGCCGTTGCGTTGGACTTTTGGATCATTCTAAGAGTTTTGGGATTTTTTGCATAGCTCTTGCCACAACAGAATGATTACTTTATTCAACAGTTTTTTCTACTCAGTGTCAGTAAAGGTTGCACTTTCACATGTCGCACTCTGTCTCCACACTGAGGAGAAGAAACTGTGGATAAACTTTTTATTTTTATTAGTTTTTATATTTTCTGGTACCTTTCTGTACTTTTAACAAATCAGGACTTCTGCTGTCTATTGAGGATGGAGCATTTTCATTCAAAATGTCTTCATTTGTTTTTCCAAGATGAAAGAAGATTTCGGGGTTTGAAACAACATGAGGATGAGTAATTATTGACAGAATTTTCAATATTGGGTGAGCTAACCTTTTGTCACTGACTCGGTCCCAGGTAATCCCCTCACCGACCAGCAGAGGTCCTGCTCACTAGAATTCTGAACTGTATGAACTCCATTCCCCACAAGCCCTCTTGTTACTCTGATTGCCGGTCACCTGAAGCTCATACACACACACATATAAGCCCATGTCTCCAATCACAGAGTGCGCAGTCTTAATTTGCTGTGTACTCAATTCTAAACGGTTTTCGGCACTCTCTATCTGTTTATTTGTTGCCAACTTGGACTGTTTGCCTGACTATCGATTCTTTGATGCTTGCCTTGATACTGTACTGTTTACTATTGTAATTCTTTGCCGCCTGCCCTGACCCTCATCTGTCTCATTGTTTATGCATTATTACCGCCTGCCTACGACCCTGCTTGTCATCCAGCTTTGAGTGAGTGCTGTCATTTGTTTCTGTCTGCTGCTAATCAAACCTCTTTGTCACTAATAAAAATGCTGCAAATGGATCCTTCTTCGTATGACCCATCATTATACCTTTTAAGTAATTTGATTAGCAAGGCCTGACTTCTTTTTGTTATTAGTAGATCTTATTTCCAAAACGTTAACTTTAAGACCTTAAGATCAGATAAGTTTAATGTCTTGATATGGAAAATTAGTAATTTAATAGGGTGTCTTTTTCACATGGTTATATACAAAGTTAATCTCAAGTGGCTTTTGCATTATTAATTGTTGCATAATTAAATGGTCATTCTTGGAAACGTAATTATAAGTGAAGTTTTACAAACTAATTTCAAGAAGAGCATGTTATCTGATTGATCGCGGCTGGTCTCTCATCCCTAATCTGCAATAATTCAATCAGATTGATCCAAGCCTACAATAAAAAGACTGATTTTACCCTACTGCTTATCTTCATTTTGGAAGAATCCCGCCTTCCACCCCATCTCCTCCTTTTCCTCCTTTACCAGGGGGAGCTCTCAAGACCTAGCTGATCTCGGACCCCCTTACATCCTAATTGACCAGGTGGGAGCAATAGTCTCAATTATCTCCAAGCTCAGGGTTCTCTCCCGGAACAGCATGCCAAACCTGCTAATAGCGTCAAGCAATATCTAAGTGTGAACTCTTGAAATAATGTCCATTTTGAAACATTTTTCATTTAATTTTTGTCTTGGAAAAAAAAGTGGTTATGTAAGATTTTGTGAATCGTACGTTTGTTTTGTTGTTTCGCGCACATCAATGCAGTTTTGCGGTTTGTGTCTTTCTTTATATGTTCGAGCTGCAAACTTTATAATGATTCAAAGACACATTGAACAGAAATCAGTTCTTCAAAATGAACAGAGACCGAAGCAGTGGTTTAAAGTGGCAATATCAAGCCCATCTGTTCGTGAGCTGATCTTGTCACTTCCTATAAGCCTCATACTGATCGTGCATCGGAGATTAGGAGCACGCCAAGGGAGAAAAATAAATGATATCAGCGAAACATTAAATCTTCCTTTCATCCAGTTTAAATTCCCACAGGTCTCATTTACATTTGCCTAATGTGGGCCAGAGACTCCTGCCTGTGTTCTGCTTCCAATTTCACTTCAAAGTAGCTTTGACTGCTTCTTTTTAGACTTGGGAAAAGAGTTCACCAAAACAGCGGAGATATTTTAACCCCTGAGAACATTGGATTTGTTTAGCATAAACGCTGAATGCACGGATATGTTATATTATACTTCAATATTATATTTCAAACTGCAAGGATATTTTTGAGAATTGTAAGAAAAGGCAGGTAAAATATGTCATCATATGTCTCTCATCAAAGACGGATTTTTCCTTTGTACAAAATTGCAATAAAACCAATAAGCAAATAAGTTAAGAATTAATTTGCTAACAAGAAGAAAATAATGATACTTCAAATAATAATTGCCTATCATAACAATTAAATCCCATTGTTTAAGTATTCCCTGATCTAATTCACATTCATTTATTCATTCATTTTCCTTTGGCTTAGTCCCTTATTTATCAGATGTCGCCACAGCGGAATGAACCGCCAACTATTCCGGCATATGTTTTACGCAGCAGATGCCCTTCCAGCTGCAACCCAGTACTGGGAAACACCCATACACTTTCACATTCACACACACACTGATACACTAAGGCCAATTTTGTTTACCCAGTTCACTTAAAGCGCATGTCTTTGGACTGTGGGGAAAACCGAAGCCACCCAGAGGAAACCCATGCCAACACGGGGAGAACATGCAAACTCCACACAGAAATGCCAATTGGCCCAGCCAGGACTCGAATCCAGCGACCTTCTTGCTGTGAGGTGACTTTTCTAACCATCGAGCCACCGTGCCGCCCATCTAATTCCCAAAGGTAACAAGTGTTTAATTTCCTGCCAAGACCATGGTTTAGCAATTTATAAATAAGTGCAACTTGATCGCGGTTGTCTTACAAGGTCAGGATAAAAAAAGGGATGAAATATAAAACAACATGCTGTCTCATCATTAGGCAAGAGATAAGTGGACCAAGCAATTATTGGCTGGACCATGCCAGAGGGTTTCTCAGAAGACTGTGAGCCTCTGCCATGTGTTAATTCTGGCCTGCATCCATTTAATATGAACATCATTTTAATTAATAGTAGTCAGGGGAGTGATTAAATTAAGTGTAACTGGAGAGAAAGGAGGAGAATGAGAATGAAACACAAAAGAGACGCAAATAAGTATGTAGATGAAAGTAGGGACCTTTCTAATCTGTTTTATGGGGGGGTTCACCACAGACTTTGTCCACTTTGTTCAAAAAGTACATGACTACATTACCCAAGGTGCCTTTCTGCTCTTTTATAGTCACAGTTTAATAACTCTACAATTCACAATAATCATCACTTGGTTTTAGCAGAGGTTACTAAGACGTTTTCCCGATTAATTACTTAGTCAAACACTGTAAAAAATGCTGGGTTCCACACAATTACTTCATGTTGTCCCAACACAAATTGCTTAAGTTAACTTTTTCTCCCCAAAAAGCTCAAGAATTGTGTTGATTCAGCTCATTTTAAATAAGTAGTTTGAACAAGCAGTAAAAATATATATTTTTTGACTGAATAGTAGCAGTGAACATGTACACTACCTGACAAAAGTATTGTCATTGATCGCAGTTGTAAAGCAACAATAAATAACTTGACTTCTAGTTGATCATTTGGAAAAGTGGCAGAAGGTAGATTTTTCTGATGAATCATCTGTTGAACTGCATCCCAATCATCACAAATACTGCAGAAGACCTATTGGAACCCGCATGGACCCAAGATTCACACAGAAATCAGTTAAGTTGGGGGAAGGAAAAATCATGGTTTGGGGTTACATTCAGTATGGGGGCTTGCGAGAGATCTGCAGAGAGGATGGCAACATCAACAGCCTGAGGTATCCAAGACATTTGTGCTGCCAGAAAAGTCAGATCCTACTGTCCTAATTAAATAATTAAAAATCAAGGCATGATCATATTTTATTTTGGTAAAATAAGTGAAATCTAGAGGCCTTTGCCTTTCATATAAGCCACTTCTGATACCAAATGATCAACTAGAACTTATTTGTGGTTCTAAAACTTGAATAGGCGACAAAGCTTTTGTCAGGTAGTGTATATAGTTCATACAAAATAAATACAGTCAAACGTCTTTGAATTTCTTTCTTCTGTTGAGCACAAAATAAGATATTTTGAAAATGCTGGAAATTGTTAGCCATTGACTTCCATAGTATTTGTTTTTCCTACTATGAATGTCAATGGTTACTAGTTTCCAACAAAATATCTTCTTTTGTGTTCAATGAAAGAAACTCTTAATGGTTTTTTTTTTAAAGGTTGAGCAAATAGTGAATATATTTTTATTTTCGAGAGTTCGATCCCTTTAAGCCTTATATCTTTACCACAATAACATGTTATAAATTTATGAGTGGTAATTTAACTTTAGATTTTTAAAGTACCCCTATTATGGATTATGAAAGGTTCATGTTTTGTTTTTGGCAGTCTACAACAACAGGTTGACATGCATGCAGGGTCAAAAAAGACTTTCATTGACTTCTAATATGCATACTTCACTTTATTTGCTCAACGACTTCCAAATGAGTGTGACGCTAGTCTGCTGTGATTGATCCGATGATTCCGTCTTTCGTAATTGGTCTACTTTTAGAAGTGGAACGCCCATCACAATGACTAATTCAGCTTAAGGTGGGCATACATGGTGCAATTTTTGCTGTTTTACGAGCTCATACACAATTTCTTCCAATCACATGAAATCACATGGAAATCTCTGATGTTCGTACAGTCATCACTTGTACATTGTGAGAGGAAGTTACAAGCAGAGCTGAGCAGCTTACGAGCTTTCAATCCTTTTCAAACATGGCAAAAAACTTTGGGAGCTGTCGACTTCAATTCATGAGGAGTATGCAGTTAAACTAGCCGATCTGTGGATCTTTCTGAAGGTGACCAATCAGAAAGACAAACTGGCTAAACAGCATGATATGACATGTCATGCATGACAGAGTGGTGAAAGATTATAGTTTGCTGCTGACATTTTAAAGAGGTTTGGATCAAGTAAACGGTGAGTAAATAATGACAGAATATTTGGGTCAACTATGTCTTTAAGGCTTGCATTTATTCATCTGTTTTGTCTGTTTATGCTTCTTGTTAGCCTTTATATAGTTTCACACACACGGGATGACCAGGTGGACTGGTTTCCCATTCCTGAGGAAGAACTTGTCTGTTTTGTGTACATTCATGGCTTGTATCAATAGAGCTCAGGAATTTACGCCACGGCAAGTTGCGGTCGGCCATGTTTGTGGACAAACGCAGGAGCGCACAATGTAAACCAATGGAAATCTTTTGAAAAACATCTCACATATGCTCAGAATAAAATGGACTAACGTGTATATATCTTTATAAATGCTATGTGTGTGTCTGAGAAGCTGAAAATATGCATTGCATAACATTGTGCCTCCAGTAGTGAAGTGGAGTTTGAGGTTGGATCCGGAGCGGATCAAATAAATGAACAAGTTTATTAGTATCTGGCAGGGCATCAAGAAAACGTTTCCTTATATGTCTTCTTTATTTGTAGTGCGAACACTTATAGTTTATTGCTGATGGGTGTAAATATGACACAATATATCATTAAACATCAATGGGAATCAAGCTCCCTTGTCCTAAATGCCCAGAACGCATCACACTGTAATGACACAATCTCTGTTCTCTATAGCGGTTCGGAGAGAGCTAGCAGAGAGTATTTAATTTAATGCAAAATTTTATGCGATTAAATTATATAATTGTTTTGTATATCGTTGTGAATACCACATTTACGTCTAGATGAATGGGATTGATTTTAACACTGAAACTACCAGAATTCTATAAGAATTACCAGACCATTCTCATATAAGGCATATTGTGACATCATATTTACATTCAAAGCTTCTATTGACATATTAAAATAAGCTTCATGTCTAATGTCTGTTGTCATATTTAATAAAATCATTACCTTAAAAAGATGATCTTATTGGTAATTCAGTCTATACATCCATGCCTCACTTTCATTTTCACTTCCAATGACGATTGCGCCTGCTGTTTACCACACATCGCAATGTAGTTTTAGATTTTGTTTTCCATTAAGTTTGATTTGAAGTTTCAAAACTGCATTGTGTTATCTTTGACTGAAATGTAAATATGCTTGATGATCTGAAACATTCAAGTGTGAATCAGTAAGGGGGCAAACACTTTTTCACACCACTGTATTTGTGCAATAGATGTCTACACAGCCTAAATATAGTAAGCAGTAAAATGAGGAACACTTCTTGTTCTTCAGCTTCTTGTCCCTGCCATAAAAATTTGAATGTCTTCCACGGATAAAAAAAAAAACAATCACGCGTTTGAAATAATAAAAATAATTAATCTATGCCAACGCTTCTGCTGCATCTGCTTTTGAGAGTGCGTATTCCTTTGGAAAGTACCGGGGAACAAGATGTTATTTTCACAAGCAGTACAGCTCATTAAATCTTAAACTCATTGCTCTCTGGAAAGAATTAACTAACTCGGTTACATTTGCCAACTTTCAAATCAACCCCTGCACTGGAACAGCGCTTACTTTCCTATTACTGAAGACATTGAAGTAAATGTCACACAGATATATGTTTGAAAGCAATAAATATGAAGAGTTCAGATGCAAAAAAAAAAAAAAATTTAAAAGAAGCTTTTTTCCTCAGCCTCCCTTGTTTCATTCCTTCATTTTCCTTCAGCTTAGTCCTTTTATTCATCAGGGGTCACCACAGCGGAATGAACCGCCAACTTATCCAGCATATTTTTTACACAGTGGATGCCCTTCCAGCTGCAACCCAGTACTAGGAAACATGCGTACAAACACACACTACGGCCAATTTAGTTTGTTCAATTCACCTATACCACATGTCTTTGGACTGTGCATGGGGGAAACCAGAGCACCTGGAGGAACACTGGGAGAACATGCAAATTCTACAAAGAAATGCCAACTGGCCCAGCTGGGAGTCGAACCAGCGATCTTCTTGCTTTGAGGCGACAGTGCTAACCACCGAGCCACCATGTTGCCGCCTCCTTTGTTTATGTTCAGTTATTTTACTTTAAAGGCAATGAAAAAAAAAACTATTCAAATTATTGACCCTGCATACAGGAGGCTGAGAAAAATGCTAATTTAAGAAGAAAATTTCAGATGGTACTTAGAGGTTTCTGCATTTGAACTCTACATATTATCACAAACGGACCGGGACACAGATAATACGTAGAAAGTATGAACAGTTCATTTAACAGGATGCCAGTCAAAACAGTAAGGAAGGGTATGTGAGTGGCAGATGACACACTGTAAAATCATTTTAAGCCAGTACAACAACAACGACAACAACAAAAAGCCTTTCGCTTTTTCTTGTTCACTCAACTTTTGGAAACATCAGCTGCACTGACCTAAAATTATTTGTCAGTAATACAAAAAACCTTTAGTTGGTTTGACGTAAGATTATTAGTTTTCTGGTGAGGTGAACTACTCTGTGACAAAACTTAAGAATTTGTATATATCGTTATAGGTGAGTTGAATAAACTAAATTGGCCATAGATAAGTTAACGGTTCATTTCGCTGTGGCGCCCCCTGATGAATAAAGGGACTAAGCAGAAGGAAAATGAATGAATGAATATTTGTACAGTTGAAATCAGAATTATTAGCCCGAATTATTACACAGTTTAACTGAAAGAAGATTTTTTCAACACATTTCTAAACATACTAGTTTCAATATCTCATTTCTAATAACTGATTTATTTTATCTTTGCCATGATGACAGTACATAATATTTTACTATTTTCAAGAGACTAGTATTCAGCAATTTAAAGTCATAACTAGGTTAATTAGGTGATTTAGACAGGTTAGGGTAATTAGGCAAACCATTGTGTAATGAGGGTTTGTTCTGTAGCCAATCGGGGAAAAAAAATTACTTAAGAGGGCTAGTAATATTAAAATTCATTCATTCATTTTCTTTTCTGCTTAGTCCCTTTATTAATCTGTGGTTGCCACAGCGGAATGAACCGTCAACTTCAATGAACAATGCAATGAACCCCTTCCAGCTGCAACCCATCACTGGGAAACATCCACACACTCTCATTCACACACATACACTACGGACAATTTAGCTTACCCCTTACCCAATTCACCTATACCGCATGTCTTTGGACTTGTGGGGGAAACCGGAGAACCCGAAGGAAACCCAACATGGGGAAAACATGCAAACTCCACACAGAAACACCAACTGACCCAGCAAAGGCTCGAACCAGCGACGTTCTTGCTGTGAGGCGACCGTGCTACCCACTGCGACACCGTGAGGCCATGACCTTAAAATAATTTTTTTTTTATTAAAAACTGCTTTTATTGTAGCCAAAATAAAACAAATAAAAAATTCCTTGCTCTGTTAAACATTACTTGGTAAATATTTTAAAAAGAAAAAAAAAATTGACTTCAACTGTATGTATATAAAATGAAACTGAAGTAATGGCTGCTAAAAATCAGGTTAACAACTTGAAGATGTTTCTTTTAAATACATACACTTTGTGGTGCATTTTAAAAACAGCAGTCTCTGAGAGCACTGAGAGCTCAAAGCAGGCAGCTATCTCTACTGTCTCTTCTTTCCATGTTGCTGGTGATTTATTTAAAACATGATTATCCTATTAACCCTCATCTGCAGAGCCGTACAGCAGCAAACAGACTGTCATGTTCAAGGTCGTGTTTCATAGGACAGTGTAGAAACTTTTTTTTCATGATATGTCTGCGTCCTTGCCTGGAAAGCTATTGGTTTCAACTGGTTTGAGACGACTACAGTATATATATATAT
>CAIGQW010055764.1:4158288-4195138 GCA_903798125.1 Danio choprae | reverse complement strand
GTGTGTGTGTGTGTGTGTGTGTGCGTGTGTGTGTGTGTACAGTACATAAATACATATGATCATGCCTTGAATATGTATTATTTAATTAGGACAGTAAGGTCTGACTTTGTTTAGAGAAAAGTCTTGTCACTTAACAGAAATAATGTACAGTATAGAATATAAAATCATGGTGCAGTTAAAAAAGAATCAATAATGTGTATGACTCCCATTAGCTTGGACGACTACATACATACATTTCTGCAATAACTCAAATAACTTTTTAATAAAGTCATCTGGAATGGCAAAGAAAGCGTTCTTGCAGGACTCCCAGAGTTCATCAAAATTCATTGGATTCATCTTCAATGCCTCCTCCATCTTACCCCAGACATGTTCAATAATGTTTAAGTCTGGTGACTGGGCTGACCAATCCTGGAGCACCTTGACCTTCTTTGCTTTCAGGAACTTTTATGTGGAGGCTGAAGTATGAGAAGGAGCGCTATCCTGCTGAAGAATTTGCCCTCTCCTGTGGTTTTTAATGTAATGGGCAGCACAAATGTCTTGATACCTCAGGCTGTTGATGTTGCCATCCACTCTGCAGATCTCTCACACACCCCCACACTGAATGTAACCCCATACACACACACACACACACACACACACACACACTGAAGATATGAATTATAAGAATTCCAAACTGAGACTATAGATAATGAATTCATCAACACAAATTATATAATAAGAATAATAAATGATGACAATTTACATGACAAAAGACAAATCACGAAGGCATCTGAGAAATTGCACATTTAATAAAAGTGACAAAAATGATGTACAACATTCCAGTGGCACAAAATAGTAAGTCTCATGAACTGGCAAAGGGAACAGGAAGGTTTACAGTACCCAAGCCTGCAATCCAATAGATATCTCTATATTTCTAATGTTGAAAACTATCGCCTAATGATTGAAATGGGAGCATGGGAAATCTGAGAAGTTTCCGACCATGAACATCTGTTTCTCAACTTCGACCGGGAGGGAAGATTGTTAAAGATTCTCACATGCTAGGTTGTTTCTCCCTCTGAATATATGCAAAGGACAAGTCCTGCTATTTTGTACTACAAACAGAATTCATTTATTATCCTCATACTTGGATAAAATTACCATCGAAACACAGAGTTATGCTAATAAACTGCATGGCTGAAGTTTGCGGTTTCCCAAATTTCAATTAAAAACGTTCTTAGTTTAATCGTTTTTAGCATCATTTAAATCCTATTCCACGTGACGCATAATAACGTCAATGCAAAGGACAGACTAAAACCTCATCAAAATTTATTTTATTTTATTTTTTTCATTTTCCGTTCAAGACAATTAAAAGAAAGCTTGTGGATGGTTGTTGAATTATCATAGCAGAGAGAGAGAAAAAAAAATCCAAATGCGCATTTTAACAATTCTGGATTACAGTATTCCAGAGTCTCCTTCAATAAATAACAGGTTATCTTTGCAGATGAGACAAAGACATTCAAAAGAAAGATCTTTTCGGCTTAGTCCCTTTATTAATCTGGGGTCGCCACAGCGGAATGAACCGCCAACTTATGTTTTACGCATCAGATGGCCTTCCAGCTGCAACCCAGCAAAAGAAAACACCCATACACTCTCGCATTCACACACATACACTACGACCAATTTAGCTTATTCAATTCACCTATAGCGCATGTCTTTGGACTGTGGGGGAAACTGGAGCACCCGGAGGAACCCCACACCAACACGGGGCGAACATGCACACTCCACACAGAAACGCCAACTGATCCAGCCAGTGCTCGAACCAGCGACCTTCTTACTGTGAGACAGTGCTACCCACTGAGCCACCATGCCACCCTAAAGCAGATATGTTTGTTCATTTGTTCAATGATTGGACATATAGGAACCACATCTACACACCATATGGATAGTAATTTTCAAATTCATCCCTTTTACAAGCTGTGATATACAATTCTCAGGTGTCCATAGAAAGTATCTGTGAAATTTGATCTCAAAATAAAAAAAAACTGATATTTATACCATGCCAATTTTTGCGTAGAAGCACTTAAAGAGTTAGTTCACCCAAACATTTAAATTATACTATTAATTACTCACCCTTATGTTGTTCCAATCCCCTGACACCTTCATTCATCTTTAAAACACAAATTAAGATATTTTAGATGCAATGCGTGAGCTCTCTGGCCATCCATAGACACCAAGGGTCCTGAGATGTTCAAAGTCCAGATAAGGAACCAAAATCATTCGCAAAACAGGCCATGTGTTTGCCGTATCACCATTAGAATCAGCTGCATAGCAAGCGTCATATTACTGATAATACACACACACTCTGATCTGAGGCGAACTAAGTCATTTTTGCAGTTTTAAGAACACAAAAGTGTTCATGGAGCTTCACAAAGTCTCACTTCACTTCATATGATTACATTTAAACTATTAAACACATAACGAATGTTTGCTAGATACATTGAATAGCTCTATTTGGAAAGAATTGATTAATGGATTATTCTGGGAGATTATTCTGGATTGTTACTGGGAAGATAGAAGGGAAATAATTTAACATCACAGTACTCAGGTACAAAAGTTGAAAATCAAACATAAAATAACAGCGTATAGTCTTCATTGTATTACTAATTCAATAAATACATCTTTATAGTGTTACAAAAAGTACGGTTTCATTTGCCTGAATACTTTAAACTCTTGTGCCTGAATGCTGACACAGTTACAGGCCTTAAAAACACACGCAACTGATAAACTTTCACTCCATTATGGATAAACTCTTCAGTGAGAAGACTTAACTGTGGCTCCTGCTCAACTATAATCCCAACATATGAACTCAATATTGTACGTCCTGCGATGTGACTATTTCGGATGTGCACATTGCGATTTTGATGCTGAAAAGATTGTGCAGCCCTACTCTGAACCATTGCTGTCTATGGAGGATGAGAGAGCTCCTAGATTTCATCTTAAATATCTTAATTTGTGTTCTGGAGATGAACAAAGGTCTTAGGGGATTGGAACGACATGAGGGCGAATGATTAATAACAGAATTTTCATTTTGGGGTGAACTGATAATTTAAATAGAAATGAGCTTCTGCTCCCCAGTGTTTGGTGTTTATCATGTCTATTGTGCTTACATGACATTGAAGTTCATCATCATGACATTGTATTATCAACATGTATTCAAGCCTTGTCAGTTTAAACTCCTGATATGCACACATCTGAAGCACACACGCAGTCTAAATTAAACTAAAGTCCTCTTTAGCATCTTTAAAAGGAAAGTTCACCCAAAAATTTACATTTCCTGTCAGTTTGCTCATCCTAATGTCAGCTAAAGGCGTAGGTGAAGTTTTTAGCTGAATCCGTGGTTCTTGATGATTTGTATAATGCAAGTCAATGGTTACCCATTTTTGAGATTAGTCCAAATCAACCCCTGAGGTCTTATGAAGCAAAACCCTCAGCCTGCTTGAGAAATTGAATATTATTTAAATTATTATTTAGCTTTAATCCACAGCCTGAGCAAACGGTTCTTCCAGTCACTTGACATACAGTTGAAGTCAGAATTATTAGCCCTCCTAAATTATTAACCCCCCCTGTAAATTTTTTCCACAATTTCTGTTTAACGGAAAGAATATTTTTTTCAACACATTTTTAAACAACGTTTTAATAACTAATATCTAAGAACTGATTTTGTTTATCTTTGCCATGATGACAGTACATAATATTTGACTAGATATTTTTCAAGACACTATTATTCAGCTTAAAGTGCAATTTAAAGGCTTAACTAGGTTAATTAGGCAAGTTAGGGTTATTAGGCAAGTCGTTGTATAACAGTGGTTTATTCTGTAGATCAGTGGTCCTCAACCACCGTGCTGCGGACCAGTACCAGTCCGTGGATCAATTGGTACCGGGCCGGACAAGAAACGATTATTTATTTCCGCTTTAATTATTATCTGAGTCTTTTATTTTGAAAAATCTTTTATTTTGAAAAATGACCATATTCTCTCGCTTACGTCTCGGTCACTTGAGTGCCCAAATTTAACCCACAAGCAGCTAAGAAATAGAAGTCTTTGGAAAGATTCTTTGCTAAGGGGATAAGGCCCAGTGAAGGACCTGCGAACTGCCAAGGAAAAAATCCGCAACCAATTTGTCAACAAATCAGGTGAATCAGAACCATGACTGTGCAAGAAGATCAACTGCTGAAGATCGCAAATGACGTTCGCATATCGCATCTTTTCTAGAGTTCGCGCAAGTTCGTTATTTCCAATTTAGGTGCGCAGCTTCGTGACTCGCTCGTGCCTTCCAGACGCACACAGTTGAATGAATGCCGGGAGTGCACCCGATCAGCTTCAGCTTGTATGGAATATAAACATTTCAGTAATCCGCGGTAAAATTGTCAAGCATTGACCAGTCTGCGGCGATATAAAGGTTGGGGACCACTCCTGTAGTCAACAAAATAAAACAAAACAAACAATACTTGCTCCAGAAGAACAAATATTATAGGAAATACTGTGAAAAATCCCTTGCTCTGTAAAACATCATTTTAGAAACATTTGAAAAACAGAAAAAGTTTAAATCATTGGAGGGCTTATCATTTTGACTCAAACTGTATGCTCAAACACACACTGAGACGCAAGATCTTTTTTTCACCAGTCGAGTCATGCCTGCGAGTGTAATGTATAGCAGTTTATGCATCTTAGACAATCAGAGGTAACAACCATTTTGGCGAAACTGTGCAAATTTACTCTCTTCCCACCTCATGCCCGATTACAAGATCGCACAAATGTCATCAAGCATCCAGAAGCTCATGCTCACTAGACTTGTTATGTTAATAATACTGTAAATAATGTTCTATTTCTTGCACAGACCAAACATTTCGCTTCATAAGACCTCCGTGTATCATCAGGATAGAAAGGGATTTGGACTTGTCTATATATTTTTAAATGGGTAACCATTGACTTGCATTATATGAATCACCAAGGACCCCGAATTCAGTTAAACATCTACTGAAGAAGGAAGTCAATTACATCTTCAATTACCTGAGGGTGGGTATTTTTGGATTAACTGTCCCTTTAAGGTTCTCTTTAGCAAATTTAAAGAGTCTCTTTAGAGTCTTATTTAACTTCAAATTGAAGATTATATCAAAATCTAAGTTCATTTAAATGGTCATTAAAGGGATAGTATGAAAATTCTGTTGTCATTTACTCACCCTTCACTGTTGGACAAAAAAGAACATATTTTGAAGTATGCTGGAATCCTGTAGCCATAAACTTCCATAGTATTCATTTATCCTAGTATGGAAGTCAATGGTTACAGGTTACAACTTTCTTTAAAATATCATATTTTGTGTTTAACAGAATAAAGAAACTCGTAAAGGTTTAAAAAAAAACTTGTAAATATTGAGTAAATTAAAATTTTTGCGTGAACTATCCCTTTAATGTCTATGAATGCAAACAACAGGGAAATAAATCTTGTCTACTGTATACATTAGATCTGTGTATTAAAAATGACAACAGTAATACACCATAAAAATAAAAAAATCTTACTCACTGCTCCTAATTGAATAAATGATAATAAAAAGACATTTCATATTGAATGCAGTGATTCTTCATCACCAGTCATGAGCAAAATCTAGAACAGTGTATTTTCAGACACTGCTTCTGCTCGCTTTATATATATATAAGTGGTGGGTGGATTTTTTTACTATTATAGGCTTGCTGTTTACACACACACATGAATGTTTAAACACGATGTGAAAGTGAATTCTGCATAATAGCCCGCCTTAAATATTGCATTCTGTAAGGCTTACGCAGTCATAAAACATCTTAAGTACTGTTACTTCTTTAGTGAAAAATTGAGCAACTACTTTTATCGTTACTCAGTTTACAGTTGGACTTACCAAAGATTGAACCCATCTAATTTGTGCTACTGGCCCACTACCACCAAAAACAAACTACCTCACTAATTTACTAAATAAAAAGAGAATGACAGACATGCCATCAACAAAGGACATCAGCTTAAACTATTTCACCACAATAATACTGTCAACTTGAAAATCTATGTGTTCTCGCCGTGATGTGATTCTATAAAAAGTACAAACATGACCTGAATTTTAATATCTCATGGGCAAACCAATTCAAATGCTTTCTATTGAAGAAATAAATAATAATCAGTGTTTTTTAAAGACAACAAAGGAAAACATAAACACTGTAGACTAATTACAGTCAATCCAAGCTAGTAAACAGCAGCCTACTTTTTATATCCTAATATTCACTTCCACTTCACTTATTCTACTTCATACAAGATTTCTAAACCTCAAAAAGGCTTAATCATACCAAAAACTTGAGCAAGTGAGGGCACACTCAGAGTCACAAAGTTTGCTTAAGCCACAGAAAAGTGTGTAGTATTTCAGTTAACAAAAGCAGGTGTCAGACAAAACCAGTATCTTGGATTTATAAATACGAATTTAAGTTATGCAATACATTTCTGATAAATAAAGTTAAGAACTTTGCTTGAACTGTGATATATTAAAAGGTCTATAGCAGTTCTGTGTACTGTATTCATGGCCAACCTTCACCGCGGTCATGATTCTCAATCGGTTCGTGACACTCCATAAGTACCACGAAGAGCCATCAGTGACAATTAAGGTTCAAAGAAACAATTCACCTGTCACATCATGTAATTTTCAGGATAGCTCCTGAGAATGAATCTTTCAATTAATTATCCACTGGTCGACAGTGATGCATTTAACCGGATTGCTGAATCAAGTTTTACATATAAGAACATCTGCAAATGGGCCCAAGAGGTTCTTGTTAAAGATGCAGCGCACCCACACTAAATACGTGGTAAAGGGTTTGATGTTCTCTGAAAAGGTGTAGTTCTGGTGGGGCAGAATGTAAGGCATATACGTGTTTTCTCCCTGTTCCTGGATCCACACCTCATATTTCACCTCTTTAACCTTCAGGTACTTCAGGTTCCAAGGGATCTGCCATGAGACCGAGAGCTTTGCTTCATTGGTGGCCTGTACTGAAGTCTGGCACTTGGGCTCTCGAACTCGACCAGGATGTATAGTGCTAGCCACCTTAGCCTTTTTGAGGTTAAGCTTTTTAAGACCATCTCTGAGTACGTTCAGGAAAGAGGCAAGGTCTACAGTGGTGTCCTGGTAAATGCGAAAAAGCCATTCTGGATTACGACAACAAAGATGTCTTGGGACCTCCTTGCTGGCAAGGATACGTTCCTGTTCCTCCTTCTCCAAGTGGACGATGCCACCCTGATCCCATTGGCGATCAGGGTACGTGACAGTGTTCTCTTCCATCGTGTTTCTCCAGGAGACATATTGTAGGTCCATGCCAGGTAAGGAGGCCAAGGTTTTGTAGGGAGTGTACTGTTCCGGGTTCACAGCATAAGGGAAAAGTTCGACCACAGCTGCACCATGGGGCAAAAACATGGAGGTGATCATCTGGGCTCCGTGCATGCTGACCAGCATGGCCGCCCTACTAATAATTTGGATGATGCTATCAAACGACTGCTCCTCCAAAGACACAGTGACCGTCCTCATCTGAAACTCTTGAGCTAAAGCCAGAAGCAGCTCGGCCTCGTTCAGGATGAGCCTGTTTGTGGTACGTTTAAAAACTACAATGTAGTCATCATCAACCTCCTCCTTTGTGATGTTCAGCCTCTCCATCAGAAATGAAGCAAACTGACGGATCTCGTTACCGGATATCAGAACGTTGGCTTTGGGTCCTTGAGGTTGCACGAAGCCATACTGGTACCATGTGGTCATCTTTGACAGTCCTACGTAGGACTTGGTGAAGCACATGAGCTTGCCAAAGGTTTTCAACTGGTCTTTAAGAAGTGGTTGCTTACTGCTCAGTAAACGATAGAGATCGAAGTGAGCCCCTTCACCCCAACCCTCCATGAAGACGAGCCTGGCTTCATCATCCAAGTCTGAATACTGCTGCATGGTGTAGTAGAGCGGCAAAAGATCATCATGGAAAATGTGCATGAGGTTGTCTGGATTAAATCGATTCAGAATAAGAGTGACATCTGGCACAAACACAGGTTTTGGCATAAACTTCAGAGCTGCCGCTGGAAGCTCAAGAAAGTTAAAATATTGCGTGTTGTGGTCTTCTACAGACGAGAGATCCAGCAGGGCTGGCTGGAAACGTCGAGAGCCAAGGTTGGGCAACATCACGGAGGCATTACTGTGGAAGAATACAAACTCCTCTGCCTCGGTGCAGTAGCAGAGGTAGTCAAAGCGGCAGATGCGGTCAGTGTGCATCTTGCCAGTGCAGACCATTCTGGTGCCATGCTCTTGGAGTGCCAACAAGGCACCATGGTAATCGATACGCACCTGTGGACATATGCCAACATTCAGTAATTCAATATATCATGATAATTAACATGCACATGATTGATATCGTGGCCACTTCAAAATACAGTGAATAATTACTTATTGTTTAAACCTTTATGGGGCGTTCATACCAGACGTGGATGAAGCATTAGGAGCAAGTGATTTACATGTTAAGTCAATGCAAAGACACAAATAGACATCCTGTGGTGCTATTCGCATGAATGAGGCAGCACAAATGAGATGATTCGCACGAAAGATCAGCACAAATTGAGCGTTTTGTGTGCTTAACACGTGAATGGCTTAAGTCGGAAAATATGAACTCCCGTGGACATTTGTGCCGCGTTAACCAATCAGGAGCTTGCTCTAGTATGGGCGTGATTATGACATAGCACCTGATGTTGGACAACAGCTCCTCAAACTGGGCTCGGCTCAGTCGGATGCACCGCTGAAAGCTTCCATCATCCAGAAATAGTTTTCTGAAAAGTTTGTGAACTCACAGAGCTGGGTGCACCTCTGAAAGGATCTAATGGACTCAAGACATGGCGCCGAACAAATCAACACTGTTTTTTAGTCTTCCTAAAGCATAGCTACTCTCTCAATAAAATTCATATTAGCCATTTAGCAACGAAACTAGAATCGCCAGGCAGACAGAAGTCCCACCCATGACGTGAATCCACGTCTATTGTGAAGTAAATTTCATGTGCGAATGAAGCGAATTCGATGCACGAATGAACCAAGTAAACTCAAATTGTTCACGCGTCTATTTACTCACGCAAGCCGTGTCTGGTGTGAACGCCCCATTAGAGTGCTTTTTAAGAGTATTCACATTGTATTTGCAGTGGTGCTCATAACAATGTCAAATGCTTTGAGACGTAATGCCTCAATGCTTTAACCTCAATGCTTTGAGGTTAATTAGTTTAATAATTCACACATTAACATTATCACAAGTTAATCTGGCCTAAAATATTGATTGAAAATTCTGTGACTATTTAGGGTCATTGTACATTAACACTGTGTATTGAGGCTCCAACAGTTAACATTAGTTAATTTAACAAAACTCACAATGAAAAGTACAAAAGCTTTTATTAATTATAGGTGATGTTAATTTCTTAGTTAATGCATTAAAATTGTGGTCATAATCTGATCTTTTTTTTTATGAGTTAATAACTAAAAAATATCTGTTGTATTTTTATTAAACTATTAACATAGCAACTTTAATCAATTCGATTGTACTCGCTATTGATTTTAATCAATTAACTAACATTTACTAATGATACTTTATTGTAAAGTGTTACCTATTATACTTTTATCATACTTTCACAATTTAATTTGGTTGAAACATTTGTTTAATCTGAGCATGTGAATACAATAAAACAATACAGCAAGTACTTGTTTGTTATTATGTATATTAAAGTAACTGTTCTTGCAGTTTAGGTCAATATCATGATAAAACCGTATATCGCGATAAAAGCCTTCACAATTAATCTCAACAAGATAATTTATCATAACCCTACACACCTGTGAAAACTCCTGTGACTGGCGTGTGAGCTGTAGCTCCTCTTCCAGCTGTGATGTGTGTTCAATCAGACGAACATATTTCCAAAGCAAGGCTGCCACCACTGACACCAGCAGGCCATTCAGCACTGCCGGCAGGTTCATCCTACACCCAATAGCACGCATCACAGCAGAACTCCGACCCCACACTCATGCTCCACCTGAAACCATCAGAAAAACAAGATGAACAAGAATGAATGTGTGTATTGCTAACACCAATACATCATTAATATACAGTACAGATTAAACAAGGAGGCCGGGGCACCAAATAATGTGATTCCTTCAGAGTGATAAGACCGTTTCATGGAAGGACTTCATTTTCACTGAGGGCCACTTCAGCTTTATGGCATCCCTCATAGGGCTTCCTTAAAAGAATATATTTACCCCTTAACATACGGTTAAATACTTTAATACATACTGTTAAATTGTCTATTTCATTATATCAGATTAAAATAACAAATAATTACATATAAAATAGATGTTACTTCTCTGGGTTATTTTAACAAGAATACTTGTATTAGGTTATTATACCCACATTACTCAAGAAGTCATTGCCTTTCTCCAAAACGTTTGAGAAAAGCAAAACTATGGAACTTCGAATAATTTTGAGCCGGATCGCACTACAAACATGCATCATGGAAGATGTAGTTTATAGTCAATATATGATATAAAGCAAGATTAACTTTTATTATAATGCTGGGTTCACAACAACTGCAAACCACTGCATCACTCACTCTAGATTACTCACAGTAATACAGTCGTGGCCAAAAGTTGTGAATTACATTAATATTGGAAATTAGAAAAGTTGCTGCTTTTTATAATAGCAGTTTGCATATACTCCAGAATGTTATGAAGAGTGATCAGATGAATTGTATAGTCCTTCTTTGCCATGGAAGTGAACTTAATCCTGAATTAAACTTTCCACTGCATTTTATTGCTGTCATTAAAGGAGCTGCTGAGATCATTTCAATAATCGTCTTGTTAACTCAGGTGAGAATGTTGACGAGCACAAGACTGAAGATCATTATGTCAGGCTGATTGGGTTAGAATGGCAGACTTGACATGTTAAAAAGAGGGTGATGCTTGAAATCCTTGTTCTTTCATAGTTAACCATGGTGACCTGCAAAGAAACGCGTGCAGCCATCATTGCGTTGCATAAAAATGGCTTCACAGGCAAGGATATTGTGGCTACTAAGATTGCACCTAAATCAACAATTTATAGGATCATCAAGAAAGGAAAGGAAAGGAAAGAGGTTCAATTCTTGTTAAGAAGGCTTCAGGGAGTCCAAGAAAGTCCAGCAAGTGCCAGGATCGTCTCCTAAAGAGGATTCAGCTGCGGGATCGGAGTGCCACCAGTGCAGAGCTTGCTCAGGAATGGCAGCAGGCAGGTGTGAGCGCATCTGCACACACAGTGAGTCGATGATGATGGAAAAAGGCTTGTCTGGAGAAGAAAAGGTGAGCGCTACTATCAGTCCTGTGTCATGCCAACAGTAAAGCATTCTGAGACCATTCATGTGTGGGGTTGCTTCTCATCCAAGGGAGTGGACTCACTCACAATGTTGCTCAAAAACACAGCCATGAATAAAGAATGGTACCAAAACACCCTCCAACAGCAACTTCTTCCAACAATCCAACAACAGTTTGGTGAAGAACAAAGCATTTTCCAGCACGATGGAGCACCGTGCCATAAGGCAAAAGTGATATCCAAGTGGCTCGGGGACCAAAACGTTGAAATTTTGGGTCCATGGCCTGGAAACTCCCCAGATCATAATCCCATTGAGAACTTGTGGTCAATCCTCAAGAGGCAGGTGGACAAACAAAAACCCACTAATTCTGACAAACTCCAAGAAGTGATTATGAAAGAATGGGTTGCTATCAGTCAGGATTTGGCCCAGTAGTTGATTGAGAGCATACCCAGTGGAATTGCAGAGGTCCTGAAAAAGAAGGACCAACACTACAAATACTGACTCTTTGCATTAATGTCATGTAATTGTCGATAAAAGCCTTTGAAGCGTATGAAGTGCTTGTAATTATATTTCAGTACATTACAGAAACAACTGAAACAAAGATCTAAAAGCAGATTAGCAGCAAACTTTGTGAAAACTAATATTTGTGTCATTCTCAAAACTTTTGGACTTGACTGTACATGGGATGCTTTTCGCTCAAATTTTCAGCTTGACTTTAACAACTTGAACTTTGGAAGACGCAACAATTTAATTGTTTTCCCAGAGATGGGTTGCAGCTGGAAGGGCATCCGCTGCATAAAACATATGCTGGATAAGTTGGCGGTTCATTCCGCTGTGGCGACCCCAGATTAATAAAGGGACTAAGCCGAAATGAAAATGAATGAATGAATAAATGAACAATTTAATTGTGTGCATTTGCAGTAAACGTGTTGCAGATTCCCCATATTTTACGCTGGCCATATTGCATTGACTTTGTATGCAATTTACTCGCATGAATTCTTAAATTTGCATTTGGTGTTAATCATATCTGTAAATTGTGTGGTGGATTTGACCCACGGGCCTTGAGTGTGACACATGTGCTGTATATTATATATAGGAATATCAATTCAGTCAGATGGTTGAAAAGTGATTCCAATTTGTGATGATTGAACAAATCATCTGGGATGGTAAATGTTTTGAATAGCACCATTGTGTTTAGAGCAAACTCGCTTAACATGTGCTATAGTTGCGAACAAGTTGTAGCAGGATGAAGCTCCAATCTCATTCAAACCAGAGGAGTTTCAATTCACAGAAGCCAAATTTGTGTCATCGCACAAGCAGTACAATGTACAACTTCATGTTCTTTGCTTAAATGTCAACGATTTAATGTGATTTAACTCGCTTGTAAAATCCTGCAGAGATTGAGGTGGAGGTCACACCATTGATGTGCTTATTTGCATGCTTTTTCTCATCTGTGGAATGATCACAACTTCAACCTACAGTCATCTCCTCCAGTTTTTACCAGTTCAATCATATTAAAGTGATGACAGTAAACATGGCAAGTACTAAAAGAACCAAACTGACAATGATGGAAAGAATTTAGGAAATTTGCTTTCAGTTATTTTGCTCTCTCTGGTTCACTCCGCTGTGGTGACCCCTGATAAATTAAGGATTAAGCCGAAGGATAGAAAGTGAGTGATTACTATTTATTATTAACGTTTATCCATAAATGTTGTTTGTAAATGTACAGTTTATTCTGATCTACAATTTTATTTATTTATGTTTAATTATTATTTTTATTATTATGCTACTAGGGACTATGTCTCTCGGCTGGCCTGGGAATGCCTCGGGACCCCCCCGGAGGAGCTGGAGGAAGTGTGTGGGGAGAGGGATGTCTGGGTTTCTCTCCTAAGACTGCTGCCCCCGCGACCCAGGCCCGGAAAAGCAGTTGAAAATGAACGAATGAATATTATGCTATATTATAATACTATACTACTATTTACTGTGTTTACCATGTTTTTTTAAATATATATATATATATATGTTCTTTTTAATGTAAACTTTATAAATGCTTTGGCAATACTTTTGTAACATTTTACAAGTATTTTACAAGTATTTTACAAGTTTGTATCAAACTTGTAGAACTAAATAAGAAACATGAGTATGTTTTCAGGCACAATTCAACAGCAGGGGGACATTGTAAATGTACAGAGATCTCAGCTTGTGCCTGAAAACATACTCATGTTTCTTAAAATAATAAATAATAATAATAATAATAATAATAACTGTACAAAATTGGAATTTGATTTCAAAATTCAATTTAGTTGTTATTTGACAATAGATGTTTTTATTTTACAAAGTAACATGCAGCATTTTAGAAAAAGAAAAGGTACTTGTTCATTTCTTAACTCTCAACTCTCAACATGCTTTGTGCTGGTGGCATTCTTGGCTTGCCAGCAAAGCCTTGGAGACCATAGAGTGGTTAAAGATGCCACCTGCCTCCACGCATTTACAGAATTTGGCACTAAAATGACGTGTGTTCTCAATGCACAACGCATGCAAACGCCTATAGGCTAATGCTTTAACTGTGACAACAAATTGCTTTCAGACGGTGATATGAAAATGTTTGCGGAAAGACAAAGAACGAGCGTCAGTCATCTTAAACAGTGACAGAATGACTGAATCAAAATGAGGACGACAACATTCTTGCTATGTTAAAGGCTAATCACTAATACAAAAAAAATAAGAAGCTGGCAGGGTTGTTGTCACATCTTGTGGATAAAAACCTGCTAATTTTCACGATGTGAAGCACCGTATTCCTTGTTTTTCTTGATTTTCATCCATAGAATTTCTTGTTTTGAGACTTAAGCAGCATTAACATCCAACGACAGCAGAAACGACAGTTTCACCAGTAGTGCGTTTAATTCCCTTTACTACATAGACAGCTCAGAGGGAAACATAAAAAGGCTTTTGCCAACAGACAAACGCCTGCAAAATGTCAGCTACGTTTTGAAATTACTGAGCAAACCCATAGTGGCAGGAAGCATCTCAGTTAATATAACTGTTTAAATCTGAAATGTCTTTGATGTCGGCATGGAAATAAGCCATAAACAGAAGAATGAATGGTTTTATATTGCATATTGCTTGGGCTCCGCTGGGTTTATTTTAAATGGCAATGACACGTTTTTACTAAATGACTTCCATAATATTCACTCACTCACTATCCTTCGGCTTAGTCCCTGATTTATGAGGGGACGCCACGGTGGAATGAACTGACAATTGCTCTGGCATATGTTTTACATGGCGGATGCCCTTCCAGCCACAACCAAACACTGGGAAACACTTCAATATTAAAACATTCTTTTGTATTGTCAAATTAAATGACACAAGTCTGTGATAACTCAAGACATGCTTAAATTTAACTTAATTCAAATGTGCACTAATGTTGTCAAAAGTATCGATTTCGGTACAAATCGGTACTAAATTTAAAAAGAACGTCCATTTCCGAGTGCTGTTGAGCACATAGTTAAACACAGCTGATTGGTCATTGTGTTCATGCTCAAATGTTAACAGCACTCAAATGTTATCAGGAAATGGTTGTTGTTAAAATTCCAGTACAGATTGGGTCCCCGCATATAACTAGTTTTCTAATTTTTGCTTTCAAAATGGAAAAATTAACAAACGGTTTGTTTATGCCAAATTTGAACCCTCTTACAAACATAAAAATTGAGTTTTTTCAAGTATTTATTTTTGTTTTTGTCACATTTTGTATTTACACAAACAATGTGAGATAAATCAGATGACATGCTAAGATGCCCAAGTATGATATAAAATAATATTTTAAGGCAAGCAGAGGTTGCCGAATTTATGCCTAGACAGAAGTTCATAAATTGAGATGTTATTACGCTGCTCAAACTGAGGAACAGCTGATGACGGCACGATTGGATCGACCAATCAGCGGAGATGGGGTGTGTATAATTCCTGCCCACACAGAGAACTAATTTTTAAAGCTTTGATTTTATTGCATTTTCATTTTGTGTCTAAGAGCAAAATGTGACAAAAACAAAAATAAATACTTATAAAAATAAATACTTAAAAAAAAAAAACATTTTTATGTTCATGAGAAGGTTCAAATTTAGCATAAACGAACCATTTGTTCGTTTCTCTGTTTTGAAAACAAAAATGAGAAAAACAATTATACGCAGGTACACGGACCCGATTGGTACCACAATTTTAGTATCATGACAACACTAATGTGTACTGTACTATTTTTCATGATTTGGACAAATATTTAGAGCTTATGGCACGGTGCTCCATCGTGCTGGAAAATGCATTGTTTTTCACCAAACTGTTGTTGGGTTGTTGGAAGAAGTTGCTGTTGGAGGGTGTTTTGGTACCATTCTTTATTCATGGCTGTGTTTTTGGGCAAAATTGTGAGTGAGCCCACTCTCTTGGATGAGAAGCAACCCCACACATGAATGGTCTCAGGATGCTTTACTGTTGGCATGACACAGGACTGATGGTAGCGCTCACCTTTTCTTCTCCGGACAAGCCTTTTTCCAGATGCCCCAAACAATCGGAAAGGGGCTTCATCTGGGAATATGACTTTGCCCCAGTCCTCAGCAGTCCATTCGCCATACTTTTTGCAGAACATCAACCTGTCCCTGATGTTTTTTTTGGAGAGAAGTGGCTTCTTTGCTGCCCTTCTTGACACCAGGCGATCTTCCAAAAGTCTTCGCCTCACTGTGCATGCAGATGCGCTCACACCTGCCTGCTGCCATTCCTGAGCAAGCTCTGCACTGGTGGCACTCCGATCCCGCAGCTGAATCCTCTTTAGGAGACGATCCTGGCGCTTGCTGGACTTTCTTGGCCGCCCTGAAGCCTTCTTAACAAGAATTGAACCTCTTTCCTTGAAGTTCTTGATGATCCTATAAATTGTTGATTTAGGTGCAATCTTAGTAGCCACAATATCCTTGCCTGTGAAGCCATTTTTATGCAACACAATGGTGGCTGCACGCGTTTCTTTGCAGGTCACCAATGGAAGAACAATGATTTCAAGCATCACCCTCCTTTTAACATGTCAAGTCTGCCATTCTAACCCAATCAGCCTGACATAATGATCTCCAGCCTTGTGCTCGTCAACATTCTCACCTGAGTTAACAAGACGATTACTGAAATGATCTCAGCAGGTCTTTTAATGACAGCAATGAAATGCAGTCGAAAGTTTTATTCAGGATTAAGTTAATTTTCATGGCAAAGAAGGACTATGCAATTCATCTGATCACTCTTGATAACATTCTGGAGTATATGCAAACTGCTATTATAATAACTTAAACAGCAACTTTTCCAATTTCCAATATTAATGTAATTCTCAAAACTTTTGGCCATGACTGTAGTTTTTCTGTAATTGGTAACATCAGAGACAGTAAGGGTCTGTATGTGTTCATATATGTTGCATTAATTCATTTATTTTATATAATTGCAGACGTTACAGTAGGCTATTTTGCAGTAGGCTATTCAGTGATCTGCAGCTATAATCAAATCATGTTCATAAAAAGGTTAGTATGATTTATACACAAGTATTTATGTGTATAAAGCATCTGTTTTGTAAGAAATGTTTCTCATATGATATGTGAACGACCCGTACAGCTTTACTTTGACATTTCCTCGAGCAAAAATGACATCGACTGAAACTTTCTGTCGTACACCATGCCCACCATTGGTACCCTTTTGGCAGTAAAAACGCAAGCCTGATAAAGGTGACCCGTATCGTACCATACCACTCCCTGGAAACGGGCCATAAAACCATTAAAAATTAGTTAAATGAACACAAATCTTAAGTTGCTTTTGAAACAACCTAATTGTTTTATATTGAATCCACTTAAATTTGTAGAAAGGATTAACTATCCTAATCTATTTGTGTTGGGATTTTTTACAGTGTACTGTGCAATATGGCTTTATAATATAGGTGATAATTCAAATATTGAACTTCCTCTAATACTTCATTTCTCTAAAACAAAATAATTGAAGAAATAAAATCGCCAAGGAGAGGTGTATATATTAAAAAGAGGTTTTTAATAAAGTAAGAACTGTCAGGCGAGTCCATTTCTAATTTAGCCTATTTTGGTTTCAGGTTACATTTACATCCGTTTCAGACTTCTCCCTCCTGGGACTCAACACCCACAACCCTTCAGAACTGTTTCGCCTACACCATTCTGCTAGTGATTAATTTAAATAACTCCACTCAATGACACAATGTGCACAATAAAATCGCTCTCAAGTAAAGCCTTGATCAAACACAAACCAACAAAATTATGTTCAGATGTGTAGATATGTAGTATGTAGCTAGCTTTCATAAAGAAGACTAACACTTCACTCAAAAAATAATATTTACTCACAGTTTGCTTGTTCTAAAACGGTTTTACTTTCTTCATTCGGTTGAAAAACAAAATGATATTTGGAAGAAATCTGGAAAACTGTAACCATTGACTTCAATATTTGTTTTTTCCTACTATGGAATTCAGTGGTTACAGGTTTTCAGCATTCTTCAAAATATCTTCTTTTGTGCTGAACAAAAGAAAGAAACTTAGAAAGGTTTGGAACCAATATCCATTTGATACTCCATTTTCTTCCATTTTAATTTCTGCAAAATGTGCTAGATTTATGCATGCATGACATATCCAGAAGATCTGCATGTTCAATATACAACATAATATTTATTCCCAATAACAAACAGCATATACAGCCATTTAACTCTGCCAAGTGGTTAATGCTTGTATTAGCATTAGGTATGCTAGCGGAGCATGAGGTTGAGGATCTGATCTTAAGTCCATGTGCAAGTCCATGTGCTTCACATGCTTGACTGCTTTGCTATCGAGATCTTGCATGTGTTTGTTGATGCTATGAGCAAAACTGACGACAATACCCAGAGGGAGGATGTTGAACTGCTTGGATGTAATGCACTGTGATATGGATCAGATTATAGGAGATTCATTCACTGCTACAATGAGAGGATAAAAATCCAAGCTAAATCAGGGTGTTTTTTTATAGGGAAAAAAGGTTTAAAACTGATTCCTCTGGAAAAGGAGACCAGACAAAGGGAGAACATGCAAACTCCACACAGAAATGCCAACTGACCTAGCTGAGGCTCGAACCAGCGACCTTCTTGATGTGAGGCGACAGCGCGACCCACTGTGCCACCGCACCACCCACATTAAAGATTCAGAGGTAAATAATACGTGACCCTGGTCCACAAAACCAGTCATTCACACCGAATGCATCTTTTCTTTTTCTATTATATAAGCTGTGTATACCTGGCATTAGCTGATGTTAGGTACACCTGTCCAACTGCTCGTTGAACGCAAATTTCTCATCACCCAATCACATGGCAGCAACTTAATGCATTAAGGCATGTAGACATAGTCAAGACGATCTGCTACAGTTCAAACTGTACAATGGGGAAGAAAAGTGATTTAAGTGACTTTGAATGTGTCATGGTTGTTGGTGCCAGACGGGCTGATCGATTTCTGCTGCGACATTCGGATGGTAGGTTCAGAATTTGGCATCAACAACATGAAAGCATGGATCCATCCTGCCTTATATCAACGGTTCAGGCTGGTGGTGGTGGTGTAATGGTGTGGGGGATATTTTCTTGACACATTTTGGGCCCATTAGTACCAATTAAACATCGTGTCAACACCACAGCCTACCTTGAGTATTGTTGCTGACCATGTCCATGCGTTTATGACCACAATGTACCCATCTTCTGATGGCTACTTCCAGCAGGATAACGTGCCATGTCATAAAGCGTGAATCATCTCAGACTGGTTTGTTGAACATGACAATCAGTTCACTGTACTCAAATGGCCTCCACAGTCTCCAGATCTCAATCCAATAGAGCACCTTTGGGATGTGGTGGAATGAGAGATTCGCATCATGGATGTGCAGCTGACAAATCTGCAGCAACTGCGTGATGCTATCATGTCAATATAGACCAAAATCTCTGAGGAATATTTCCAGTACCTTGTTGAATCTATGTCACGAAGGATTAAGGCAGTTCTGAAGGCAAAAGCGGGTCCAACCCGGTACTAGTAAGGTGTACATTATAAAGTTGCTGGTAAGTGTATATCGATCTGGAAGAACTACTGTTCCGTCCACTAAAGACACATTTACGAAAAACTTACCAGATCTTTCTCTATTTCTCAGTGTACCCGTAAACTCAAATGACCTTGATGTAGTAACTAGTGGTATGGATGCTATCTTAGCTAGCACATTAGATACTGTTGCCCCAGCAAATAAAAAATAAAAAAATCTACAGATAAAACTACACCATGGTATAATAATCATGCTCACGCTCTCAAAACTGCAACTCGTACCCTTGAACGCAAGTTGAAAAAACTAAATGATTTCAAGTCTGAAACTTTACAGGATTTTTTTTTTTAATTACTTTGAAATTTAGAGGAATTTAAACTGTATAACCAAACTTGATTATAAAATGTACAAAATGTTGTTCATAAGCTGACATGCACACAAACTAATACATATTAAAATGACATTTTTGACTTATTTAATTACAAGCGTAACTTTAATTCTTAATTAATTACTAAGGGTGAGTGTGTGGGGATGGTATTTTCTTAATGTGTGTTTTTTATTCACCTAAATATTTGCTCAGTCAGTGTATTTGTTTATACAATGGTAAATTTTGGTGCACAATAGCTTACAACACAATTCGAATGGACTTTTTTTTTAATTTTGTGAGGAGGATTTATTTAAATATTGGGGATTGCAATGCTGTGTGAATGTGATTTGAGGAATATGCAAGATAGAGCAGTGCATTAATTATACTAATTGTTTTAACCAAAATTAGGCAGTAAGATATTTTTTCAATTACAATTATGTACCCTGTCGTAAGCTAGCCTACAATTTACCAAATTCAAAGTTTATTCCCCATTTATTCCCATATTCCCGTTAATTCCCATGGAACGTTTTCAGCTTGATTTGAGTGGTCCACTGCTTTGGAACTGACAGTGATGAGCAGCATTATGTGTGAAATTTGAAGTTCTCTTCACACAGTGTCTTAAAAATGCAGCGGTAACCTGCACATCATTTTAAAACATGCAAAACGCGATTCGTCACACCAGCCTGATCTTACAAGGAAAAGCAAGTATTTTACATTTTGTCAGTTTAATGTAATTCATATGAGTTCAGTTGTATGAAAACGTATGATTTTAAAAAGGAGGCGTGGCACCCAACCCCGCCCCTAAACCCAACCATCATTGGGGGATGAGCAAATCGTACTAAATTGTACGAATGAGATTGTACGAATTCATACGAATTAGCCACTAAATTAAAAAAAAGTTACAAATTTCTGTGCGATAGTGTTGGTCACACATCAATCAAGCACATGCTTACATTGAAAAAAAAAAATTATGAATAAAATTATTATAATTTTTTTTATATATATATATTATATATATATATATATATATATTAAAGCACATTGGAAAAGAAAAGCGTGTTCTGTGCTACTTTTTACTACCATTCAGTATGTTTTGGGTCATTATCAATGTATTGTCACTTATTGAGTCTAAGCAGCGTGGCAAAAATAGACCCAGTGCCAAAATAATCATGTTAATAACGTTCACTATTGTATGAGTCAAAATTTCTGATTCTTCTTTTATGCCAAAAATCATTAGAATATTAGATCATGTTTTATATTTTGTACATTTCCTACCGTAAATATATAAAACCCCAGTTTTTAATTAGAAATATGCATGGCTGAGAACTAAATTTAGATCATTTTAAACGTGATTTTCTGAATATTTTGATTTTTTTTTTTTACCCTCAGATTGCAGTTTTTTAAATAGCTATATCTCAACCAAATACTGTCCCATCCTGACAAAGTATGCACTGTTAACAACTTCCTGTAGAATCTACAGTAACTTACTGGCAGCAGTTCGCCAGTAATTTCCTGTAAAGCAGCAAGAATACTGTATTAACATTTACAGCATCATTTATTTTGTTATACGTGTATTTGCAGTATTGTATTCTTTACTATCAAACATGCAGTAATTTTCACAGTGCACCTTTAAAATACAGTAGCATACTGCATAACTGTCCTACAGTACAATACAGTTCATATTACAATAAATACATTGTAATTTACAAAAATCGTTAACAGTGTACATCACTGGAAACCTTATTTATTTACAATTCAGATAATGCATAAATATCAATTTCCAAAAAAAAAAAAAGACACATATGACTGCTGTCGCATATATGCTAAATAGCATTAATAATCTGTAAAAGAAGGGCGTCTTGGTCTATCTGAGCTGTCCAGATATAAAAATCTCCACAAGAGCAGGCAGACCTCATGCCCTTGAAATGCTGTCCTTTTTGTGCATATGAAGAAAGCAAGCAGGGGGTCACATCATGCGACTGAGAGAGGCTTTTTCGAAGAGGCTGGTTTTGTGTGTTTATAACTGAATGGGAATACGGGTCTGGCTGACAGGGCTTGCCCGGCTCCCTTGTGTACCGCTGGGCTGTTTGCTATGTGGATGATAAGCACCACAATGATGGGGGAAGGCAGCCTAGTGCTTCTAATGCATTTTAATAAGGCTCCTGGAAAGACACGGCTCTCAGTCTTTCAGTGGCTTTCTTCTCCGATGAGTCCCTTCAGGATAACCAAGGAGATTCCCTACTCGGCTCCCTGCCCACGACAGCAAACTCTCAGGTTAAAGAGACACAATCATTATGCCTCTTCGATTCTCCTGCCTGACTGCCTGTCCTTTCTGCTTCTCAATAACGTCTTCTGCTATTTGCTTATTTATTTTTATTTGGTCACACTTTATTTTAAGGCACTATTCTCCCTATTAACAAACCATTACTATGAATTTTGCCTCGATAAAATCCTAATTTGCTGCTTATTAATAGTTAGTATGGTAGTAGTTGGGTTTGGGTATTGGAATGTAGAAAAAGATCAGGCAGAATTTGTATTTTATAAGTACTAATAAATAGCCAATATTTTAATAATAGGCAGGTAATAAGCCACTAGTTAATAGTGAGAATTGGTACTTGAACTGAAGTGTTACCATTTAATTTTATTTCATCTAGTGACAAATTTGTGCTAATTTCTGGGCTGATTGCAAATTTCTTTTTTTGGAATCATTTTTTTCCCAGATGCAGAACCATAACGTACAATCAAATATGATGCTGCAAACAGTCAGAAATCAAAATCAGATCATTTTGTGATTGAAAATGGCTGTTACTTTTGAGTGCTGGTTATAATTTGTGACCCTGAACCACAAAACTTCTGTCTTATGTTGTGCAGGTATACAGTATTTTTAGCGGAAGCCAAAAATGCATTTTATGGGTTAAAGCAGTGGTTCTCAAACACTGGGTCGTGGATCAATTGGGCTGCACAAGAAATCTTTAATTATTCATTCATTCATTTTCTTTTCAGCTTAGTCCCTTTATTAATCTGGGGTCGCCACAGCGGAATGATCCGCCAACTTATCCAGCATATGTTTTATGCAGCGAATGCCCTTCCAGCTGCAACCCATCACTGGGAAACATCCATACACACCAATTCACACTCATACACTACAGACAATTTAGCTTACCCAATTCACCTATACCGCATGTCTTTGGACTGTGGGGGAAACCGGAGCACCCAGAGGAAACCCACGCAAACACGGGGAGAACATGCAAACTCCACACAGAAACGCCAACTGACCCAGCCGGGGCTTGAACCAGCGACCTTCTTGCTGTGAGGCGATTGTGCTACCCACTGCGCCACCGTGCTGCCCATCTTTAATTATTTCCATTTTATTTATTATCTAAGAAACAGACTCTTTGAAAAGTTTCTTTGCTTATGGAAAAAGGCCCAGTGAAGAACCCACGAACTGTCAAGAAATAGATTTGTCAACAAATTTGCCATTTGTCAACAAATCAGGTAAATCCAGCATGTCTGTGCAAGAAGATCAACTACTGGCGATCGAAAAGGACAGCTGCCTTAGAGGCCGTTCACATATTGCGTCTTTTCGCTGTTTCGTTGTTTCCAATGGAGGCACGCGGATTGCGCACACATATTGAGAGCAACGCGTGCAAGCTTTCCAGGCGCACCTAGTTGAAAACATCTCTTTTCAGAATGCCACGAGTGCACTGTGAGTCACGTGACAAGAATTGACCAATCAGCTTCATACTTTGTATGAAATATACACATTTCTCAGACAAACACAGAACACCCAAACACTGCAGTGCTTTTTAATTTTCTCCATAAATAAAATGTGTGTCAGGGCTTTAGATTTAGTCTAAATTTAGGTTTAGATTTTTTAATTTGTTTTTAACCCTCAGATTACCAATATTCAAATAGTTATATCATGGCCAAATATTGTCCTATCCAAACAAACTATACATAAGTGGAAAGTTATTTATGCAGCTTTGATGATAAATCTCAGTGAAAAAAAACACTTGGTTTTGTGGACCAGTCACATTTTTTTCAGTTGACCCATTTTAACTGGATCACATTATATTGGATGCACTAACTTTATTCCACTTTTTGGTGTAAGACTTTCTACCAAGTGCACAAGTGTTAAAAATTGTAGTTTTTCTTTTTCTTGATTAAAAAAAGAAAGAAATTGGCACATTCGGTTCTGGATTGGTTTGCGTTAACACTTCTTTTTGACTAAACCTAAAGATACAGGACAGAAAACATATATTTTTTAGGTAAAATGTGTAAAAAAAGGAGATGAAACCGAGCCAGGAATTCACCCAAATGAATATCTACAGCAAGTAACCATGTTTCTTAGCTTAAGCATTCTGTCTTTTCACGATCGCATCCTGTACGCGATCTGACATGAGCCGAAAACAAAGTTGGTTTTCGTTGGCACTAGTTGGCATGGAGTTTGCATGTTCTCTCCATGTTGGCGTGGGTTTCCTCCGGGTGCTCCGGTTTCTCCCACAATTCCAAAGACATGCTTAAGCTAAATTGTCCTTAGTGTATGAGTGTGTATGATTGTGTATGGATATTTCCCAGTGATGGGTTGCAGCTGGAAGAGCATCCGCTGTGTAAAACATATGCTGGATATATGCGGTTTCATTCCGCTGTGGCGACCCCAGATTATTAAAGGGACTAAGCCGAAAAGAAAATGAATGAATGATTCCACAAAAACACACTACTGTTATTACCCTGTTGTTATCCTTAATAGATTGCGTGCTGATTGATATAGTAAGCGCAGAAGCAGGCAAACATATTCCGCGTCCCTCTGTTCCTTGGGGACAGATGAAGAATTGGTCTGAAAGAGCTTTTCAGCGGGGGTTACAGGAAACAATGTCACTCTGCCTCCTGGGAGCAGGACTCTACGTAACACTGCAGAGCTGGGTTGAGGACAGCAAAATGACAAAATACCAGAGCGGGAAAAGCACAGGGTGCAAATCAAAAAAAGCAGAAACATGCATAAGAACGAGTCTGCCTATGGAAACTGAGGTTAGAGATTTCTGTTCCAACATAAAAAGGCAATAAGGAGTAGGGCTGTCCGTGCAATATGATGATATACAGCTAAAGTCAGAATTATTCTGGTGAATTTTACTTTTATTTTTCAAATATTACCCAAATAATGTTTAACAGATTTTTTTTAACAGAAATTTTTCACAGTATTTCCTATAATATTTTTTCTTCTGGAGAAAGCCTTGTTTGTTTTATTTCGGCTAGAATAAAAAACTATAAATAAAAGTTTAACATTTTTTAAAACCATTTTAAGGTCAATATTATGAGCCCACTTAAGCAAAATAAAATTCAATTGTCTACAGAACAAACCATTGTTATACAAGGACTTTCCTTATTTACTCTAACTTGCCTAATTAACCTAGTTAAGCCTTTAAATGTAACTTTAAGCGGAATACTAGTATCTTGAAAAATATCGAATGAAATATTATATACTGTCATCATGGCAAAGATAAAATAAATCAGTTATTAGAAATTAGTTATTAAAATTATTATGTTTAGAAATTTGTTAAAAAAATCTTCTTTCCGTTAAACAGAAATTCAGGAAAAAATATACAGGGGGCCTAATAATTCAGGAGGGCTAATAATTCTGACTTCAACTGTATATCAGATGGACAAAATAAAAAGTCTGTCACTTCATATTATGCTCTATCATTTATTTCGTGGTGTTACATTTTTTACAGTACTTGTTCATCATTGACTGCAATCTCAGGGCCGGGATACGGAAAACTGATACCAAACAACTAGTGCAACTGTGTTGTCAGCTCACGTTGACTCAAATCTGTTTCCATCTGGACCAAAAAGCTGCACGTGAACACACCAAATGCATGACGGTCGACTGAAAGTGCGCGTTCTGCACCTGCATGAGAGGACATGTCTTTCCACACCCGTAGGTGGCAGTAGTCCCTTTTCTCATTCCACAAAGGAAAACCAGAACATGAAATGCGCACAAAGAGCAAACAAAGCAACATTATAGCCAGCATTACCAGTACGTGTCACTTACCACAGAGGGATTCGCTCATGCAAATATGTTTGATAATCTAATAATCCAGATTTGCTGCTTGTTCAAACTGCTTATTTTAAATGAGCTGAAACAAAACAATTCTTGACATTTTCTTGGAGCAACTTAACCGTTTTATGTTCCATCCACTTAAATTTGTTAAGTTAACTTAATCGATTTGTGTTGGGACAATTCTGTGGGACTTTTTTACAGTGCAGCTGGCTTGTACACTTTAAAAAATGCTAGGTTCCACACAATTCCTTCATGTCGTTTGTTCAACACAAATTGATCAAATTAACTTAATTCTTTTTACAAATTTAAGTGGATTGAACATAAAACAATTAAGTTGTCTCAAATAAAATCAATAATTGTGTTGTTTCAGCTCATTTTAAATAATTAGTTTGAACAAGCAGCAAAAATATTTTTTGAGTGCATGTGCTTCTTGACTTGAATTGTTTACTTGGGTATGTCACTTTAGTTTTTTTCTCGCGCTCTCATTTATTGCTGAATAACTAATCAAAGCACTCTATTCAACTGACGCTGATTCTACACGCTGAATCGGGGCAACTCGATTTGACGTTAACCCAACAAGAGGCGACAGGTGGAACAAACCAAACCAACAAGCCAGACTGACGCTGACCAAAGGCCAACCTTAGGCTTGGTGTTTCCCGGCCATTTCATGCCACTATGAGGATGCAGTCAGAAATGGGAAGAAACAGCATGGCGAAAAATTCCTAGTACTGGAAAACACCCATACACTCTCACATGCACATACACTAAGGCCAATTTAGTTTATTCAATTCACCTATAGCGCATGTCTTTGGACTGTGGGGGAAACCAGAGCACCCAGAGGAAACCCACGTGAACACATGGAGAACATGCAAACTCCACACAGAAATGCCAACTGACCAAGCCAGGACTCAAACCAGCGACCTTCTTGCTGTGAGGCAACAGTGCTAACCACTGAGCCACCGTGTCACCCTTGTTTATTTTCACATTATTAATCATACATTTGCACTGAATAAATGAGGAATGAGGAAAATCATCATGTATGAATGAGTCTTTCTTTTCTACGTGGTCAGTATATGAGTTTAGATGACAAAGCCTCTAAAGAGATAATTCACCCAAAAACGAAAATTCTGTCATCATTTACTCACATTTTATTTTTTACAAACCTCTTTGAGTTTCTTTATTCTGTTGAACACAAAAGAAGATAAAGAAACTCCCATTTTAAACCACTTAGCGAGTAAATTTTCATTTTAGGTGAACTATTCCTTAAGTGTCATCTGAACTTTACTTCTAAAATGAGCATTTTTCTCAGCCTCCTATGTTTATGTTCAGTTATTTTACTTTTAATTAAAAAAATATTTGTACATTGCCATTAAAGTGAAACCAGTAAACCTACACACAGGAGCCTGAGCAAAGAAAAACCCACACACACACATTTTAAAAGAAAATGTCAGATGGCATTTGGAGGCATTTGCATCTCCACTCTTCACCTATGAACTATTAATTGATTAAATTTACATAAAAGGTATCACAGAGATACTTGTTATCTTATCAGGATACAAGATGACTTGATGAGCTTTTTGTCATACATCGCCCATCCTTAATATGGAGAGTAGATTAAAAAATACAGACATTTTAATGTGTAATGCATCTTTCTTACCAAGTGTTTTAGAGAGATTAAAGAAAAGATCTGTCTGATACATTTTGTCACACTTTAAATAGTCACTAGTACAAAATATTAAGGTGCCATCACCAAATAGCGCCATCACACTGCAAAAAATGCAGGGTTCCACAATTCATTCATGTTGTCCTAACACAAATTGATTAAGTTAACCTATCAAATTTATGTGGTTTGAACATAAAACAATTAGGTTTTCCCCAAAAACTCTCAAGAATCGTGTTGTTTCAACTCATTTTAAATAAGTAGTTTAAACAAGCGAACAGCAAAATCTTTTATTTTTTTTGAGTGTATAACTGACATTTAGTTCTTCTACTAGTTCTTTTTCACACAGTTCCAAGCAGGAGTCCTGCATCAGCCTAGGAACTGCCATTTAGACGAATGGAGGTTTTTTTTGTTGGAAATACAAAATCGAAATATAATAAAATGACATTTAACTTCACAAATTATGTATCAAATATGGAAAGCTCAACACAAGAGCGCCGTATTAAGTCCAGAAAAAGAATATACAAAAAAAATCATAAACTAAAATATATTTTTTTTTAAACAACAACAATATAAAACAGATATCGGCTATAGCAAGTTATACAATACAAATAATTGGTGAATTTTCTAAATAAAATTAAGTGTAAAAATCTATTAAAAGGGTATATATGATTTTATATTTTAAATTGTATTTATTTTGCTTTGTGGATAATTGGAAATGTAAGATATGCCGTAAATGTTTAACAGTATTTTTATCCGATGTATGATATAATTTATTTATTAATACTTGACAGAGGAAGCCTGATTGGATGATAATTTGGATGAATGGAGTTGATAACTAATAGCTATTAGGCATCTCCATTTATTACAGACATCCTTGATGATGCCTGCTGGTTTGGAAACAGACAGTTATTACATTTTAATTAAAAGATCAGGATTTTATATCAATTTTAACTTAACTGTTGTTTAAAACCCTGAAAAAATATTTATATTTTATTTTTGTATTTTACTTTGCACCAAGACATTGCACTGTGTGCTTTGGAGAGTGACACCTTGCAGGCATTTCTGTCCTTGACTTAAAAAAAATAATAAATAAATAAAAAAAACAGAGAAAGTTGCTCCAATGTAACAGTCAAAATTCAATTACATAAGCAAAAAATGCTTTTGCGGCTTCCACCCAAGGACTGTTCATAAATGTCGAATGCTCATCAATATAGTGGCATCACATCCAGTGCTGTCCTTCCAGATTTACCCTTTGCATTCCATTTTATTTCTAGTAATACCCACTCATCTAAAAAAAAATCTAACTCTTTGCAGTGTTACAGCACAGATGATGGAGAAATTATGTTGGCCTGATGATTCAAGCAGATTTTAGTTAATATCATTCATAATCATAATACAAGCTACTCAAACTAAAAAAATAATACTGTAATATGCTAAATAAATTCTCCTGTCCCACACAGCAGGTAGCAAGTTAATATGGTCTCGACTAATGTTTTTATATGTATATATTAGAGTAGAGAAATCAAAAAGTGAGGTTTGATCTGTGATTTATAGACTCAATTGTGCGGATGATTGGTAAGCATATCTCTTTTCCTGACGACAGCTAGTTGGGGAAAAAAAACTTCTTGCATTAAGTTTCCCAAAACAGACATATAATAATACATAAACAATATGAAAAAGCAAATACATATCATACCTGTGGGAAAGGTGAGACAGGACGGAACGGTGTGAATTCACTGCGGATACACAGTTTCCACAGCAGCTCCAGCAAATCAGTGGCTGTGACCATTTACAACTTTACGGCGGACAAACGCGGCATTTCTGAGCTTACTGTGTTAATCCTGCGAAGTGTTCATTCAACACTGTGGTTCAACGATTGAGTATAGGCTTAAATGTATCGTTACGTAGCGCAAATTCGACCCAGTCGCTCGTATTTTACCAGCGTTAACCCAGCTGCTGGAGAAGTCTCCACCCACAGCGATGACCAAGCTCAGATGAGAAAACCTCGCGATATCTTATCGCCGCTAATCAGTCTGACGTTTGCACTCTGTGTTATCGCGAGAAAATCGCAGCACAATTGAGACTCCCAAATGAGAGCGCTCAATGAAAAGACTAATATCACATTTATTTTCTAGTTAATAGCATTTATTTTTAATCATTCCAGTATATTGTTATTAAATCATAAATACAGACAGATAAAGAGTGTTATATAACGCCACGTCTCCACTTAATAACTGGAAATGCCTATTATTATTATTTTTACTTAACTAATTTAGGAACAGATTGTCATAAAGATGCGTTTGATGATTGACTCATTTAGGTTAGTATAAGTGTACAGCTTCATCAATTTATTTTGTATGGTGTTTGATTGAATGAACACAGTTTATAGACTTCTGAATTTACAGCATTTCATTTCAGCAGCCCTTATTACCATAACTTCATAGATTTTACACTGCCTCGGGGAAAGTGAAATAATTGTAATACATCTCTTTTGAACGCAGACCCGAACAGCGTGACCCGAATATCACTGATCTTTTATTTTTTTTAAAAAGCACTGTGACATTACTCGTGCTAGAACTTTAAACGTCTCGTGTTTTGAAAAGGATTTATTTGTCTTACAAGTCATCACAAGGTATGCCCATTGTAGTCGACTCTTAGTGGTAACACGACGCCCTCTAGGGCTCATTTGTGGTACAACAAACATTTTAAAGGGCGTTTAAAAAACGGCGGCAAACTTTAAGATTTAATCTTTTAATGACTAACGTAACTTTTAAATGCCCCCTTGTGTCGTAGTAAACATAAACATGATTTTACTCATTTAATTACGATTTATTCTGAGGTAAACCTTAGCTCTTTAAATGCAACGAGCGCCCACTATTGACCACCAGAGAGCAGTCGAAAGCTTTTTTTAGTTGTGCTTTGAAAGAGTGGTCCTTGAGATATTTCACTCAAAAATTAAAATGTACTCACTATTTTAGGCTAATCACCCTCAAGTGGTTTCAAACCTGTTTTCTGTTGAACACAAAAGAAAATATTTTGGAGAATGTTGGAAACCTGTAACCATTGACGTCCATAGTAGGAAAAACAAATGGAAGTCAATGGTTACAAGTTTCCAACATCTTTCAAAAATAACCTCTTTTGTCTTCAACAGAAGAAAAACAAAAAAATTCAAACAGGTTTGTGACAAGGGAAGGGTGAGTAAATGATGACAATTTTCAGTTTTTGGGGTGAACTATCGCTTTAATGAGTGTAATGGAAAAATAACTGCTGAATTTAATATTAATTCCGTATAGTTTTCTATATTATAAAGTAACGGTTTGTATAATCCAGAAACTTTCTATCTCATACACTTAGGACACACTGACCTGCATTTCTCTGTGAATTTCAGTTTTACAACATTGATAAGAGCCATTGCAAATCCATGTCTCTTGGGTCAAAAACCTAGATATATGACCTGTGACTAATCTGTATTTAGTTCTATCAGATGGTCCACATGGCTGATTGCTGTTGCATGTTTGTACTATGATAACCTCATATTGTATAACAATAATGCTTCAATGTAAGGTTCATACTACTTGAATGGATGTGTCCCTTCCAACAAAATAAGATCTAATGAAATAAGATTCAGGGCCTCACGGTGGCGCAGTGGGTAGTACTATCGCCTCACAGCAAGAAGGTCGCTGGTTTGAGCCTCGGCTGGGTCAGTTGGCATTTCTGCATGTTCTCCCCGTGTTGGCGTGGGTTTCCTCCGGGTACTCCGGTTTCCCCCTCAAGTCCAAAGACATGCGGTAAGCTAAATTGTCCTTAGTGTATGAGTGTAAATGAGTGTGTATGGATGTTTCCCAGTGATGGGTTGCAGCTGGAAGGGCATCCGCTGCGTAAAATATATGCTGGATAAGTTGGCGGTTTATTCCACTGTGTCGACCCCAGATTAATAAAGGGACTGAGCCGAAAAGAAAATGAATGAAAAAATGAAATAAGATTCAGTAAAATGAGAAATAGTTTTCAAATAAGCCTATAAGTGATATAATGAAGCTGCACTATAGGCCGTGAAATAAAATTGCAGAGGCCAATATGAAAATTCTAAAGTTTAAAGGGGTAGTCCACAAAAAAATTTAAATTTCAACTTCTTATGAACAAAAATTAAGATATTTTGAAGAAAACTGAAAGCCCATAACTATTAGCTTCCATAGTAGGACAAACAAATGGAAGTCAATGGTTACAGGCTTCCAGATTTCTTCAAAATATCTTCTTTTGTGTTCAACAGAAGAAAGAAATTCATAAAGTTGTGAAACAAGCAAATGTTTGGGTAAACTATACCTTTTTTCCTTTTTTTTTCAATAATTCTTTGAGTGTAGAAAGTCATGTGCAATGAGAAATAGAAAAAATTACTTTCAAAAACCCCATACAAATTATCCTTGCTTTGAGAATTAAAGCGAGACCAATATTGTCGAAAAAAAAAAACATTGATAAAATATATTTTATTAGAAGTGAATATATTTTGTAAAAACTGTATAATGTGCTGCTTCAGTATTCTTCCAGTGAACACATACTGATGTAAGCAGTGAATGATGACTGATAAAGTGTGTTACAGTTATTCATTCATTCATTTTCATTTCGGCTTAGTCCCTTTATTAATCTGGGGTCGCCATGTGTTACAGTTACATTATGATTATTCCTATCAGAAACCAAAGCTGAGTAATACTTACACTTAAATGTATATTAAATTTGATTGCTTATCTAATAATAAATGTACTTTAATTGCTTTGCTGTTTGCAAAATAGCGTCATTTTTTAAAATATCAAATAAATATCAAATAAATATCAAATAAATATCAAATAAATAAAAAAATATCAAATAAATATTCATATAAATATCATTCATTTTCATTTCGGCTTAGTCCCTTTATTAATCTGGGGTCGCCACAGCAGAATGAACCGCCAACTTATCCAGCATATGTTTTACACAGCGGATGCCCTTCCAGCTGCAACCCATCACTGGGAAACATCCACACACTCTTATTCACACACATACACTACGGACAATTTAGCTTACCCAATTCACCTGTACCGCATGTCTTTGGACTGTGGGGGAAACCGGAGCACCCGGAGGAAACCCACGCCAACACAGGGAGCACATGCAAACTCCACACAGAAACGCCAACTGACCCAGCCGAGGCTCGAACCAGCGACCTTCTTGCTGTGAGGCGAACGTGCTACCCACTGCGCCACGGTGCAGCCTGAACCGAAACACACATATTTAACTGATTATTGCTGATGAAAATTATGAATTATTGTCATGTTCTGTACTAATTGATCGGACTAAAAAAAAAAGTATTCTGTGTACCAATCCACTGTAAGACACGCACTTGCGAACTTCCCTTACCTTGTTCCCTCGCCTCTATTTTAAAGTGCGTTCATCAAGTGAATGAGGGAAGTTTACATGCACATATCCCGATCCTTCAATTTTGACCAAGGGAGCGAGTCAGCTTCATATGTCCATTCCAGAACATGTCCCAGAATGTGACTGTGACATCACAAAAGTGTAGTTCCCAAGTGCTCAAGGGTTTAGGGCATTCCATTTAAACCCATTCAGATGTAGCGGCTGTATATTCGCTTATTAAGTTGTGGCGAATTTAACAAACTATCTGAAAAGCTGTTTATGACACTAAAAATGTCTATCTCTGTTATAGTACAATTCATATATTGCATCAGCATTAGCTGTCGAAGGAGGGGATTTATGAAGCTAGAGACGTGATCCTCAATATAGTCACATCAGCCAGTCACATTGAACTCTAAACTTCAAAAAGAGACTTTTGATAGCTAGTTTTTCTAGTACATATATAAAGATCAATCTTAGAGAACTGGGTTATTATTACCCACTACAAATATACGAGAGCTCCCTCATCCTCCATTCAAGGGTCCCAACATGTTCAAAGTTCAGAAAAATATCAAATAAACATAGTCTCGGGACTGTTGGTGTCTGAAGGGGATGTCCAGGTCCTAACCTTGAACTCACTACTGAATTAAACGTACAACTCAACTCTCCTGTTTCCACCAAAACTGTTTGTCCAGAGTTCCACAGGGTCAATATACATGGCCAAGCTGCTATAGCCAAATCTTTGGTCACTCGTGCCAATGCCAAACATTGGTTTCAATGGTGCCAGCAGCAAAAATCTGGTCTGGCTCACATCCGGGAGAGTAATGGTGTGGAGAAGCCCCAAGAAGTGTATCACCCAGGCTGTATGGGGGTGGATCAGTGATGGTTTGGACTACAAAAACATGGAATTCCTAGGCCCAATACCTGTGCTAGATGGGCACTGTCAAGGACTACTGAAACATTCTGGAGGACTAAGGGCACCCAATGGTTCAAGCATTGTATCCTAAAGGCGGTGCCGTGTATCAGGATGATAATTCACAAATACACACAGCAAGACTGGTGACAGAGGGGTTTGAACATGAAAGTGACATTGAACATCTCTCATGGCCTGCACAATCACCAGATCTAAATATTATTGAGCCACTTTGGGGTGTTTTGGAGGAGCGAGTCAGGAATTGGTTTCCTCCACCAGCATCACATAGTTGACGAAAGTGAAGAGTGTGGGAGAGAGGACGGTGTCGCGGAAGCCGCCCTGAATAAGATGCTGGCTGGGGTGTGGGGTTGAATTTTGGCGACAGACTTTCGCGGTCACTGCCTTGAGACTATTCTGCTCCCTAGGTCGCCTCTATGGATGCGCCAGTACTGATTGTGGTCTAAAACCAGGCATTTCAGTTTTATTGTCCAACCCCTGTATTTCTGTGTTCAGTGACCGATGTAACCCACAATGCATGCCTTGCACGTAGCCGTGCATTTATACTTCTGAGTTCTATTTGTCTTGCTCTGACAATAGCTCTTCCTAAATGCTAGCTGGCAGTGGGATTTCTATGTTTTTCTCTGTCAAGTTTCTTCGCAGGTATTTTATTTACTCCGGAAATACCTGTAATGTTAATTACTGTACAAGTAGATGAAATTCGCTCATTCAGAGCCGTGAACCGGTGGATATGCAGCCGGTGTCAGCCACAGTGGAGGGCATGCGACTGTTTGAAGGCTGCGCCGGACCATCCGTGTGCACTTGACACAGAAGTATAACTGAGACTTAACCCTTAAGACAGAAGCAAAGTACAATCGCGGTTTATTTTTCTAATAAAAAGTAGGGAGAATAGGAATCTACGCCATGGTAAGTTGTATCTCGCCATGTTTTCAGACATGCTCAGAGCGCAAAATATAAACCAATGCAAATCACCACATTAAAAGCAGAACATTTTATACAAACACTTTTTTGAAAAATATCTAACAAACTCTGTTTTTACTTTATAAATGCTCTTTTTGTGTACGAGAAGGTGCGAATATGCATGTCATAATATTCTGCCTCCAGCGCTGAAGTGGAGCTAGAGACGCAGAGCACAGATGCAGAGGTAGCAGATCAAATGACTGAACCAGCTTATTCGTAATCATTTCCATATATGACTTTCTGCTTTATATGAAGTGTCAGTGGTTACAGTTTATTGCAATTCAGTGTGTAGATACAATAAAAAGCAATGGGATCCAGTTTCCCTCATCCCAAAATCCCAGAATGCATTGCGCTGTAACAACAAATTCCCATTCTTTATATTTTTTTGTCTTATTTAAATATACTAAATACTATGTTTTGACATTGTCAGCATGAAGGAGAAATTTGCACCCTGGAAAAGCGTGAAAACCTGTCTACACAGGCTTGGCCACGTCGCGCCCCCTGTTGGCGGTATTTGTCAGTGCAGCTCTGCACAATGTCTCTCAGCCAATGTTTCTGTGCAGTTCACGGGTTTTCAGGGCGGAGAGCGAGAAGCGCTGAGAGTCGCACTTCCACCAGCAGCCTTTCCACACACACACACACACACACACACACTGATCAGTACTAAACCCCACACACACATACACACACACGGGGCTGGACTCACAATCAGCCGGGTCTTACCATTGCCGTCTTCGGCTCTATAGCCGCCGGAACATTTGGGAATTTCAAGTGGTTTTAATGTTCGCCGGAGCGAGCGGTAAGTCAAAAGCTTTGTGTGATAGTGCGTTAGAATGCTAACACGGTTAGCTTGTTAGCATCTGTTTAAGGCAATATAACCGTGGGCTACACAACATCCATTAATCCGGATGTGTTTTTGACAGCTGTATGCATGGTTTGTGGGAGCAAAAGATGCTGGATCGGCCTGGTTTCAGCGTATGTGTGGTCATCACGGACTGTGTCAGGAGAGTGTAGCCAGTTAGCTATTATTTATATCCCCTTCCTCTCTATGGATGCGTGGAGCTCATAAGGAGCTTATGGGCCAGATCAGGCCTGGCATGCATGGGCATATCAGGTCTGCTTTCACATGATGTGCACATCACCAAACATGGATGCTTTTCTTCTCTCTGCACATGTGGATTTGTTAGCATCGACGCTAGGAACAACTGTTTCACGATGGTGGACTTTAACTAGTGTGTTTTGTTTTAGGATGTACGTCCCTAATTGCATGCCATCAAGAAGACTAATGTTGTTGAGTGTGTATCTTGGTAACTGTGGTTTGAAGCTCTCAGCATTAAAGGTTATATCCATTTGTTGTGATCACATTACTGATCCAATGCTGCTTGCCTGTGTTTGCAGGTTTCGTTTTAGTCTAATGGTATTATGAACACTAAAACGCTGATATTTGCTGGATTTGGTGCCTTAAAGTCTTCACTTAGAGCATTAATTGTTCATCAGAATTTCGGGCTCAATTGCAGAGGCAAGTAAGAGATCAGGTTCAGTTCTAGTGCTGTAGACTTGGTCAATATATCTCATGTCACAGTGGAATGTGTAAGGTGTGGAGCACGTTCCTTCAGCCTACTGTACTGTAATCTTGTTGTTACGCAACCTGAAAGGTAAACCTGGGCCCATGACTGCTGGCCATATGATCGTATGTTGATTTTGCAAGGTTGTCTTATGTAAGTAATAACCATAACTTTTGGACTAGTGATTTAAAACAGTCATATATGGCTTAAAGAGACCGCTCGCCCAAAACTGAAAGATCTGTCATCATTTACTCATCATTCACTTGTCTCAAACCTGTTTGGGTTTCTTTCTTCTGACGAACACAAAAGAAGATATAAAAAGAAATGCCGAAAACCTGTAACCATTGACTTCCATAGTATTTGTTTTTCGTAACATTTTCCTTACTGATTTTGTAAGAAAGAAACACCCTCAGGTGGTTTCAAACCTGTTTGAGAGTAAATTTACATTTTATGGGTGAACTATCCCTTTAACCCT
>CAIGQW010055764.1:4105909-4157888 GCA_903798125.1 Danio choprae | reverse complement strand
AGTGTTTCATAAGTCAAAGTATGTTTTTATATATGGGCTAAATTTAAAACACTACAGGTAAACAAAAATCTAGATATTATTAGAATATGAAACACTGCTGGGTTAACCATGACCTTACCTGAGTAATTATACTGTGCAATATTGCGCAACAGTTACAGTACATTCCAGGCAATGAAGAGGCATTGACTAGCAGATTGTTTGCTGATATGCTGGTGTATCAGGAATTCTCTCTCTAAAAAAAAAGGTGGAACTGGTGGTTGTAAAAGGATTGTAAATATGTTCTGATTTCAGTGTTTGGAGCCTTCAAGATAGGGGTTGGCTGTGCAGCTGGGGTCATTTGAATCCATTATGACTGCATGGTAATTGGTCGTCGGCCAGTATTGGGCATTACAACTGGGAGATGATTTATTTAAGCTTTGCTGTAGGCTGCTCAATAGGCAATGCTGAAATCTGAAATGCTGTTTGCGCTAATCTCCCACTTTGGTTGTGTACAACAGGGTTTGGAGCATCTGGGCCCTGTTGTTTGGAAGAAGTCCAGATTTGTTGAATGCATACTAATATTATCCTTGGAAATTCTCACCACTGTAGTGTGGGCTTTGGTGTTAATATCAGTAATAATCAGCTGTTTATGATGACAACATAATCATTAGTGTAAGGGGCTGAACAATGATCCAAATCCTCGAACGATTGCTCTTCTTAAGCCTCAACAAGCTCGTTTTTATGAAAAGAGAAGGCCATTTCTTTTGATTGAACAAAAGCTGGTGTAGTGGCCTGTAGTGTTCATTGTTAATGAACCAAGCCATTATTTGCGTACTATAAAGCACTATGGAAAATTAATGGACCTTGCAGGCAAATTAATGTTATTTACCAAGGCTAGCATGCTACCACTTCTCATACTTGGGTTTAGATGTCTCAATGAACCCACAACTCTTCTAAAAAAAATAATTCTGTCATGATTCGCGTCATTGCAAAAGTGTGTGGAAGTCATAAATGTAAAGCCAAAATATTATGTGCCAAGTGAAATAATTTTTAGTGATGATACTAATTATTTTTAGTATTATAGCTGATATACTGAAGTTGTAATTCTTATTAGTAGTATTTTGAAACTCCATAAGTGATATATTGATTGATTCTTCCATAAAAAAACCTTTAACATGATTGTACTATTTCCATTCCTTACTTATTCAGTCTAAGAAAAGTTTGTGTGTGTGTTTGTTTGTTTTTTGGGGGGGAAGCAAAAATTATTATTTTTCGGCATTGATGCAAGACACTCTTTTGGAACCTTTAGTTTTAAGAATGTACAAATATGTTATGAATATTAACCAATAAAACAGTGTAATTTTACTTAAATAAGGGCTGCACGTTATTGGAAAAATCTGACATTGCAAATATTTTTGTTCTGCCACAACATATATTGCGATATGAATATAATTTCACCTGATGATTCGAATAGCTCTATTTGGAAAGATTTCATTGATTTAGCTAGACTGTGATGATGAAGTCTTTTTCTATGCATTGCATCTGCATAAATTATAACAAATTACAAGCAAAAATAAATAAATAAAAAAGTGCTTTATGGTTTTCTGAGGAGTCTAACAGTATTTATGTACAGAAATTGAACAATCAAATGTAATATAACATGGGTCATCATTGTATAAATAATAAAAAAAATACAATTTAATAATATCTTTATCTTTTAATCTTTAATAAGTAACCTAATCACCATGTCATATCGTACACATCTCATATCGATGCTCAAATGATATCTTGTTCAGCCCTAGTGTGAATTGCATATAAGTTTGGAATTGCTTGTTTACATTCACAGCAGACTATTTGCATGCTAGGCATTTCATTTCACTGTCTGCTATGTAAGAGTTAAATAATATACAAAATACACATTAAAATGTTAACTTCATTTGCCTATGAACACCGTTTCCTGTTGTGTTCATTTGTGCTATTCTTAGTTCACCCAAAAATTCAAAGTTGCCGTTAAGTTATTTACCCTCAAACCATTCAGAATGTTAATGATTTAAGGAAGAAATATTTTAAGCTGAATGGTATTGTTTAGGCGATTCATAAAGTGCAAATCAAAGACTATAGACATTGTGAGAGTTGAAAAAAATGTCTCCGGCATGAAACCGTACACAACACTCACTTTTAAATTGATACTCTGTATAGAATGCTATACAATTAGATATTTGTGCAAGCCTGATTTATATTACATTGTGATAGTCATACTTTATGTAGTTGTCTATACGTTACTAAGCAACCCCAACAGGTGCCGAATGGTGACGCTAATGTGTGTACCCTCATAGAAAACGGTTTACACTTCTAAATAGCATGGCACTTCGCGCTATGGCGCATCCGGTTTTTTACCCCCATTTATTCAAAAGTCCATATCAGGCTTTACAACTCTTTATCACCAGCAACAACTTTTTTTAAGTTATAGATGATCAGATAATTTTCTTCTTTTTGAAGACTTTTTGGATGTATATCAGGATATTTATGAAGTACAGTGTGGTAGCCAGATAATGAAGCAATGTTAATTTCGATTTAAGGCTGGGAAACACCAAGCTGACGGTCGACCGTTGGGCCGTCAATCATTATTGGTCCAGGTAGATGGTTTAGTGTCTTCCACACGTTGCCTCTCATCAAGTTAAGGTCAGAGCGAGTTGGCTCAATTCAGCATGTCGAATTTGTGTCGGCTGTCACCTGAAGAGAGCACTCTGATTGGTTATTCAACAACGAATCGGAGCGTGAGAACAAAAATTGAAGTCACGTACTCAAGCATACTCAAATTTTTGGCCGACAACACAGTTGGTTTTCACTAGGTGTCTACTGGCTCTTAGAATCACTAACACGGTGCAGGGCTCTAGAGTGCGACCAGTTTGGGCACATGTGCAACCAGGATTGTCGCGATACTGGAATTCAGTACCAATCGATACTGAAATTTTTAAAACGTCCATTTCCCACTATCTTAAACACCACTGATTTGCCATTGTGTTCACGTGCTCACAGAAATGACTGATTGGCCGTGAAGGTCATCACTTCACCAAACTCACCAATGTTTACTGAGTGTAACCACAGATAATTAGCGCTGTTTAAGAATGTGCTCCACAGCACTCAAATGTTCGCAGGAAATGGACGTTTTTTAAATTTCGATACCGATTGGTATCGAATTCCAGTAGCGTGACAACTCTATATGCTTATATGGATAGCAAAAAAAAACAAAAACTTGTAAAACCGCAGTGTTAAATGCGATGCTGTCAAAAATTAGCGTGCACTCAACTTTTGTGCTGGTGCACCTAAAATATAAAGTTACGTGCACAAGTGCAACCAGTGCAAAAGGTTAGTCTAGAGCCCTTTGTGACGACTTAATTTCAAACTAATGTATAAAAATGTAAATCTTTCTCCATCCTGTATAGTTTGCCTACATGCACACAAAAAACATCCCTCTTCCAGTCTAAACTAACATGTGAATTACCACCAAATGGTGACTCATGTGAAAGTTTGGTTTCCGTTTCAGGTCACTAAAGTCTAGTTTGGACCTTCATCAACAGGCTACCATGTTGCCGTTCCGGTCTTTTCCTTATAAACCTAATGTTATACCTTTCTACAGTAGTATCCCTGCAAATTCATGCTGTTGCTTGACTAAGTGCAACACTTTACAATAACACTAGTGTGCATAAGAAATAATGAAATTAAACTCAGGTTGACAGGTAGAAAGGCGGGAAACCGGACCAGCTATTCAGGATGAAAGTGGCAAATGTAAACACTGCACCAAATCTTTCAATCGGGAAAATTTTAATCAGAATGACAAAAAGGTGTACGTGTAAACTTAGCTATTGATTCAGTGTAGCTAATATACACACAATATAGAATCATCTTACAGAAAAAAACAAAACTGTTTATACACTCGACTAAAGTGAGCTTGAAGTAAAACTAGTTTGAAAGTCCAAACTTGCGAGTCAGTAGAATGTAAAAGCACCACCTGATATGTGGATTTACAGAGGAAATCTGACACATAGTGATATATGTGAGCCTGGACAACAAAACCAGTTAAAATAGTTTTTATTTTTCTTATAAGTTCTTATAGTTTTATTTCTTTTAGTTTGGCTGCAATAAAAGCAGTTTTTAATTTTTCAAAAAATGTTTTAAGCTTAATTTTATTAAGAAATATTTTTTCCAATTATCAACAGAACAAACCACTGTTATCCAATAACTTTCCTAATTGACGTCATACCTAGTTATGCCTTTAAATTACACTTTAAGCTGAATATTAGTATCTTCAAAGTAAAACATTATGTACTGTCCATCATGGCAAAGACAATATAAATGAGTTATTAGAATTTAGTTATTAAAACTACTGTTTAAAAATGTGTATAAATATGGTATAATGTATAGTTCTGGCAATTATTAAAAACTTTTAAAAATATTTTGCATGTATCAATTCACCTTTGCCCTATTGTTGGAATATTTGGTTTAATTACAGATCCCACTGCAGACAATAATACCAAAAGTATGATTTCTTTTTCAACATTAATTTCTGGACGTCTTATACTGTTTAAATGAAAACTAATTTACACCAGCTTTTAATAATTGGATTAGGGATCTTATGTACCATCTTACAATGGAGACGATTCGGTACTCCACCAAAGGTTGCAGTCAAAATTTTATCTTATTTGGCAGCCAGTGTTGACGTAAATAGAGCAAATGGATCCAAACGTAATATTTTGCAGTTTGTTTTTTGTTTTACACATTTTTTTCTTCCCTCCGTTTTATTTTCAGATAATTTTATTTCTTTATTTTTGTATTTGTCAACCCTATTCATTGTGTATATATGTGTACAATAGATGAGTGAACATATAAGGGAACATTTATCTGCTTGTATTTACTTATGTATGTATGTATGTGTATATATATATATATCACGACATGATGTAAAACAGATAAAAAAATATGCATAGTATATTGTATAGAAATGGTGCAGTGGGGTTTATCTTTTAATCTTTAATAAGTAATCTAATCACCATGTCATAAGGTTATTATAGTTTACGAAAACTAACATTTAAAAACATTTTCGTTAACTGAAAAATAAAAACGAGAACTAAGTTAAACTGTATTGTGTTCATACAAAACTAACTAAAATTATAGCAAAAACGCATATAGCTATAAATGAGCAAAAACTCTCATTTAAAAATTATAGCAAAAACGTCCTTCGTTTTTGTCTTTGTAAATGTATTTAATACTTTTATGTAAATGTAAATGTATTTACATACTAAGCCTACTGTAAGCCACTGCCACCTACTGTAAGCCTACTTAAGCCACTGCCAGGTGACCCGTACGACACCTCAGAGTCTGTCATTCTAATGCCATTGGCCACATCAAGCTGGTTCCCTTTCAGTCATCCTCGCTGTTGCTCCTATGACAAAACCAACGAGTGGACATGACAGCAGCATGGTGACAGCATTAAATACGACCCGATCATAGACTAGTATTAATTTAACACATTTGTGCCAAATAATGGGTTTTATTTCTGTATTAGTGATCCTGATCGTGAACAAATCGTTCTTATTAACTGGATCTCCTAAGTGAACCGGATGAACTAGTTTACCAAATAGACTGAATCATTCGGGTCTCCAGTAAGCTCTTATCCACAAACTACTTACTTTTTAACGTGTGTGATACCGCCCTCTTGACTCGAAATAAACCAATTTCCCGAGTTATTCAGTTAGAACAGTAGGCTACACAGAGATCAGATTTGAGAACCGGTCAACTGATAATACTGCACATGCGTGATTTAGCAGGTGAACCGAACACAAACAGTAAATGACAGCCTGCTGTGACTGAAGCAAATTTAAACAATTGCAGCGCGGGTAAACCAAGGGCTTAAATGAGAGGATCTGGCAAAACGTACGTTTATTTCATAGCAAAGTCATAATGGAATTTAAATAAGCGAATCATGCTTCAGTTGTGTTACAAAACGTAATTGTAAGACACTTTTTAGATCCTGGCGATGTTTTAACTGATTGAAATTATGATTGCTGACTACATATTTTTGAAATGTTGAGTCCAAACATGGGAAGATTGACACAAAAGATCCGGTTCGCGTTAAAGATCCGAACTTCCCATCGCTACTGTGTATCTAACCTCAGAAGCAGCCTTGCACACTTATTTTACTTAAGGCTGCTTTCTTGTGGGCTGTTGTATTTGAATTTGAGGATGGGTAGATGATGGTGTTCATGTGTCCTCTAAATATATGTTTCAAAAAATGTATCTTTTTGTATGTATTTATTATACAATATATTTTCTGATGACTTTAAATCTTGCACCTAACAAATATCCGTATTTACAAAAAACAAAACTAACACTGAAACTAATAAAAACTAAACTAAAACCAAGCAATTTCAAAATATAGAAACTAATAAAAACTAGCAAATCTACCTCTAAAAACGAATTAAAGCTAACTGAATTTGAAAACAAAAAGTCAACACGAAATAAAGACTAAAACTAATGAAAAATCCCAAGCTATTATAACGTTGGTGGGGGGCTCTGTTGGAGCAAAGATAATTTCTCTCTATTTTTCCAATCTTTTTTGAAATTGTTGTTTTATTGAATAAAATGTCAATAAAAAGAAACAAATATATAATGCATCTAAATATAATACAATAAATATAGTATAAATAAATATAAGCATTAAATAATAATGCTTCTTTTATATGTTTTTGCAGTGGCACTCTTTATTTTGTACATTGTCTCTTAATGAATGACATGTTGACATTTATTTATTTAAATTTTTTTTTGAGAAATGGAAAATACATGTGAAAGTCATGGTAGTCATCTCCAGCACTGGCCTGAGGTTAATGCCACTAAAATTGAATCAGACCTTTTACAAGGCAGCGTCTCCTCTGGAGCACCGGCTTACATGCCAGACTCGTGGCTTTTATTTTTTTCACTAACAAGAAGAAATCAATACAAATCTATGATGGTCCTCGTTGAAGCCTGTGGCGGTGCAACCACTCTCTATAGCTTGGGATGATGGGAGTATTTCTGATTTCCAGCTGTTGGGCCATACAAGCATGAGAATCCTGTATTACTGAAACTAAAATAAAAAGTTCATCTTAAATCTGAAATTTTGCGTCTATCATAACTAGGCGACCATCAACCATTTTCTCAGAGGATAACAAATGGACAAACAGATACAATTTTATGGAAAAAGTAAAAAGCACTGCAGTGAATTGAGAATTAGTTTGCCGTTATCACTGAAATGTGTATATTTCATACAAAATGTGAAGCAGATTGGTTAGTTCTACTTGCATGAATTGCAGTGCACATTCGGAAAGTTCAGATGTTTTTCAACTAAGTGTAGCCGGAAAATGCATGCACGTCACGTGCGCGCCGCTTGCACATCATGTGTGCATCGCTCCTTATTTTTGCGCACACGCTAAGCTTATTGGTATTGCTTCCTAGGTGCTCGCTCAGCAGCCACACTTTAATATAACTATAGCCTTCATACCGAAACTTCACACCAAACTTTTTTTTATCGTTATTGACAATGGTTTATAGTCGGTAAATACTGATGCGGATTTTATGGCCCAGCCCGAGTTTCAACATCAATATTGCAATGTGTGCATCTGCAGTAGTCACATAGTAGAATCTGCAATGTTGAGACATTAAGGTAGCGTTCATAAAATAAAACACCCGCGAAGAAACTCGACACAGAGGAACATAAAAACCTACAGCCAGCTAGCGTTTCGGAAGTGTTATTGCAGAGCAACACAAAGTATAAATGCACGACTACGCGCAAGGTATGCGCCGTGGGTCATGCCGATTTCTCGACGCAGAAGTGTAAACCAGCCTTAAGCCAAAACTTGGCAACAAAAAACGTTTTAAATACTAACATACTATGCTAACTAACTAATAATTCAATAAAAAAAAGTAAAACAGTAATAAAACATTTGTCAAATAAATATTTTAAACATAATTTCAATTCTGTGATTCCATCTGTTTTCGTTAACATTTTGGTGATCCCAGTTTATTGAAATTGTCCAACAAGTCATGGAGAAATAAATTGAGATAAGTGTCCAACAATGAGGATAAATTGCTCTCATGTTATTTATGTGTTATTAAAAACAAGCTTATTGGTATTGCTTCCAAGGTGCTCACTCAGCAGCCACATTTTAATAAAAATATAGCATTCATACCGAAACTTCATACCGAACTTTTTTTTTTATCGTTATTGACAATGGTTTATGGTCAATAAATACCGATGCGGATTTTATCATCCAGCCCTAGTTTCAACATCAATATTGCAATGTGTGCATCTGCAGTAGTCACATAGTAGGATCTGCGATGTTGAGTCTGAATTATAGCTGAGCAGGAGCCACAGAACACATGTGGTTTGCAGAGTCACTGCTAAGTTTAACCATACTATTTAAACTATAACTTTATCATTAGTGTGTTTTTAAGGCCTGTGACTGAGAGTTTAAAACATTTTTTTTGGCACAAACAATTATTATGTTTGGAGGTGTAACAAAGATTACTTGTATTTCATAATTTATATGAACTTTATACAATTTATGCAAAAATTCTTACTTTGAAAACTTGTTTATAGTCCAACAATCTACATTTCAAAGCGAAAACAAGATTATTTTACTTACCCCATTGGCAGATAGTTTAGCTTGTTTTAAGGGAAAATCGCTTCATTTTGACTTATTTCTTCTGAAGGTGAAAACTAAACAGTATTTTTGCTTGATTCATGAATTTTAGATATTTGGACTAGAAACGAGACAATGCAAAGAAAGAAAAGCATTAGTCCATTTCTGTACCTGAATACTGTCAAATAGAGCTATTTAAACCATTTGGTCAAACTGTATTCATATCGTAATATTTATTCCAGAAAAGTAAAATATTGAAATATCAGTTTTTTCTATGGTCTCAGCCCTATTACAAAATTAAAAAGTGATAAATGTGGCTATTAATGGTTGTTTCTGTATTTTATAACTAATTGTGTTCTGGTCTCTCTCTGACAGGAACCTGCCATCATGGGATTGCAATTACCAGCCAATGTACTGAAGTGAGCTGGATTTTTCCTCCAGTTTAAGCCCTGCCCCTCCCTCAGGGGCCACTTCCCCTCCATCCCACCGGAGGACCAGCAATCATGGCAGGAATCAAGCGCGGGTACGACGGGAAGATCGCCGGACTGTATGACCTGGACAAGACACTGGGCCGCGGGCACTTTGCCGTCGTCAAACTAGCACGTCATGTCTTCACCGGTGAAAAAGTGGCAGTCAAGGTAATAGACAAGACCAAGCTTGACACGGTCGCGACTGGACACCTCTTCCAGGAAGTCCGCTGTATGAAACTGGTCCAGCATCCCAACATCGTTCGGCTCTATGAGGTCATCGATACACAGACCAAACTTTACCTGATCTTAGAGCTTGGCGATGGTGGTGACATGTTCGATTACATCATGAAGCATGAGGAGGGCCTGAACGAAGAACTGGCCAAGAAATATTTCGCTCAGATCGTGCATGCCATCTCGTACTGTCACCGCTTGCATGTGGTCCATCGTGACCTAAAGCCGGAGAATGTGGTGTTTTTTGAGAAACAGGGTCTGGTCAAGCTCACCGACTTCGGCTTCAGTAATAAGTTCCAGCCAGGAAAGAAGCTGACCACCAGCTGTGGCTCGCTGGCTTATTCTGCCCCTGAGATCCTGCTGGGAGATGAGTACGATGCACCTGCTGTGGGTAAGTGTGTGTAATTCATTCACACTCCAAAGTACATTACAAAGAATCAGTATGCCTGAGGCGTTTAGTAAGTACTGTGTATTTCCTGTTAGTTTATCAAAACTGGTTGAGCATTACAACAAGTTTTATTATCTGGCAAGTACTTTTGCATATACGGAACGATATTGTGCAAGAATAGGTATTTTAAGGTTGAAAAAGCAAGTAGTACAACGTGATTCGTGGGACATTCACAAGTAAACATTGTCAATGATGTTTTGTGGCACATAGTTTGTGGGCGGTTGAGGAAACAGTATTCCACACACAAAAAATAAGTTGTGTTTGGATTATTATTAAATTATTATTGAAACTGAAGGCTGAATTATACTTCTGCGTTAAGTGCAAGCGTGTGGTCCAGCGCAGCCGTCGTGCGGTCGCATAACCCTCGCTGTGGCTGATGCACCTCTCAAAAAATGCAAATATACGTCGCAACGACATATAGCGCAAGCCCTGTGATTGGTTAGCTTGGTAGCAGTGACGAGTGTGGGTGGTGCTGAGAGCTGTGAGCGAGTGTTTACAAGTGTCTAGTCCTGTTAAGGAGCTCCAGATGAAAACTTTTGTTTTGTGTTTACCTCATAATTAAAGTTGTTGCACGTCTGCCGGCTTCCACCTCTGAATGAGCGAGTTTTAGCTACTTGTACATTAAGGTAGCATTCATAAAATAAAACACCCACGAAGAAACTCGACACAGAGGAGCATAAAAACCTACTGCCAGCAAGCGTTTTGGAAGTGTTATTGCAGAGCAACACAAACAGCACGCAGAAGTATAAATGCACGAATACACGCAAGGCATGTGCCGTGGGTCACGCCGATTACTCGACGCAGAATTATAAATCAGCCTTAAGCCAAAACTTGGCAACAAAAAACGTTCTAAATACTAACATACTACGCTAACTAACTAGAATTGAATTAAAAACATTTGTCAAATAAATATTGTAAATGTAATATAATAATATATAATAACTCTGATTCCATCTGTTTTCGACAACATTTTGGTGTGATCCCAGTTTATTGAAAATGTCCAACAAGTCATAGAGAGAAAAAATTGAGATAAGTGTCCAACAATGAGGATAAATTGCTCTCATGTTATTTGTGTGTTATTAAAAGTTGTTATTTTTAACATAGGACGTATTTAAGGCACGGTTTCGAAAAATGTTCACAAAGTAAAAGAATTTATAAAGTTAGTGACACCTTATATTTTTTCAAACATCAGACTTCAAACTACATAAATACTATGAGTGTTACCAGTTTACCAAACATTTGCTGTGTAAAATGTGGCTTAACTGCAGCATCATTGATTCAATAGATTTTCTCATATTGATTTTTCTGGAATTATCTGTTGCTGTAAGACATCTTCTAACCTCATTATCAGAAAACGTGTCAGAACAATCCCTTGTTAACCATAGATACTATCAGTTGTGGTTCTGCTCTTCAGATATGAAGAACAACTGTCATTTGAGCTTCAAGTTCTGGATCATTAGGTTATGGATTCCTCAAGTGCGTTGGCGGAATTCCTTTCATCATTTCATGTTAGCTCCTTGAGTTAATGAACACAAACATGCAAGTTGATGCATGTTGAGAAGTAACCTTTTTTTAGGGTAAGAAGTAGATGTGCTAGGCATGTCAAGACAGGCAAAACTTTAGTCCAATATCTGGACAATACATAAAGAAAAAAAATGTGATTTCTGTAGATCTATGTACATAATGCATCATACATTTTACACCCAAAATTTAGCATGTTTTTTTTGCCAGTATACATTTGTTATTCTTTAGGTGAACAATTAATCCACCGAAAAAATATGTTTGGTTTGGTAATCTTCAAAATCGGACCATTTGGACTGGCGGCCTTTCTCTGTAGATGAGTTTGATGGCTTTAGCAACAATATACTTAACCATGCCCCTCTTAAGGCCTCAGTATACTTCAAGTTCTTTTTAGTCTTTCATTTGAGGGCAAATTGAAGTTTAAAAAGGCTGTATACTGTTTCCGGACAATCCAACACCCATGTGCTGCAGTGGGTGGGGTTGTTAAGGTGCGTTAGGTTGCTTTCACACTTGGTCCGAATGCCTGGTCCGAACCCAAGTTCGATAATCCCCCCTCGGTTGGATTGTGTTCACATTGTCTTTTTTCCTTCTGAACCCCGGTACGCTTGTGTCATCAAGCTGCTCTTTTGTGTACAGCTGTTGCTAGGTGATGGCTACGAAAGCAAAGCGCCAAAATGGAGACGTATGCATATCACAGTTGTTCTGCTTTTACTGAATATTTTGGTTTGTTATCAAAACCAAAATACAGAGCCACTTGCGTCTATCTGCCGCAAACAAAATATAAAAAAAAGTTCAGAACATCACGCGATGTCTGCAGATGTGGTTTTTGGTGGAGACAAGCAGACATTATCACTGTTTGCACTGAGTCAGTCCCGCTTGTCGCCAAGGTAGGTGATACACAGACAAACACACACGAATGAACGTTATGAAAACTAAAGTTTGTTGTACATTTGATGGTTCACTTCCGTTATTTGGTATGATTGCATTCATATCAGACGTGAACCGTACCAGAGTTCGCACAAACCGTACCCCAAACCACCTCTTTCAGGTGGACTCGGGTACAGTTCATGGATGCGCACCCGAGTTCAGAAGACAATGTTCACACTAGCTAAACGTACCATACTCTGACGTCAAACAAACCCGTATGCGGACCAAAAGTGCTAGTGTGAAAGGGTCATTACAATGACCCTTAATCATTGTAATGCTACTTGCATGTACCCTTCAACAACTATGGCGGCTGAAAGAGAAGAACAGTTTTAACATCTTGCAAAAAGCATTCTCTGAGAAGCATCACTATGGCACATCCTAACTCATAGAAAATATGGCACAATGAACTGTATTTTTTGTCTGGTGTGACCCCCCTCTGAGTCCTTAATCTCTCCACGAGCGATCATACAGGTGCGGATATATCTGTACTAGCTCTGCTACTCTACTCCAAGGTGTTCACATGGCTAGTGTTGTTGTTTTGGATGTTCTCCTGTCTGATCACACATCAAAGAAGGCAGAGTTCCAGATCACACACATAGATTGGACCAGATCACACACATGGACCAATGGTGGCTCAAAGGTGTTTAGGAGTCAAAACGAACTCTTTGGTGAGCTGTTTAGAAATGCTGAAACGATCTCAAAAATAATTTTTTTTTGGCCGGATTTTGTTCAAAATGACATCAATTGAGTTAATTTTTTTCAATTTCGTTTTAAAGTAGTACTAAAGGCTGATTTATACTTCTGCATCAGGCGTGCGCGTATGATCCAGCGCAGCCTTCGGGTGGTTGCATAACCCTCGCCGTGGCTGACGCTGATACTGACGCGCCCAGCTACACCAGTATATCAGCTACAATGGCAACATGGCTGCTCAAGCGAGTCAGAAGATGCACAAATTTATATATATTTTTTTGCCATTATTAATCATTTTTACAAAAAACAAGCATATGTTTTAATACATTTTTAACGGCATTCGTGTTTTACAGTCATACCTTTTAAAAAAAACAAAAAAACTATAAATACCAAAAAATAGCGCTACTGGAATAACTACAGCAGTCACCATCGTTGATCTCATATGAGCTCACAAGGATATATGATAACTTGTGCGGGTGTTGTAGTGGTGTCCCATTTCTTGGGGGTAAATCTGAAGCCCTTCCCCTTCACATTCTGTTTCAAGGGCCATGGGGAAGGGGAATACAAAAAAAATAATTTGGGATTGGGCCTAACTCTACCTGTCAGAGCTTTTGGAAAATGGAAATCAGATAATGCTGCATATGCATTATATCCATGGAAATGGCAAGGCAAGTATATTTATATAGCACATTTCACGCACAAAGGTAATTCATCTGTCAGATCTGTTGGATGTAGCACAGTGCTCATTCAGTAAAGGTACAGCTAAAAAGATGTGCATTCAAGTCTTGATTTTGTGTTTGGAGGACATCTGATCATTTCTGGAAGCTGATTCCAGCATCGGGGAGCGTAGTAGCTGAAGGCGGATTCACCCTGCTTTGACTGAACTCATTATTGTATTCAGACAGCATATCTGTTATGGATCGAGGTCCTAGGCCATTTAGTGATTAGTAGACAAGTAATAATACTTTAAAATCTATTCTGAAGGTAACTGGGAGCCAGTGCAAAGACCTGAGGACAGATGTGATGTGCTCTGATTTAATGGTTCTAGCCAGAATCCTGGCAGCAGCATTCTGGATGAGCTGCAAATGTCTGTCTTTTTGAGGAGTCCATTACAGTAATCCATCCTGTTGGTGATAAAAGCATGAACAAGTTTCTCTAAATCCTCACTGGAAACAAGTCATCTTATTCTTGCAATGTTTTTGAGAGGATAGTATGCTGATTTAGAGGTGGATTTGTGCTAAAAAGCTTTCATTTATACATCTATGGGTCAGTGTTACTCTAGAGCAACTTTTGGTTTAGCTTTTTAACACATTTTAACGGTAACTGTCACAACATAGCAGTCGTGGACGCATCGTCTGTTGTATTTCCAGCCCTTATACAGGCAGGTGGTGGCACAGTTAATCCGCTCTTTGTTTGAGCTGAGCTTTCCCTGCTGGAGTCCTGATTAAACACTCTTTATTGACACTGTCAGTGTGATCAAATAGGCTCTGATGCCGGTGGGTTTCCTGCTGAGGTGATTTCTGATTTCACTTCCTAATCGATAATAATTTGTTCAGAGTTTGACTGGGAAACCTGTTTAATTCTTCATTGTGCTCCTGGAAAAGGGGCACCTCTGTAAAGCAAAGACTGACCCTTTAGCGTGGTGTATTTTGAAGTGATAATTTTTTATTGATGCTGCTAAATACATCAAGAGTGATTTATTTTTAGTATCAGGGCTTCTCTTTGTGCTAAGATGATACAGTTCAGAAAATGATTTCGTTTTGGTTTAGACGTCGTGATCTAGGTTGGACTTGACGTTTATTCATCTAAAATTGAATTGATCATTGGATTGTTTGCTACATAATATAATAATTAGGGTTGCACCAAATTTTCACTCTCTGAAATAACATAATATAAAACTAGTTCTAAATAATATAATATAAAGCTATTTTTAAATATAATATAATATAAAACTATTTCTAAATAATATATAATATAAAACTATTTATAATATAATATAAAACTATTTATAATATGATATAAAACTAAAATAATATAATACAAAATATGAGCAATATCACACTCATAGCAGTGTGATATGGCTGTATATCGGCACTGGTGGGAGGCGTGCGTTGGCTCGAGGCCACAGGCCGAGTGCCTTAATGTCCCACCAGTGACTATATACAGCCATATTGCACTGCTACGAGTGTGATATTGCATTTATACAACAGTCTGACAGCATAATCGTGTGTATAAAAAAGAAAATCAAACACGGAGAGTCTCAAAAACCCTTTCTTCCGCAATTCATTCACATCTGCAGCTGACGGTCAGAACAGCAGAAACCGTTCCTAACAGTTAATATTTGAGTGATTCTCTAGCGTAATATATATAGTGTTGACAAAACAGGTGATTTTGATCACATTTTTAGATTATAAGGCTGAATGGCATGAAATGCCATCAGTCTACAGAGATTTCCCAGTATTTCTTTGTTGCAATCGGGAGATCACAATAATTAACCCCCAAAAAAGCCAAAACAAACACTACCAGATTACTATGGTATAAATACAGCACTACAACATACAAAAGAGAGAGATCAACGTAGAATGTCACTTACCTGTTTTATAATGATTTGATGAGCTGTAGCGTACGAAAAGAAAACACTGAGTTTTGGTTTTTCTCCTCTAAAGACTTATTATGCGGTCTCTGTCGCCATCTTGTGGGAGAACATCAGCCATTTTTGCTCTGCTCAGTATGACAGGCTGATGGCCACCAATTCGCTGAATCTCCGAAATTATAAATTATAAAATAGGCACTATCCCTTTAAGTAAACTGCATTCTCGCCTAAAAAAGCCTCAAAGGTACATTGTTGTCCAACAGCTGCAATATTTACCAAACTGTAGTGAGGTTAGCCTTAGAGGTTAGTTAGTCCTAGTGTGGGCAGAGTAATACACAAAGGTGAAGAGGCTGCACGGGTGCTGATATTGCTTTAATATCGCACGGCTATCAGCCAATCAGATTCGAGAACCAGACAGAACTGTTCTATAAAATATAATAAAGTATAATATAATTGAATATAATATATATAATATAATATTAGGGATGCACCAAATTTTCGCCTGCCCAAAATTATTGAAAGAGAAAAACTGCTGAAAATATGAGTAAGACGACATGAGGGTGACTAAATAAAGATTTTTTTTTTAAGGTAAACTACCCCCTTAATAAAGCTAAGGATGATTCAATGCTTGCTTGTGCTCTATACTAAATAAATAACCTGACCTGATATGACAATTAGGTATAATGTTCTTCATCAATTAAAGAGAAATTCATCAATTGCTAAACTACTAATACCTGTAAGGACTTTTAAATATGGAATTGCTTGTTTGGCAATTACTTTAAAAATGGGAGGAAATATGGAGCATGCCCAAGATTAATGGATGCAGAGCTCAGTACAGTAATGGAAACACATGCCAAGATGTCCTAACCTTGGCCTCTCCATCTTCATAAAATTGATGAGAAGTGGAATTCATGTTCAGCATAATTAAATCTACAGGGTTTATTTGGAGACTCTTGAAAGTGACCCAACTTTCATTTTCTCTTAAAGCTTCATATTGGATAGAGATTCCTTATATTACATTTTTATACTGTACATAAGACTAAATATAAATCACAGATATTTATGTAATCCTCCGATTTATTTATTTTTTTTATGGCTAGATATTTATCGAACACCTTTTATCTTTCCTATTTGTCCTTGAATTAGACTGCAGCTAGTTTGAGCCTGATTTTGGCCTCATCTAATTTATCTTTGACTAATTTATTTTTGTTGCATAATTCAAGCCATTTACTGTAATTGAAGTGAACACTTGTACTGCAGAGAAGAACCGGTTTGTGAAAGTTAAAATGATGGTAGTTGTGAAAAATTTGACATTTCACTTCAGGTAATTAATCGTGTCATTCTTATCTAATTAGAATGAGTAAAATATCTAAATAACTAAATGGTAAATTTTGCCTTCTTGTTGGTTTTCTTCTTTGCTAAACACCTTTACTCAATTCAAAGTTAACTTCACACCCGAACAAGTCTTTTGTCGGAAACCATACACAACAGGATCTGAAAATAAATCAATATCAGGGTTCCCATGGTCTTGTAAAACCGGCATCTTTATATAGTGTTATTTTTAAGATTCTGATTTCCAGTATTGGAATAATATTAATATTTTGCAAAGACTTTAGACATCCATACACTGACCACTCCCTGCCAAAAATACCTAAATAAATCCATTTTGAAATTCACGTTTTTTATGCTTTTGAGTTGCATTATAGGTCCTTGATCTTTCACTGCAACTTTTGATATTGAGAAGTTTCGAATAAGTGTTGCATTATTAATAGTTTAAAGCAGTGTTTCTTAACCACGTTCCTGGAGGGCCACCAACACTGCATGTTTTGGATGTCTCCTTTGTCATTCCATTACAGGTCTTTCAGTCTCTGCTGATGATCTGAATCAGGTGTGTTTGGTTAAGGAGACATGGAAAATGTGGAGAGCTGGTGGTCCTCCAGGAACATGGTTGAGAAACACTGGTTTAAAGTGATATATTGTCTTTAGGTGGCACAGTGGCTCAGTGGTTAGCACTTTTGCCTCACAGCAAGAAGATTGCTGGTTTGAGTCCTGGCTGGGCCAGTGTGGACTTTGCATGTTCTCCCTGTGTTCGTGTGGGTTTCCTCCAGGTGCTTTGGTTTTGTCTATTATGTTTATGTATATATTGTATTTTGTATACAGTTGGACACACAAATGGGTAAAGGCTGATTTATACTTCTGTGTTAAGTCAAGTCAAGTGATTGGCGTGACCCACAGAGCCTGCCTTGCGCGTATTCGTGCATTTATACTTCTGCGTGCTGTTTGTGTTGCTCTGCAGTAACACTTCCGAAACGCTAGCTGGCAGTAGGTTGTTATGTTCCTCTGTGTCGAGTTTAATGGGTGTTTTGATTTTTATGAATGCTACCTTAATGTGCAGGTAGCTAAATTAGCTCATTCAGAGGCGAGAACCGGCAGACGTGCAACAGCTTTAATCATAAGGTAAACACAAAACAAATGTTTCCATCTGGAGCTCCTTCACGAGACTCGACACTTGTAAACACTCGCTCCATCGGGCTCGCTGCTCTCAGCCCCGACCACACTCATCACCGATACCAAGCCGACTAATCACAGAGCTTGCGCTATGCGTTGTTGCGACGTGTAGTTAAATTTTTTAAGAAGTGCACGTCAGCATCGGCGTCAGCTACAGCTAGGGCTATGCGACCACGCAAAGGCTGCGAATGACCATACACGTGCGCTTGACGAAGAAGTATAAATCAGCCTTAAGAGTACTATAATATAATATCGGTACTATACTATTGGCAGATATATTGTTTTAAATTAAAGTATTTTTTTTACTCCCTGATATCGACCCCAAAAAACAAATATTCTTTTTTTATTCTGTTGTTTAAGAGTACTGTGGAATGTCTACAGACAACCTCTAATGCCAAGAATAGATTGTAATATTTGTCTAGCTCTGTTTATTTAACCAGTTTTAAAAATATTAGTTGCATGCACTAAATTGTATGCTTTAATGTAATCCTAGGGCTTTTGTTCCGGGGTGCAGGATCAAATACATTTCTCTGAGACAACAAATCCGAGCTTCTGTCTAAAATACTAAATTTATTTTTTGTCCCTTTCTATTTAAATGGGATCACAGAAGCATGTGTAACAAGTTGTTGTTAATGAAGTGTTCTCAGTGTACGATGGCAAGTATTGTATACTAGTGACTTCGTTGCGTCAACATCATGTCCTTGTAATCTTAAATATTTATCATTTACAGCAAAGCTCAAAATGTCCATGTTTTCCTTCGGCTCTGCAGTGTTGACATTTGTTCCATTTGTTGCTTGATAATCTAAACACCGGAAGCACAATGGAGTTCCATGACCATGAACAAGCATGTGTGTAAATTCCAGATTCATATTTAAGAGCAAGGGGCGTCCTCTGGTGGTTTGGCGGTATGGGTTGCGTATAGGTAGGATCGGCTCTTTGATGTTTATTGCCACCCTTCATAGAAGATTAACAATATGGGAGAAATACGGGAAAATACCTTAACGGGATGATAGTGGGAGAGAATTGTAAAATACGGGAGAATCCCAGGAAAAACGGGAAGGTTGACAGGTATGAAATTCAGTCTTGACTTTGGTTGGTTGCTTTGTTAGCGACATAATAGTAGAGTTTGCAAGTCATTTGCTTTGTTTTTAACTCAGCAGTTTGGTATTACTCTGCCTTCAGAGTTGAGTTTTGTCAACAAGAATATGCTCAGTCTGACCAACTACACTGTAAAAAATAATGCTGGGTTTCACACAATTGATTTGTGTTGGGACAACATGAAGGAATTAAGTTAACTTATTAGTTTTTACTAGTTTAAGCGGATTGAACATAAAACAAATAAATTGTCCCTCTAAAAAAAGACTACATTTTAAATAAATAGTTTGAACAAACAGCAAATGTCATTTTCTTTGAGTGTAGGCAACTGCATATTTCACCAGAGTACTTAAAAAATGCTGCATCACCACTTGTTCCCCTTGATTGGATGAAAGAGTAAAGTCTTGTTTTTTTCCAACTTGTATTGGTCTTCTTTGTGTATGTGGCTATCTAGATCTCCGGCCATTCAGTCATCTGAAACCAACACCAAAGGCAATAACTGAGCCACACACACAGACACATATAAAGGCTGATGGCTGAAGTGCAGCTTGTGTGTGAATGTTCTCAGATTTCAGGTTTGCCTCCTAGAGCGTCTCACACCTGCTATAAATGACTTTATATGGTGCTGTCTTTCATCAGAGCATCATGAAATGGCACGTACACTGTATTATTGTATTCACGATTACCGTATTCACGATACCAAAATTTCGACTTCGATACGATACCAATCCTAAATTGATGCTACAGCATTAAAAACAAAAACAGGAATAGTCATTGAATAGAGCTATTTTTATTTATCAATGAACACCCAGTGTTTGCGATGAGGAGAAACCTAAATTTAAACCTTGAACAAATTGAAATTTAATATAAAACAATTAATGTATAAAGAAATCTAATAAAAAGTATATTTTGTCAGCAATCCAGCCATGCTGTTTTAACATGTATAACATTTTTTGCAGCTTTGTTTTGCTATGGTGCACATTATTTATTTGGTCCAGTTGTCAGTGAGAACCTAGAGATGTTGCTTGGCCTTCACAAAAAGAGTTTGAAAATATCAGCAAAAATCCAATGTTTGGAATCATTACTATATTTAGCAACGTCCAAATAATAATAAAACAGTTATTTTAATTTCTGAAGTTTTTAAGTTTAGTTATTGTAACCCTTTGTTGTTTTTCTGGAATAACTACCTATTTAAATAGCGATATTTTATATATGGTTATCGTTACCGTGTATATTGTATATCGTTACCGTGAAATAGAGTTTTTGGACAAGCAAGAAGTGCTCCTTGTTCAAAGGAACTATTAGTGCTCAGAAAATTGAGAGCTAGTAAAGAGGGGAAGGAATTTTTTTTTTATTTGTATTTTATTTTGAATGCTCAAGTGTTCGTAGATGAGATGTTTTTTTTTTTGTTGTTGTTTGATCACAGAAGAAGTGAGCTTTTAGTTGTTGTTTGAATGATACCAGTGAATCAGCAGTCTGCATCAGAAAAGGAAGATCATTCCACCAAAGAAATCAAACTAAACCATTTTTCCCCTTCACATTACATTGTCTTTAGTAAGAAAAAATTTAAAAATCAGAAATATGTCACTGAATTGTTCTTCAAAAAAAGTTACATCTAGTAATAAAACATAAAGTTTTATGAGTGACTAAAAATAAATCTGATGTTGTACAAGATTATAATCTTACATTTATTCATTTAGCATTATCAGCAAAAGTAGCAAAGATGATTTTTTGCAGTATTGAAATTTTACTTTTTTTTTTTTATTCTTGATTATTATTTTTATTAAAATGACAGGTTCTAAGTTAATTGTTAAACCAAAGGTATCTTGCATTACTGTTGTTGTAATAAATGAAAAGCAAATGATTTTTCTCCTTTTTTTGCTGATCCGAAAAATGGTCCAATCCGTGACTCAAAAACCGTAGTGTGATCCGATGAGATTTGTGATCCGTTACACCACTAATAACGTACTAGTTTCAAAATTTCCTTACCATGATATCTTTAACTACGATTTCTTTAAGGTCATTGTACCAAAGTCCCTTGTAAAAAAAAAAAAGGCCTCACAAAAAATTAGCTTGTGTCATTTCAGCTGTTTACTGTTATTGTGTTTTATCTATTATTTTATTTTATTTTTTTAAAGATTTATTTTTGGCCTTTTTGCCTTTTTTATTAAGTAGATAGGACAGTATTATAGACAGGAAGCGAAGTTGGAGAGAGAGAGAGAGAGGGGGTAGGGACGGGAAATGTCCTCGAGCCAGGATTCGAACTCGGGACGCCCTGAAGTGCTACTGCACCATATGTCAGCGCGCTAACCCCTAGGCTATTGCGCCGACTGTTTTATCTATTATTGCAACAAAATATATATATCTAGGTTCATTTTCATTTATTTTCATTTAACTATTTATGGTAGAAGTAGCAATACCAGCTCTTCCACAGGACGTTCAGAATCCAGACATTTGAGCTACTGTCTGACAGGCGGCTGCATTCAAACGATCAGTTCCTGCTCCGTGAAGACTGTCTGTGGCTTATGGTATGCCTTACGGCTGTGCGTGTGAACACAGACAAATACAAATTCCTTATCTTGTGAGGTATCCATGTGAACCGTCAAAATGGATCACTGCGTTAGGCCTCACAGTGCATTAGGCTAACAGACTTGTCCCTGTCGGTTATGTCATTAATATTAATAAAGCAACAATATTGGCATAAGAAAAGGATAACCACTCAGTGCTTTTAATTTATTTCTCAATATTGACTGTTTACTTGAATAACGACTTGGAAGACCTTGGAACGTCGTTCGTCTGCTTAAGAAATGCATTGAGGCTATGCTACATTTTTAAATTACGTTTGTTTGTGTTCGTATACAATATAAATGCGTATGTGATTTAGTAATGCATTCATTTTTAGGTGCAGTGTTTAGATTAATATCAAGAACATGACTATTTCACTGCTATTATCCACTAATGGAATTTGGGATATTTTGTAGGTGTTTTACTGCCTTGTATAACAGATTGGTAAAAAGCTGATTTCGGACAGACATTCAGTTCAATTCATTTTTATTTCTATAGCGCTTTTACAATGTAGATTGTGTCAAAGCAGCTTAACATAGGCGTTCTAGTAAATTGAAACTCTGTCAGTCCAGTTTTCAGAGTTGAAGTTCAGTTTAGTTCAGTTCGGTGTGGTTTAATGTTGACTGCTGAAAGTCCAAACATAGTCCAGACATCTGAAGTAGCGTAATGGTTTAATGATCTACAACAAAATTGAGGTGAAATATTAATTATTATCACTACAATACTAATGTCTTGCTAGAAATTGAGTCAAATATGTAATAAAAGTTGGTAAAAATTTTCCATTTACATTCTAAATGACCACAAAGCACAGTTTAGAGAAGCCATCTTTATTTTTTTTGTAGCTTAGCTGTCAAAATATTAACTGAGATGTTAAAGGCAGTGAATACATCCTTGTTGCATACATTTACTGTTGTTAAACCATATAAAGATTTATATGACAATGTGACAATGAGATTTCACTAATTTATATATATATATATTTTTTTGTAATTTATTGTGTTTTGGACATAAGGACTACTGAGGTACCTGGTGTAAGCATTAAATTGTTTAGTTATTTTTTCCCCTTTTTACTTAATTTCCATACTTTTAATGTTGCGGAATTTGTTCCCCACAGTATAGAAAATGGTATTGAATATAGAAATTTTTCAAGGTATCGTATTGAAGTTGAAAATTCCACTATCGTAACAACACTAGTCTGCAGTGCAGTATATGGTCCATATTTTTCTATGTTAACAAGTTACAGCTTTTACACTACATTGGGTTTTTGGTGCGTCTGCATCAATACAGCGATCGTCTTTGCACTTATTAGAGTAGGTCATATGATAATGGCAGATGAAGTACGTATTAATTCCGTTTATACTAATATTTATACTTTATAGAACATTCTAACATTTGTGAAGTGAATTCAAATGTAGTACCAACTTTACTACTATTTTGATTTCGAAAGCAGCTTAAATTCTTAATTTTTTTTGCTGTCCCACATTTTATATTCAACCTAAACAGTAAGCAGATAATTGAAGCTGGATTACGATTCCTACATTCGTGGGTGTCTTTCTAACTTTGAATGCGTCTTTTGAAGACGGGAGTTTTCATATTTCAAGTGCAACCAATGAGTAAAATAATGATAGATTTTGCATTGCACCACTTGCTCTAGATTACTTGCAGGATATCTTTCGCCTCACGCAAATACTTTGCTGAAGTAATTTTTTTTTTAAACTTGGAAAACGTGATTTATGCACGTTCATAGCAGACATGTTGAGCATTGTGTACATTCATGGTGCACGTTAGAAATTGGCCTGTATTTGTGTGTTGAATTTGTATGTAATGTACTTGCACAAAAACTTAAATTTACATTTGGTGTGAACCCAGCATAACATCTTTACTCCTTTGACTAGCCTATCTGCTCTTTCAATTGCCCTACAACAGTACTGCGATAGGCTAGTCAACAGTGAATGACTCTTTACAGGTTTAAGAAGAGTAAATGGCGCATACTTTTTTGTTGGAGCACCACACTGCTCCTCTATGGGCTGTCTGAAGCTGGTTATTGGAGAGAAATGGTGCAGTGATTTCACCAGAGAAAGTTGCCAAGTGACTAATCCCCAATCACTAATTAAAGCACCAGTGAGGCACATATGCTGCTTGCATATCACCGTCTTCTCTTTTGCATTGCTGATGCTTTGGATTGAAGAGAGAGAGAACAGAATTTAAGAGATGGATTAAAGGAAATGAAGGAACTAAGTTTAGACTGCTTTCTATTTATGATTTTGCCTGAGACAGGTGTACAGTGGTAAAGTCCACCCAGAGGGCTATTAATACAGTCCGCTGGTCGCTATAGTAACACCTGCTGCCGCTGTTGAACCAGGTGTGTCCGGTTTTCCTGAAATCGTGTGACCTCGTTCAGATCACTCATCTGACTTGACACCGGCACACAAGAACAAGACTTCAGGTGTAGGGGTACTGATGTGTCCCCCTCTACTAGGGCTCAACAAGAAATGTTGTTTTGCTGCCAGGCTCAGTCAGACAAATATAGGCCAGTTTGTGTGTGCTCACCCAATGTTTTCTCAGGTCCAATCTCCATAAATGCAAGTATAATATCAGACCCTCCGGGATTTTGTGATCCTGTAACTGCTGAATTTAGCACAAAATAGATTTTTTTTTTTCAATTCCCGCAGATTTTTCCCATTTTTTGGCCAGGTAAGACGCCGTTCATCAAATTCCCGCCCCGCCGCAAAGCTTCATCTTTATAGTTTTACATTTAAAAAACATCATAATAAGAGACTTCCGGTAAAATGGCAGAGTAAGAAGTCACAAGTTTCTGTTCTGAATTTTACTTTCAGTCATTTTGATTAATTTGAGTTCTCTATTTGTATGAAGCACATCTGATATTTTACACAAGATTATTAAGTCATTGTGAGTGCGCTTAAACTCTGATACAAGTTACTACAGAAAAGATCACTGAATTAACTGAGAAGGATAACATGCAGGCAGCGGGCATGGCTGCTTTGACGCGGAGATGGCATCCTCGAGCTTCTCAGGGGCATCAGATCAGAGGTCACAGCACTCTGAGTGGAAATTCGTTCTGCATTAAATACCTTCATTTCAGCTGTGAAAGCATCACTGCAGACCCAGGGGGAAAAGCTGAAAGATTCATTTCAATTCATGCTTATATAGCGCTTTTACAATGTAGATTGTGTCAAAGCAGCTTAACATAGAAGTTCTAGTAAAATTTAAACTGTCAGTCCAGTTTTCAGAGTTGAATTTCAGTTTAGTTAATTTCAGTGTAGTTTAATTTTCACTGCTGAAAGTCCAAACACTGAAGAGCAAATCTCCACAAGTCCCAAAACCAAGCAAGCCCGTGGCGACAGTGCTGAGGAACAAAACTTCACCAAATGACGAAAGTGGAAAAAAAAAAAAACCTTGAGAGAAACCATGCTCAGTTGGGCTTAGGTGGTAGAGAAGCTGCAGGTGTGACTAGTTCACCGGCTGGTGTACAGGCTGACCCATGGGATCAATGCGGAGACTCATCTGTCACTGGGGTCTTTCAGGAATCAGGTCTCATGCTCTTCACTTTGTCATGGCATCTGCTCAGTATACGGCCTGGTCTAGGATTATGGAAACCTCAGGATAATGGAAAACAGACTAACATAAGCGTAGAAGCGTAGTGTGTCTGCCTCCCGAACTTTGCTAGGAAGGCTGCTCCAGAGTTTAGGTGCCAGATATGAGAAAGATCTAGTTGATACAGTTGATTTTGATATTCTGGGAATAACCAATTGTCTAGAATTAATTGAGCGTATTGGACGTGAGGGGCTGTAATACACCAGGAGCTTTCTCAAATACTGGGGAGCTAAGCTGTTCAGGGCTTTGTAGGTAGTCCATAAAAGTTTCAAATTTATACGATACTTAATAGGGAGTCAATGCAAAGATGTTGAAGAATCATTAATTGACGTAGATGGCCATGTCACTTTTTTGGAAACTGCACACAGAGCTTTGACCAAAGACAACACATGAATAAAAATGAAACGACAACTTAAAAGAACATTATAGTGTAAATAGAATGTGCTCGATAGTAATACATGCTTCTCGTCTGGTGTGTGACTCGTGTCATGTGACGTTATCGCAGTGTGCATTCTAATTCATACTACTGTGTCAAGTGTGCATGGATGGTATGGCAGTGCCTTCGCGCATACATACACTTCGTTACATACACTTTGCTGTAGCCTGACGTGGACCCTGACACGCACTTCTCGAAAAATGTAACTACACATTGCGCCGACACTGTGATTGGTCGGCTTTGTAGTGATAATGAGAGCCATGGTAGCAGAGCGAGCCCATTAGCACTAGTCTTTAACAAATGTCGATCCCCATGGAAGAGCTCCAGATGGATTATTTTGTTTTTGTGTTTATGATTAAAAATTGTTGCACGTCCGCCATTTCCCACCTCTTTCTTCTTTGAATGAGTGTAAGTTTGAGCTACTTCTACAGTTAGCATTTCTGGCATTTCCTGTGTAAACTTTAAACAGCCGCGAAGAAACAACTCAGAGAATCACAGAAACCCAGCTAGCCATTTGCCAGCTAGCATTTCAGAAGTGTCATTGTAGAGCAACGCAAACAGAATGTATACGTGTATGTGTGTGTGAATGAACTAGGCCACATGAGTTGGATCAATCGTTAAAATCCTATATATTATATATTGCATCTGTGGCCATAAGCGTAGCCTTCTTTCTCTAGCTCTCTATCTCTCATGCACACATACACACATAAACACACATGCTCTGCATCATTTGCGTCAACTTGTTAAAATAGGCATCAAACAGCACTGACGACTTTATTTATTTTCAAACAGTTTCATATGTGGTTGATACAGCAGGTTTTAGGGGTAAACTCTTATTTCTCTGTTTCTATGTGTTTTTTTTTTTTGGTGTAAATTACAGAGATCAATGTTCTAGAGGTCAAGTTATTTATAATGAATTAAGATGAGTAAATTGGTGTATATTTCCACTGCAAAATAATAAAAGTAAAGGACAAAATTTGCAGCAAAATGTACAAAACTCGCCACAAAAGCAGTCATTTTAGTCACAAAAATCTGATTTGTCTTTTATGTGAAATCCTGGAGGGGCTTTAATATAATTGCAACTATAGTGATTTAACATTTTTAATTGATTTTTAAACAAATTACAGAATAGAACACAGTATCTCTGTACAGAATCAACCTTTACGTTTTCAAATGTGCACTGTCATGGTCTAAATATTTCTCTTTGACACATTTCCATATAGTTTAGTATAAATGTCATTTGTTAAATTATTATTTTTTTTCTGCATATTTTCAAAATGTAAGCACACCTTGACATTTCTATTAAGCAGTTTTTTATGCAATACAGTGGTCCCTCGCTGTAATGCAGTTCATCTTGCAGTTTCGCGGAATTTTTTGTGTGCAATTTGACATGTTTTTGACTTCTTTTTTTTTCTTTCTTTTTTTTTTACAGCGCATGTGTTCTGCGTCCTGATTGGCTGTAGACCATTGTCAGTCAATCTCCTCCGTGGTGGCGCATTTATTTATAACTGAACAAACTGACTGAATCTACCTGTTCATTAAATTATTAAAAAAAAAAAAAAGTGAATTGACTAAAGAAAATTCTGCACGTTCTCAAAAAACAAAAGGACACCCGCGAGACTAAGTGACAAGAATTGTTTATTTGGCATTGACAATGGTCAACACTTGACCGAAATGTTTGCCTTTTTTTTTTGCCTTTTTTGGTCACTTAATCTAGCTGGTGTTCTTTTTATGTTTAAGAGTCCAGACATTTTTTGAGTCATTTTCATTCTCTTGGGATTTTTTGGTCTGCGCACCTATTGGACATTTTTTTGAAGGACGTTTGTTTAAATGATTTTAAACCATCCATTTAGGGTGGGTGTCCACAGAAGCGTTTACACCCGGTGCAATAAGGCACAAGACGTGTATGGCGTGATTTGTTGCCATTTTCAGACCAGCACAACCCTAATTTTCACGTTTTGCACCACATTGTTTAAATAGCAAATCCATTTGTGCTACTTTGTGGACTCATGGGTGTGCGGGTCTAAAAATGAGATGTGTTAAGGTGCATTGTTGGCACGTTGCTAATTTGAGGAACTAAAATAGACCGCGCCATTGATCAACTAAAAGCTGGTCTAAAGTCCAGCGCAGAGCGCGTTAGTTATGTGCATATGCAGGTCCAAAACGCTTACACATTGCTTAATACACACAGAATGTACAGCAATACACAAATCTTTACATATGAAAAAAATTTAAGTATTAAAATGTTACAAAAAATACTGTTTTCTACATAAATATAAAAACCAATACCAATATCTCTGAGGTCTTTTTTTCAGTTTATTCATGACAATTTGCATTTGTATAATGTTGTTGTTATTATTATTAGTAGTATTACTTATTATATGTATATTTATATTTGTTTTAATAAAAACAAGTTTAGATTTGTCCACCTGTCGGGTTTTGGAGACATATACGTCACTATATGGGGCATAAGAATAGGACGTGTGTTTGGATATAACACATTTTTTTGACCACACTTCATTATTATTGTTCATTTATTCGTTTGCTGGAAATTAGAACTGAATTTACAAATAGTTTGGAAACAAATCTTTGTGCTTAATGCTTAACAAACAAAATTAAATATGTAGACTAATGGATGTCTTCAGTGGAGTGAGTTTCCACCATTTTCTTACTCTACGAAAGTAAAGGAGTAAAGGGAAGAGTAAATGTAAAGAAGATAGAGAGTAAAGAGGCCGGATGGAGGAGGCTCGTTCTTTATCCTAGCACTGCAGATGATCTGTTTAACTGTTTTCTCACCAGTGAAGCATTCAGTTCCACAAAGTCCACCATGTAAATAGCAAATGCACCTTGGCGCGACGCAACTGACTGGTGTAATGCACGTTATACTCAAAACACACCCAGAACTCATTAAGAGAATAAGCACAACCCTGTTAGATCATGCGCCGGGGCGCAAATTATATTTGTCCATCCTTAAAATAGCAAAAGTGAATTTGAACACATCCTTAATGTTTTCCGCCAAGCGCTTTAGACTTTGTGCCTAGATCATTAAAATAGAGCCCTATAACTGGAGTTTTCACCTCATGACGTCAGCGTGTGCCTTGTTTCTTCTTCTGATTGGACAACAAGGCTGTGTTCACACCAAATGCGAAACATGCAAATGAGGCAAATTTTGAATGTTTGACGGTAATGTGCCTCTGTTCTTACGTTTGCATTGACTTGTATGCAATTTACTCGGAAAAATACTTAATTTCCCTTTAAGTATGAACCCAGCATAAAAGTGTTCTATCGACGTTCTCATAACACATCACATTCCATTTTTACGTTGTTATATGGACGTAGGTTTTTAAAAAAAGACGAAAGCAGGGAAAATTCCTGTGTAAAAATACCTGTGTACGTGTGGACATGGCCTTAGTTATTGAAACTGGTAACTATCCGTGAAACTATTGGGAGGGTTTTACTGTAGAGTCTAGTGTCTATATGTACATCAATATGTATATGTAAATCACACCCCTCACATGTCTTTCGGATGAGACGCTAAACTGAGGTCCTGACTCTCTGTGGTCATTAAAAATCCCATGGCACTCTTCGTAAAGAGTAGGGGTGTAACCCAGTGTCCTGGCCAAATTCCTTCCATTGGCCCTTACCGATCATGGCCTCCCAATCAGAATTGGCTGTATCACTGTCTCTCCACTCCACTAATAGCTGGTGTGTGGTGAGCACACTGGTGCCGTTGTCCTGTGGCTGTCTTCGCATCATCCAAGTGGATGCTGCACACTGGTGGTGGTGTGGAGAGACCCCCCTCATGATTGTAAAGCGCTTTGTGTGTATGGCCATACACAATAAATGCCCTATATAAATACACACATTACATTACACTACACTATGTCACACATGTCATCACTGTGCTGATTAATAACAGCTCATCTGTCACATTCAACAAGACAACAGGAATGTTGCTCCTAAAAGCTCCCATAGCGGATGTACTGAACCGGATCTACTTTCAATTTTAAATTTTGCAGACCGTAAAGCCCAACAACCTTCTTGTAGTAATCAGATTCATTGTTGAGAATATTAGGTCACTGCAGTTTTCCATATGAGCTTTTTCTCGTTTGAATTATAGAGAGCTCTAGTTTACAACTAAACCCCAGAGGTCTAACATGCTGATTTCCACTCGCATTATGCATGTATGCAGCAGTCAGGAGAGCAGCATGCGAAAAACTGTGGGAGACGTGAAGGATGTGGATGAGCGATGCAGGCTTACACTTTCACACAGATGAAAGATAGAAACCCTTTATACATTCCGAAAGAGATCCTAGAGTATTTGATAGATGTAGTGAAATCATTTTTAATTTATGGAGATTTTAAGTGGATGGAGAACATTCATTCATTTTCATTTCCGCTTAGTCCCTTTATTAATCTGGGGTCGCCACAGCGGAATGAACCGCCAACTTATCCAGCATATGTTTTACGCAGCGGATGCCCTTCCAGCTGCAACCCATCTCTGGGAAACATCCATACACACCCATTCACACTCATACGCTACGGACAATTTAGCTTACCCAATTCACCTATACTGCATGTCTTTGGACTTGTGGGGGAAACCGGAGCACCCGGAGGAAACCCACGCCAACACGGGGAGAACATGCAAACTCCACACAGAAACGCCAACTGACCCAACCGAGGCTCGAACCAGCGACCTTCTTGCTGTGAGGCGAACGTGCTATCCACTGCGCCACCGTGAGGCCCGGATGGAGAACAATTTTTGTAAATTTTTCACAGCCAGAAATTAATATATCTTGCTTACAGAGAACATATGTCTTTCAAAGCACACTTGCAATATGATATAATCTTTTTTTTATTTGTAAATGAAGGCACATCAAGTCAAAAAGAGCCATTTGAAGGGATGGTTCAACCAAAAATGTGGATTCTGTCAATAATTGCTCATATTTGTGTCGTTCTAAGCCCTTTGTTTATCTTTAGAACAAAAATCAAGATATTTTGGATAAATTACAAGAGCTTCTTGATCCTCCATAGACCACAATGGTCCCGACTCATTCAAAGTTTAGAAAGACACCCCAAAAAAATCATCAAAACGGCATGCTTTCATTGGTTCAGTTGAAATATTATTCAGCTACAAGAATACTATTGTTTTCATATGAAACAAAAAAACTTTATTCAACAGTTTGTTCTCCTTAGTTTCATTATAGGGCATGCTCTTATCAAATAAAGTCATTATTTTTTGTTTTATGTGCGCACAAATGTATTTTTAAGCTTCATAATATTCAGAGTCACCTAAAATATCTTAATTTGAGTTCTGGAGAAGAATGAAAGTCTCAAGGGTTTGGAACAACATGAGGGTGAGTGATTGATAACATAATTTTCATTTTTGGGGGGAACTAACCCTTGATGCTCAATTAACACCACACAGAGTCAGCAAACACAAACAATAGCCAGACAACATCGTGTCGCTTCTATGACCTCTCAAGATCCGATTCTACATTTTCAATTGGTTAAAATTAGCTCAGACACTGATGGGGTAACATACTTTTCTGTCAAAACTTGACAAATTGTCTGTTAGCGTCTGTCAGTACAGTTGAAATTGGCTTTTATTCAATGCAGATTATTTTGAAGCGTTACAAAAATGTAGCAAATCTAGTTAGCAACTGGTTACGATCGGGCCCATAAAATTAAACCCGACCCTACCCGAGCCTGTACACCTTGTGTGCGAGCCCGACCCAGTCCGACACATTAACTGTAATTATGAGCACAAGCCCGATTGAAACCAGACTGTTTTTTAATACCAGACATATTTTTAATACTACAATTCTGAGTTGTTTGAACTACAGAAATGAGTTAAGATTTATCTTAATAAATAATGCAACGAGGATGAAGCATGTAAACGGCATTGTTTCTTTATTCAGAATGGATCGTAACAAAAAAAAGAGCATTGAAGGCTGACTATCATCCTTTCTGCCATAGCATGTCTGCTTAAATAAAACGTCCATTTCTTATTCACTTTTAAAATGAACCATTTGAGAATACTGTGTATGTGTGCACACCATGCTTGCGAATTGATCTTGGCTTATATTGTGTTGTAAATATTTGATGTTCAATGCCCAAGGTAGTGTAATAGTCTTAGATGCATCCAGGCTTGACTATTGTCCAGCCCTGAGGTTAAAATCACCCAGGTTTTGCATAATGACTTGTGAAGTCATGCTGTCGAATGCAATGTGACAAGAAACCATGGATAGAGTTGCATCTGATGGCCTGACACAAAGTAAAGCACTCCAGTCACAGCATCTGTTGATGACTTGCTACAGCACTACTGCAGACTTCACATACGGGAGCCATTGTTTCTTTATAAGGGAATTGCATTTGAAGTTCATCCACAGCTGACAGACAGAGCGCCACAGATGTATTCTTGCATTAAAGCGCCTCTTTGTTTGGCCATAACCCCATTAGTCTTTGTCTGGACAGAGTGTGTTTGAGGCATTGTCCTGTCGCATTTATATTTGAAGTGCTCAGATGGTGAAATTAGTTGTCTGATTTATTTTGTTCAGATTGATCCTTTTGATGTGCCAAAAGTCTGTGTAAATCAGACTTTAAAAGTCTTTTTTGTTATTGTTGTGATGTCAGTATTTCGATGAGAATTTTATTGTCTTTGTTTGTGGTCAACTTTTGTTCCATAATTCGATGATTACTGTGATAATAGTCCTGTATTGAATGGCTGAATTAAGCCATCAGCTGAATAAAGGCCTTTTCACATCATGTCAACATTGGATTTGATGAGTTGAGCATCAGGCTCATGCATTGAAACATTCATGCTTTTCCTCTGTGCTACTGATATTGCAGTTTTCTGCTGGACAAATGTATTTTAAAAAAATCCCTTTAAAGGATTGGATTTTCTTAATAGAAGTGTCATATATTTATTTGATCAAAAAGCAATATAATCTGTAATATGTGAATGTGATAATAATATTATCACATACGGCAGATCATATTATAAATAATGTCCATTTTCTTGCATAGACATAGACCCCGATATATAATAAGGAGCTTTGTCATCTTTAGGGTGCTTTCACACCTGTGGTTTGGTTCAGACCATGTGTTCATTAATTTTCCTTTGTCTTAGTCCCTTATTTATCAGGGGTTGCCACAGCAGAATGAATCACCAACTAGTCCAGCATATGTTTAACGCAGTGAGTGCCCTTCCAGCCGCAAGCTAGTACTGGGAAACACCCATACACTCTCACATTCACACATTCATACACTACGGCCAATTTAGTTCATTCAATTTACTTGTAGCGAATGTCTTTTGGCTGTGGGGGAAACCGGAGCACCCGGAGGAAACCCACGCGAACATGGGGAGAACATGCAAACTCCACACAGAAATGCCAACCGGCCCAGCCAGGACTTGAACCAGCGACCTTCTTGCTGTGATGCAACAGTGCTAACCACTGAGCCACCGTGGTTCAGACCAAGGGCATACATGATGATACATGGATGATACATGGTATAATTTTTCTGCACTTCTGGTTTCTTTTCACACCACACTGATGTGACCGCTCTGGTCCGAACTAGTTGCGGCAACATCAGCATCACTTGTTGGCTAGATGTGTCATTGAACATATTTCCTAAATTGCTTTGATTTATCTGATCTGATTGATCAGAATTAATGTGTGCGACTGTTCCAATGGAACTACTGAAAGTAAACCCAAGACAACACAACGCTGGTTAGCATGGAGAGAAGACTGGCTATCTGACTGTGTCCCTGGACATCATATATTATATAGTTTGCATGTATAATATCAGACAAACTATACATTTAATGCTCTGCAAATGGCGAAGGTGCATTGTAAGTCACTTCAAAAGTTTGTCCGTGAGCTACCATGGAGTAGTTTCTAAAGCACTGTAAACATACTTGCCCTCAACCCATAATACACAGCATAGCTACAGCAACTGGTTTAGTCCAAAAAATAATGAATAAATGAATAAAGTAAAAGCTATTTTTCAGTTGTGATCAAAACATCTGTAACATAACTGTGCTGTAACATAACATAACATAAGTGCCCCTATCAATTAGTTATGTAATACAAACTTAAGGATCAGAGATGACAAAGGTCGTGCAAGCATGATTTAGCATCATGCTGCGTGTTTGCCCTGCTGTGAATTGTAGAGGTTGACTTACTGCAGGATCTCTGGCTGTACTAAGTCTTCTTGCTGGGCTAGATTTGTTTCCAATCCATCAGCCTGTCAGTGGTCAGAGCAGAACCCGCGGCCCGTGGGTGTACAGGTCATTACAGCTGAATAGTCCCAGCAGGGAGAAAAGCGGTCCAGAGCCACTGGCACAGTGCATATCCACGTCTGCTCGCTGCCTCAGGTGTACAGCTGCACACTCCACAGCAGATTGAAGCTCTCCGAGGGGCCATTATCAGATAAAACATCTCCCATTACCTCCAAGAAATGCACCCCTGCCATCTGTGCGAGCTAGAACAAGAAATCATGCCTCTTCCATTTTCTCAAACGTGTTGTCAGTTTCATAAAATGACACTCTTTAAGTGGTTTGCTTCTTGCCACTGCAAACCGCATTTGTGGTGCCATCCCCAGAGAGTGAAGGCTAATGGAAGTTTTGCTTAAACTTTCTCTCTCCTGCCAGTTACAGCTGTACTTACAATTTCTGATTTAAAATTAAGTGGTGCATGCCACTGCGAACTGCTCATGCGATGGCTTATTTTAAGGCTGTTTGGTTATTGAACATTATGTAGCACTTGGTAATTACTTCCCATGTGTTTAGACAATCAGGGCTTGCAGGGCAGATTTTGGCTGCGACAAGCTAATTTTTCTCAGTCTGTGGGCCACCCACACTGCTAAATTGATTTCATGTCTACTTATGGGCTCAGTCACTTCTCCCAAACTCAAATTTGCAAATAAAAAAATATAAATATCCCGCTTGCTTTCTGAGCCCTGTCTAGCGAGTTCTTTCTTACCCCCCTATGACTGGTCATGTGCTCAACAGAGAAGGCTGCGATTGGCTCTAACGCTCTGTCGATGTTCAGCGATGAGTGACACTGATAAATGCAGCGGCGATCACAGCTGATCCTTGATAGAAGTGGAGAAGAAAACTCGCTATGCAGACAAGCTCGTGTCTGTGTCCAGAAGTATCACTGTAACAGCAAAGAGGAGAAGAAAATTTACCTCACGACAGCAGGTCAAAGGGCCACAGTAAGAGAGTGAGAGAGAGAGAAATGGAGTTTCCTTTCAGTTTCTCTATAACAGTGAAACAGGGGCTTCTGCTGTAAGTGTCAGTGAAAGACTGTCTAGCAAACACACACGTAGTGAAATTGTGAAGTTTCTGCGTTTTATAGTAGTTGGAGTGTTTAACATACTCGCGCTCGCCTCCCTCGCCATAGCTACCGCAACATAACGTTAGCGCATATGAGATAAAAGACGTCGGTACATAATAACCCGTTATGATTATTACTCAACTGATACCGAATTGTCTGCGTCTGCATCGCAGTGCACCGAAGAAACAATTAATTTTGACACCTCTAAAAGTCAGTAAGCAACTCCTACTTTGCTGCATTATTACAGAAAAACTGTAATCAGTGAAAGTGATCACACACCTCTATGCCTGCAGTGTTTTGTAATTAATTAAATGATCATAGATGTCTAGGGATATCCATGTTTCTGGGCTCCAACTTATAAAACCTCAGAAGATGATGTCGGACAAAGTTATAACACAGCAAAGTATAAGTTGCTTACTGACTTTGCACTCTGGTGGAGTTACCCAGACAGGGTTTCAAATGTTGCCAATGATTTTATTCTCTGCATTGCTTTAAAAGTGCTTAGCCTAGCAGTTTGTACTATAAAATCGAACAGTGCAATTAAATGAAGTGAGTTCCTTTCACTCAAATATTAATGGAAGTTCATTATACTAAACATTTGATTGATTTGAGTAAAGGTTCGGATGTCGGATTGTACCTCGTCACTCACTCTATTTTACACGTGCCACATTTTTCACCTCAAGGTTTTTTTTTTTTAATTGTTTGAACTTGCGTGGGGTAGATGCGACTGAGACGAACTCCACTTGATTGAGGCAAATCGATCACACATTCCACATCATTTGCTCGGTCCACTCTTCAACTAAATTGTAGCAAAACTGCTTTCATACACTAGATTTTAAAGGTGCAGTATGTACGATTGACATCCAGTGGTTGAATTAGGTATAGCACTCCTAATTCAAAACACTTCTTCACCTGGACTCCACGCATGCACAGGTTGCCAAATGGACAACACTGCCTGTTTCACACCGCAAGCGTGAGCAGAGTGTGAGCCGCACGTGTTTTTTTTTTTTTTTTTTTTTTTTCAGCCTCCATGATAAAAGATTACAGCTTTCATACAGCACGCAGAAGCAGCGCGTCAGCGCAAGGCATGAGCGTCGCTGAAGCAGCAGATCGTTTTGGCATTGGGTCTATTTTTGCCGCGCTGGTCACGCTCAATTAAAGTGACAGTGCATTGATAATGACCAAAACACATTGAATGACAGTTAAAAAGTAGCAATTTTACCCATTAAATGCATTGATAATATCCACTGATGTTTATATATTAAATCAAATGAACTTAAACCATTTTCAAATGCAACATATATTTATTTGGGCCCGAACTACAAAACCAAATAAAAAAAAATGTAGTATTAGTTTTGCTTAGTAAGTTGCACACTAGTTTGATCATGTATAAATATCGTTATAACTATAATGCATAAATATTATTATAACTATAGTCCTACATTATGCTGACAATCAAAAACAAAATTACATGAAATCACAGGCTATTGTCTTCTGACTGAGTGCACCTTAAAATACATGAATGACACTCCTCATAGAGCTTGAGAAGCAAACAGTTCTTTAGGATCTATATAATTAGTAAAATAAAGTCTTGCAGGTTAAGGAAACAGCATAGGAGGAAGTTGCTGCGGGCCTTGTTGCACGTTTAGGTTTTTAAAAATTTTTTTATTTGATAATTAAAAACCACCTAATTGGTTTTTTTAGTATTCTGACTGCATCTCATTCTGCCCTTTGTATACGCCACATACTGTCCGCCCACTACACTTGATTTTGCATTCCCTTCATCATCATGAGTTCCTTAGTGTCCCACCAGTGCTGATATTACTGTTACGAGTGTGATATTACGTTTATACAACAGTTCGACGGCACAATCGTGTATATAAAAAAGAAAATCAAACACGGAGAGTCTAAAAACCCTTTTGTATTAGGAACTACTTTCTTCCGCCATTCATTCACATCTGCAGCTGACGTCAGAACAGTAGAAGCCGTTACTAATTCACCAACGTCACTTTAGAGCTAGTGTTAGAATGATTCTCTAGCGTAATGTCTAAAGTGATGACAAAACAGGTGATTTTGCTGACATTTTAAGATTATAAGGCTGAACGTGACATGAAATGCCATCAGTCTACAGAAATATCTCCTTACAGTATTACAGTATATTACAGTCTACAGTATTTCTCTGTTACAATCGGGATATCACAATAATTAACCCCGAAAAAAGCAGCGCATTCACTACCAGATTGCTGTTGTGATTGCAATAAGGAAAAACGCTAAACATATGCGGGCGTTGCTTCTTTTTTTCTGCCAACACAACACACAATCCTGATATGCGAGTCCCATCTCACACTTGGTACACTACAATTATATGGTATAAATACAGCACTACAACACACAAAAGAGAGAGATCGGCTTAGAATATTACTTAACAGCATAATAATGATTTGATTAACTGTAGTTTGAAGTTATGCTGTTTTAATCCTCTAAGCGCTTGTTATGCGGTCCTGTTGCCATCTTGTGCCAGACCACGTCAACCGTCTTTGGTCTGCTCACTATGGCAAGCTAATAAACTGCATAGTTGCAATCTAAACACTACTACATTCTCGACTAAAAAAGCCTCAAAAGTACATTATGTTGCACAACAGAAGCAATATTTGTCAAACTGTAGAGTGCCCTCTGCTTGTTGCTGTATGTGGGTGGAGTAATACACAAAGGTGAAGGGTGGAGAGGCGGTACGAGTGCTGTTACTGACAGAATATCGCACGGCTATCAGCCAATCAGATTCAAGAACCAGACAGAACTGTTGTATAAATGTATTTTTGTATGTATAATATCATCTTTGCATCAAATTACAAAAAACGAATTACCGCTTGTGCGAGGCATTTGTAATCCAGCGTCTATGGGGCAGGACAGTAAATCTGACGTTATTCTCTCTTCTGGCTGCCATTATCAGTCTCACACTTTTTTTTTTCCTTTTTCTGAAAGTCTTGATAACACTATTGTGGAGTTTTTTTTATTCATTATTTCAGCAAATAGAATTGTAAAAAATTGAATTGTTGTACTCTCCCATTCACTGCGCTCTAAGTTTACCCAACAATGACGACTTCTGCTGCTGAGAAAACTGGAAACGTGAAAAGGGTCTATTATAAGTTTAATTTGGGGTGAACTAATCCTTTAAAATCATGTTCATACATGGTACATTGTGCAAACAAATGAGTTTTTTTTCCCACTTTTCTTCAGAATATAAGCACTATTTTCTAACCAGATCATGTTTTGTGTGTGTGTGTGTGCGCGTCTTCAATAATGAATGTTTTTGTCAAAAGTTTGTCTTCTAAATTGGTTAATATTCCAACCTATGGCTAAACTGTCCATTTTCTTTTTCTTTCAGAATGCTGTGTTAGAAAAATAATCATGTAGTTCTTGTGTTTGCAAGCACATTTAGATGTCAGCTTTCAGGCGAATCAAACAACCAAAAGCATTGTTTGTTTGAAATTAAATCTGCGACAGTAACCACTTATGTGAATGTTTCCCAGCACCTTGTGGGGAGGAAATAAGCAGACACCGCTGATTAATCGAGAAGCCTAAATCAGTACAGAAACAAAAATAATGTGCTAGATGTTGCTCTCTTGCCAAATTCGTGCTTGTCATTGAAGCTATGTAGACTTTAACACGCACTCACATTTACCTTGAAGCAGTTTAAGATGTCAACCACAGAAATCTGCGTTATGCGTTACATTTCAGCTTGTTTTATTCTGCTTTCCTGAGGCAATGAAGGCTCTGTAAAGACACGATGTTTCTTCAGCATTTTAAGGAATGAAAAAGTCTGTTGGGAAACTGATGGAATGTTTAACCCTCTTTCCTGCAGATATCTGGAGTCTCGGGGTCATCCTCTTCATGCTGGTGTGCGGTCAGCCCCCCTTCCAGGAGGCCAATGACAGCGAGACCCTCACTATGATTATGGACTGCAAATACACTGTACCTGCACACGTCTCCAATGCCTGCAAAGAGTAAGCTGCTGCTTTAACCTCAGCCCCAGTCGTTGTTAATCTCTGGCATTTCCTTCAACTTGAATGTTGACATTTTTTTTCTTTAGGCTATTGAGACACAATGGCTTTACAGAGCCTTTCACTATACATTATCTAGAAAGCCAGACACAGTACTGTTGACATGGATGTTAATAAGCCGCCTCAGACAGAATCAAGTTGACCTTCCTGGAATCTAAATATCTGTCAATGTTTTCTGTCACTTCTTTTAAAAGGTCTGATGTTTTTTTTGTCAGGCTACTAGTGTGTCATTAAAACAATTGCTGTTAACCATTTAATTATGTTTCCAACTGTAACGGGCATATAAACTGAAAGTTAAGCTCATTTGATAACATTTGTGGCTTAGTTTGTGCCATTAACGTCAAAATTAAAACTTTAATTTTTTTCTTTCTCCAAAAACAAACAAACAAACAAACCACACAAGAGTATTAATGTGTCAATGAAAAAGTGGGCACTATCATACCACTAATCATTGTTCATTATATTGGGGTTAGGGCTGCACGATTCTGGCTTAAATGAGAATCATGAGTGGTTTTTTGCTTAAAATCAAGATCACGATTTTCTAATGATTTTGTAGATGTAAAATAAAGGTTAATATGAGTAGGCTATTATTATTGTTTTTCTAAAACATGGTAAAACAACAACAATTATAATAATATTAGACTTATGTGTAGGTCCACTGTTGGTTAAAATGCTACATTTTGTGTAGACTTGGAATGGTGGACTTGAATAGATTTTAAATATGTCCCGGTCATTAATGCACAGTTATAGAGACGTATGCTTGCCATTTGTCATTGACAACATTATTAGAGCATTTTTTTCACTGGTAAAATGAGACATTTGTCATTATCAGATTCCCTCTTTCATTATGTTCAACATTATATAGCCTAGATTAGTTATAGTGACAATGTTAATCATTTATTTTCATGCACAAAACTTTGTTCGCTATGAAAGACAAAACATATCAAATGCTTGTCGTAATCATAACTGTAAAATGCGATATGACTATTCAAATGGTGTGCACGCTTTCGATTTCACTTTCACTGCCGAGTGCGCTCATGTCATGGCTGCCGTCATTCTGGAAAAAAAAAACCATACTTGCAAATCATACTTCCAGCGCGGCTACCAAATGATCACTCTGTGCAACAAACTGAACGTTATTTACAACTTTATCACCTGTTATTCACAGCCTATGCAGGTTCTGTTCACTAAAGTAGACATCAGTGGCGGGCATGCTCACGTCCTCTTGTTAGTAAACAAACAGTGTGTCAGCTCTGGTATTTACGTCAGGTCGTAAATACATCATTACATGAAGACAGAAATTACTATTTTGGGTGAATTATACCTTAAATACAGTATGTGACACTTTTGACACCATTTGGAGGTGTCTACGTTGCTGAGCATTGTAGGTAAAACAATGTGAAGAGTTGATCGCCTTTATGCTTCTCCCAAATTTGAAAATATAATTGGGCGAATTGTAGAGATGCTAGATTAAGATCTTGTGGATGGTCGAATTAAGATCACAATCTTTTTTCGATTAATTGTGTACCTTAAGTAAGGGTGGGAATTTTTGGGGCTGAATTTTAGAATCTGATTGGAAATCTGCGAGTCACAATATAAATCCAAATAGATTTTTCTTATTTCCTCAGCTCCTAAATGCAATGGCTGTACGATATATCGCTAAATTATCGTTATCGCGATAACGGTATTTGTAATATACGTATTGCAGACATATGTGATAAATTACATTTATTGCTTCTATTGGTTGTTTATCTAAATTTGATCAATCAGAAGGGGCCTTACTATCTTTATCCCAATCTCCCTAGTAGTCGCTATTGGCTGGAGATACCCAATGGTGAACCCAGTGCTGAAAATAAATACTAATGGTGTGAGTCAAGTCAAGAGGGGAAAATGACAACATCCAATCAGAGTCAGAATATCTGCTGAGGTTTTCACCTATTCATAGTGTTAATTGTAAAGACTAAATGTTTGGACTATGACACTTAAAAGCTTGACATTTAAGAATGTAGCTAATAAAAATAGCATTTTTTCTAGGGAAATGTTGTATCGTTAGACATTGTTGACACAGTAAACTACAACAATATTGCATATTGTTTCCAGTATCGTGCAGCTCTATTTCCAGCTTTACATTTGAACCAGAATTGGTGTTTCTAAGCGAATTGGTGTTTCTAAACGATAATTTAGCGATATATTGTGCAGCCCTAATTGGGAAGATGTATTTGGAAGAACAGCTGAAGAAATAAGAAAAAATCTAGGTCAAAAATCTATTTGGATTTGTATTGTGAATCGGATCCAATGTACAACGATGGGCCATTATCAGATAATGTACAATGACCCCATGAAGTGGCGTGATATTACCCACTTTTTCATTGACACATTAAAACTTTGGTTTGTTTGTTTGTTTTTTAAGAGAGAAAATGAAAGAGTTAATCATTTTGACGTTAATGCCACAAACTATGCCATGAATGTTGTCAAATGAGCTTAACTTCCGCTGTATACGCCTGAAACATAATTAAATAGTTAACAGCAATTGTTTTAATGACACATTAATAGCCTGCCAAAAGAAAATGGCTGAACTTATAACCTTTTAAAACAAGTGACAGAAAACAAAATCAAGCATGACAGACATTTAGATTCTGGGAAGGTCAACCTGATTCTGTCTGAGGCGGCTTATTAACATCCGTGTCAACATTTGTTTATTTTTGGAATCCATGTATGACAATACTGCCATCTTAAAAATGATTTATTTCATTAACATAGTTATTCAGCTTGAACAAGCTCTGAATGTTACATTAAAATGGCAGATTACAAATAGCAAATATAAAGAACAAACAGTTCTTATTCTAAAAAGTATTATATTTGTTTGTTTGTTTGTTTGTTTATAACATTTTAACAAAGAAATGTCTTTAAAACAAAAAATGTTTCTATAAAAAATGATATAAAACAACTATAGAATTGCTGTTATCTAAACTATTTAGAATTGTTTTTAGTTTTAGTTTAAAACATAGTTCACGAAGCTGCATTCATTTACAACACTTACATTCACAGTCTGCATTTATACAGACATACGAATCTGCTGTATTTAGTGTTCATGATTACGTTAATGCCATACTGTCAGCATTCTGTAGTGACGAGAAGCACGAGAAATCTATGTGCTGCATCTATGACAACTCGAGGTCTTTAAAATGTTTGTTAGTTCATCTTTTTGTCCAAATTCAGCCGCATATATACATGCGCCTGTCAATGCGTATTATTTTTCTGTATTCAACAGAAGTTTTCAACTTATTTTAATTTTTTTTCGAGAATTAATTAAGAAGATCCATGAAATAATGAGATCCATCAATGAATACATTTTGTTTGTGTCACCCCTAACTTTGTATTATACAAATTTAACATTACTTTTGCTACTTTACGACATTTTGTAGTACAAATACTTTAATTAAATTAAATTCAAGTTTTCACAATAATTATAATTACAAAACAGCTTTACAAAATGTGCACACTATTAAATTACTATCGAATTCATAAAGAGTGTTAAGTATACAGTGGATATATTGTATTATACAATATATAAATAGTTCAAGTAGTGCATTCACACTGAAATTTCTAAAAATAAATATCTTATTTGCTTAAAGGGCACCTATGATGCAAAATCAAAAGCTGTTTGGACAGAACTGTGTCTAGGTTTAGTGTGTCCACTATCAAATTGGAGTGATAGGAACACAAGTCTCTCTTTTTTTCTCTTTCTTTATTTCCTGACATTTAAAATATGATCCAAATCCCAAAGGTTTTGATGTCCACCACAACATGACACCGAATTGAAAGACAAGCACGTATTAACACGTCTCTGTAGTAACACATATGGAACAGGATTTGCAAAGAAACTGGGATTAAGAGATCTGTTCCAACTCTCTGTGATCAGCTGCACCTCAAGAATGAGTTTAACAATTTAAAACTTTTATAAAACAGTGCATGTTTGTAAAGTAAAGACAGCAAAAATAAATAATCTGATCCAAATTTTGAGCTGAAACTTTATAGACCCATTCCGGAGACCCCAAAGGCTTATCTTACATCTTTTAAAAGGGGTAAAATAAGGGCCCTTTAAATGTGGCCCATTTGATATGTGGTAGGAAATTAAAATACAGATCAAATACTGTCAATTGATAATCGTGACTTTTTTCTTTTTTTTTTTTTGCATTTTATCACACTGAAGTTCAGTGTAACGAGAGATCTGATGTGTTCTTAAGGTGCCAAAGTTCTTAAATGCTTAGTTTATCGCATTTAACACAAACTCTGACTCCTGGTAAAGGCTGCTACGGCCAGACAGACCGTATGGTGTCAAACAACACAGTTATGTAACCGATAAGCTTCAGGCGTCTTTACAGAAGCCAGTACTAACCCTCTCTCATTCACTCACCATTTTTTTCCCTCCCCCTCCTGCTATTGCAAACTGTGTCATTTAGTTCACGCTGCTAGCTGTCTCTTGTGGTTTGTCCTCGGGAACTTGCATGTCAGGCCAGTGTGTGTTTCTTTGTCCAGGCTTTGTGAGCACACATGTTTAGAGTTAGCATCTTTCAGAACTACTGCCAGCAGCTAAAATTAGACTGCTTAAATCCTTGCTTAAATAGGAAGTCTGTTAGCAGAAGAAATGACGCGGAACACACACATTCATGCAGTCTGCTCCAAAAAGACTTGTGTGTCACTGTTTTAACAGACATTTGCTGTGTCCCAATTCACATACTTGCACTACGCCCTAAAGTATGTACTTTTTTTGTGAAGGAAAAGTATATACTTATTGAGTGTGTAACAGAAGAGTATGCAAGCTTTACTTCCTCGTTAACAGATTGTTATGTTGCTTAGTTACGAGCCCTGTCAATCATCCAGATTTCTTTTATATTTAATTACCTACCTTATTGGAGAAGCAGCAGCAGGATAATCTACCATCCACAAGTCTTTCATGCAGAGAAATCTCCTCAGGTGTTTGGATAGTTGTTCATTCAGAAGATAATGTCCAAACACGTCTTTATATACGTTCATGTTGCTTTTGCAGATGAAATATAACACGGAAAATGCAATTTAAATATTTTCCAGTGGGCTAGATATTAATTAATAGCCATACAAACATCTTTACCGAAGCCTCTCTACTTGACGGTTGGTCACCATGTTTGTAGTTTATTTACACTTTTCACCCGCGTTTGTAGTTCTAATCAAATTCACGTCCATCCCGCAATGTATTGTGGGCAATATCAGTGGTTAGAGTATGGACGTTTCTACACTTCAAAATTTTATCGGAAATAGTAAACCATCCAGGAACCTTTTGCATACCTTTTTCAACATACTATGATTTGAGACATACTAATTCAATTTTCAAATACTATTTAAGATGGAAAGTATGCGAATTGGGACACAGCAACTTATTTGTTGTTTGTAACAATTTCATGGTGTTACAATTTCATTTGTCTCATGGTGATTAATCATGATTAATTTTATGTTAAAAGCTGCAGCCACATTTATCATTGTTCTGATACTGTATGTGGATGATATTAGTCATTTTGACAGAAATTGTCATGATCAGGAGTTAAGCTAATATTAAGCCCCCCCTAATTTTGAACCTCAATTTTGTTCATGTTCAAGTCCTGCTAACCAATCAACAATATGCAGTTAAAGGCGACTTCTTTGTGAGAAGTCTTCCTTTTTGTGTTCTTTGCTGTTTGTTTGTTTTTTCATTTCATCTCTATAGATATTGGACAGTAGGTCTTTATGCACCCGGAATGTTGCAAAACAAATTGCAGATTTGATGGCATATTTAGTAATAATAAGCTTTCTTTCATATAGCGCCTTTAAAAGTAGCACCACAAAGTGCTTTACATGCATATAAATAGTATGGAGGTAAACTGTACATACAAGGATACATGCATAAAAACTAGACCAGAAGAAAAGCCAAGGTAATAAAAACAAAGAAATATTTGAAATCACAATTTGAAAAGATACACAAAAAAAGACTTTTAATTGATGATTTAAAAGCACTCAGAAATTTAGCAGTCTGAATATTAGAAAATTCCACAATTTAGGTGCCAATGAAGAGAGAGCCCGATACTAAATCGATTTTAGCCACGTTGATTTAACAGTTAAAGGACTTTCATCAGACAAATGTAAAGCACGTGCAAGGGTGTAAGAGATTAAAAGCTCAGACAAATATTGCAGTGCCAGACGACTTAAAGCCTTATAAGTTAGCATGAGAATTTACAAATCAATTTAAAAACTGATGGGAAGGCAGTAGATTGTTATGTGCTCACTTGCACTAGTCCTAGTCAGAATTCTAATAGCTGAACTTTGTATCACTGTAATTAGCTTAGGTTAGCTTTTGAAGCTCCGGCCAACAAAGCATTACAATAGTAAATTTGAGAAAAAAACAAAGGTGTTGATTAACTTTTCAACCACAGTAAAAGGCAGCATGGGAATGTTGTGTTGACTGTGTTGCTAAAATGAGGATGGAATGTTAGGTTGGCTTCAAATATCGCCCAAATTTTCCAGTCTAGCTTGAAAATGTAAAGCAGAGCCATCCACTCTTAAGGTTGTGTCCTCTGCTTTGCGCAACTAATGTACTGAACCAATAAGCACCACTTTAGTTTTGTTACTGTTTAGACATGAAAATTGAGACGTCCTTTTTTTTTTTTTTTTTTTCTTAGTAAGACACTGGGGAGAAAGGACACATTGGCCATATTGACATTTGATTTTGAATGTTTATAGATCTTAGTGTCAACTGTATAAAATTGAATGTTAAAACCAAAAGCTGGTGGAGGAAGAAAATAGAAATACTAAAAAGTAAAGGGCCCAATACCTATCCCTGGAGAACACCAGAGTCAACCACACCGACCTCAGACCTGCAACCACCCATCACAATAAGAGTAGTTGCTTATAAGTAATTATGTTGCCTTGTTTGGTTGTACGGTACGGTATGGGTCACCTTTATCAGGCTTGTGTCTCCACTGCCAAATGATATCAATGGTACCCTTTTGGTAGGCGTGGTGTACAACAGAAAGTTGCAGTCAATGCCATTCTAGCTTGAAGTTTTTACATATCGTAAGAGAAGCACTTCTTACTAAGCAAATGCATTGTATACATAAATACTAATGTATGTTAATTACTAACCTTTCTATGAACAGGATTTGATTATAGCTGCAGATCAGTGATAATGCAAAATAGCCTACTGTAATGTCCCAAATAAACAATTCTACTGTAAATACCCAAAACATACATTTAGGCAAGGCCATATTTGGGTTTATAAACGATACAAGACATATACAATCAGTACAAACCTTTTTTTTTTTATTCTTCACCAGCACATGTAACGATAACATCTTGTTAAAAAGTAATTTCGTCATTCCGAGTTCATAATAGTCCAAAAGGCGATGATAATAATTAAACATGGCAGTTTGTTCATGTTTTAGGTTGCTGAAAGAATCTTTTGATTCTTTGTATTTTTGGGCTTCTCCTTTGTATTTTCGCACGTCACTCTGGCAGTTGTCCATTTTTGAAAGGATGTCAGAAGCACTTCAATAATCACGCAAACGTTATTATCATCAGCTCAAGTTCGTAATACAGACGCGCGACGAGCGCAGCAAATAGAGCTCTCTAGAGAAAGTGAAACCGTTCACGCTTTTAGACGGCCTCGTAAACAACAACAGAACACATTCTGCTCTTCTTCTTTGGCTTTTGGCTGTTCATCAAGACGTTGACCATGGCTTGCTACTATATGTATTCAGTGGTCCCTCACTATAACGCGGTTCACCTTTCGCAGTCTCAGTTTTGCAGATTTTTTTGTGTGCAATTTGACATGCTTTTTTATTTGTTTTTTTACAGCGCATTGTGTTCTGTGTTCTGATTGGCTGTAGACCATTGTCAATTAATCTCCTCCGTGTCTCATGTACAGTACAGAATGCATTCAGCTTGCCAAATTAACATAAATCAACGATCGCTAGCAGTGTGATTTTTCAACATGGGTGCAAAAAGGGTTGTAACTGTCCACAGCAAGACCATCGTAAAGCAGGTCGCACACAGTATGTGCCGTGCCACGCAGAGCCATGCAAACATAGGTTTATACCAGGGTACGCACACCGACGCCGCAAGTCAGCGGCTGTCTGATATGCCCAGCTACGACTCTGGACACTGTTCATATTTCTGCAGGAAAAAGAACATTACACTGAATGCGAACGTTATCCGCACAAAAGCTAAAAAGCTTTATGAACCTTTTGCCGACAGCAATGAATGTTTGCTCTTGACAACAGGTTTTGATCTTTGGTTTCATTCTATAATACTGGACTTATTTTTCTACGAACGTTTGAACTTTGAGGGTGTTTAAACACTCCTGGTAAACAAGAAAGAAAAGTGTGAAAATGTTAATGCCTGTCTGAGAAAAGTGTATAAAGCGTGTGGTGAGGGGTTTTACTGCCTTAAAACATCTATAATAATTGTAAAAAATAAAGCTTCTTTGCCTATCGCAGGTTATTTTTAGAACGTAACTCCCACGACAAACAAGGGACCACTGTATATTTTTACGGTTTCTCGGCTGTATTTAAAAATGTACTCCCTTTGTTTTGATTCTCCTGGCTTGTGTACATGCTAGTGACGTTTCTCTGTAAACCAATAGCGTTCAGCTGCTCGCCCAGCTCCACCTCTTGGTACCCTTTTGTTGTGCTAGGTACCATTTGGAAAGGGTACCCAAAAAGTGGTACGGTACAGTTCGCTTTTTGGTGCCTTTTGACAGTGGAAATGGACAAGCGTACTGTACTGTACCGTTACCACTTAGTGGAAATGGGCCATAATTGAGTAGTTGCTTCTAAGTATATTTATTGGGGTGCAACTATGCAGACTTATCACAGTTTAGTTCAGTTTTAGGGTCACAGTGTGGTATATGATATGTTCAGTAAAATAAACAGGACACTGTCAAATAAAAAAACAAGCAAAATACAATACAAAATGAATACAATATAGCAAAGATACTAAAATAAACCATGCTTTTTAATTTTTTCAGGTATCTAACAGTAGTTTTCATTTACACAAACTGAATAATATAATCAAATATAACACTACGTACTGCATATAATCTTCACTGTATATATTTAATAAGTCAACCATTGTTGAGTTATTGAGTCAACCATTATTCAGTCAATCATTATGTGATTCCTATTAAAAACACAGACCTGTTTTTTGCTTTGAAATTCATATAATTGAACATTTGCCTAAATCCTGCCAATCATGGATGTAGAATTTAAGTGTTTTATCAATCACACTTAGCTCTAGTATGTCATATGCACGCCTTTTGTGTTTCCTTTTGATATTTACAGAAATAGCATTTCCTGATTTCCAGTCTATCGTAATTTCAAGTACCAAAACACTTCAGCAAAGTTAGGATGTGTGATTCTGGTGCTGCAGACTTCCTGTCATTATCACTTTCAGGCAGAGCCAGGTGGAAACTGTGCGGCGGGGTAAGGAAATGTGTTGGGTCGTGACGCTGTTTCTCTGCGGGACGCCATTGTTGGCCTGTTAAAAGTATCACAATACTCGGCTGGAAATTAGATGAATGCTTTAACACAAAGGCAAAACCTGTTTAATCTGTGGTAAATATTTTTTATACATACAGTTGAAGTCAGAATTATTAGCCCTTCTGAATTATTAGTATATTTTTCTCCCAATTTCTGTTTAACGGAAAGAAGTTTTTTCAACACATTACTAAACATAATAGTTTTACTAACTCATTTCTAGTAACTGATTTCTTTTATCTTTGCCACAATGACAGTACATAATATTTCACTAGATATTTTTCAAGATACTAGAATTCAGCTTAAAGTGCAGTTTAAAGGCTTAACTAGATTAATTAGACCAATCATTATATATTGATGGTTTGTTCTGTAGACAGTAAAAAATAAAAATAAATAAATAAAAGATATTGCTAATAAGGGGGCTAATAATATTGACCTTAAAATGGTTTTAAAAAAATTCAAAACTGCTTTTATTCTAGCCGAAATAAAACAAATATGATTTTCTCTAGAAGAAGAAAAAAATATTATAGGATATCCTGTGAAAAATTCCTTGCTCTGTCAAACATAATTTGGGAAATATTTGAAAAAGAAAAATCTAATAATTTTGACTTTAACTGTATGTGCGTAAAGATCAGTTATTCTTATATGCAAAGAACTCCTGGCATGAAATGAATGTTAGGTGTTGTCTTTGTAAAGGTGACGGATTGTGACCTATTATAAAGGTGTTGAGTCGGTTGTTCAAAGCTGCGTCAGCGTGACTTTAGAGTAGCATATTTTCGCCAGTTCATTGAATGAGTAAGACATCTTTCATACTGCCACAGTGCTGCTAATAAGGAACTTGAAAATGAACTTTTGTGAACCTTGAAACCTTTGTGAAACTTGCCTTGCCTAATATTCAGCCAGCTTTGTTGTGCCATTAATGTATGCAAATGAGTGTCATTTTCTTTCTCCATGTCGCATTAGAAGAGTAAACTATTCCCCCCCAATTCAGACACACAAATATCAAGTTAATTACAACAGTTTTATTTTAACAATTAAAAATAACTGACAGAGTGATATAGGAATGTGTTTAGAAGGATAGGATTAGTATGTCGTTAGTCATGCTGTATTTCTTTAGTTCTATTTTAAGAATTTTAGTAAGATTCTTAAAAAAATATATATAATTAAAATATAATCATACAAAATTGTTATTGTATAAACACTAGAACTACCTTGTATATTATGTGTATGTACATGCATTCATTTATATATTTATAATTTCTTTTATTTTTTATTTATTTATTTTAGTATGTTTGGTTTTGATTTCTTTAGTACATGTTAAAAGTTCCTAAAATTAATAAATTCAGTGTTAACCTGCCTGTATTGCGTGTATGCATGTGTGAAAATGCATACAAAGGTTTCAGACTTAAGTGTATTAAGACGACAACTCCTACGATTCCACACTCAGTCGCATCATCATCAAAGCTACGCTTTCATTTGTTATGAATATGCACCCTCTAGTGGCCAAAATTACACAATGTGCCTTTAACTTAATGACTGCTATTGAGATGTCATAACCAGCATAACAAAGGCATGTTTTTGAACCAAATCACCCACCCTGCCTTAAGCATAAGATTATATTTAGCTGTAATTATGTGGTGTGATTATGCACAGCATTGTTGTTGTCACTGTGGACAGATGTGATGTAAACATGCTGTAAAAAATAATAGGATTTACAGTTGAAGTCAGAATTAATAGCCCTCCTGAATTATTACCCCCCTGTATTAGTCTCCCTGTATTTTTGCTCCAATTTCTCTTTAATGGAGAGATTTTTTTCAACACATTTCTAAACATAATATTTTTAATAAGTAATTTCTAATAATGGAGCGGCGCAGTGGGTAGTGCTGTCACCTCACAGCAAGAAGGTCGCTGGTTCGAGCCTCGGCTGGGTCAGTCGGCATTTCTGTGTGGAGTTTGCATGTTCTCCCCGTGCTCGCGTGGGTTTCCTCTGGATGCTCCAGTTTCCCGCACAAGTCCAAAGACATGCGCTATAGGTGAATTGGGTAAGCTAAATTGTCCGTAGTGTATGTGTGTGAATGAGAATAAATGGGTGTTTCCCAGTGATGGGTTGCAGCTGGAAGGGCATCCGCTGCGTAAAACATATGCTGGATAAGTTGGTGGTTAATTCCGCTGTGGTGACCCCAGATTAATAAAGGGACTAAGCCGAACTGATTTCTTTTAACTTTGCCATGATGACAGTACATAATATTTTACTAAATTAAGGCCAAAATGAATTTGACACACCAATAAAGCGAGTAAACTCAAAATGTTCACGTGTCTATTTACGCGCGAATAGCACGATTTATTCGCACGTGCCACGTCTGGTGTGAACACAGCATTAGACGGCATTTGGGAAAAATTTGAAATAGAAAAAAAAAATTCACTGGAGGGCTGACGTCAACTGTATTTGTTTAAGCACATGTTAAGAGCAACTACACAACTTCGACCTGTAGATTCAACATATGTACATGTTAATAAGGTTACCACGATAAGCTGCGGAAACATTCATGTGGAGAGCACTGGGCTAATTGGCTGTTGGCATGTGATTGAACTTTTGACAGGGGTCCAGTCAGCTCCAAATGTTCACTGAGCTGAATCTCCTTCAGTCAGCAAGAAAAAAAAAAGAAAAACAGCCCCATGATCTCATTTTTATGAGTTTTCTTGGTGCCCCAGTCAAGGTTGTTTTCATTTCTTTTTCATTTTGCCCTATCGCACATGATAAATTCATTTTGTGTATTAATAATTTGGGATTATTTGCATTTGGTAGTCTTTTTGTTACTCTGTGGGAGTTTAATAAATATGGTAATATTGCAGGATTATCATTTAATGTGCGGCTTTCTCAGCATGTTCATATGCGAATGAGTGATGCATGAACAAAATCAGAGCATTCCATTAGTCAGTTTTTGCTCCGCTTCATTTTTTTTTTATCCTCAATTAGTTTTCTATTTTTGTTCTGCGTCCTTCTCTATTTATTTTTCAGTTTTTTTTTTTCTACCATGCTTTTGGCCTGGGTCATTGATATGTGAAAGTGCATCTGCAACACAAACGTGATCTTTTTAATGCAATGTATGTAGTGCTGTGATGCAATGTAGATTTGTAAATGTGATTTTTGCGGCTTTATCAGCAAACCATCTTCACTAACACTAATATTACAGGAGAATTTTAGGGATTCTCTTCATATTTCTGTAGTGCTTTGTTTATGCAGTCCATTTAGGCAGGGCAGGCCTCTTTTCAGTA
>CAIGQW010055764.1:4060414-4105509 GCA_903798125.1 Danio choprae | reverse complement strand
TCTATCTATCTATCTAGACCAATTACAGTATCTATCTCTATATCTATCTCTCTATCACAGTATCTATCTATCCCAATCACAGTATCTATCTATCTATCTATCTATCTATCTATCTATCTATCTATCTATCTATCTATCTATCTATCTATCTATCTATCTATCTATCTATCTATCTATCTATCTATCTATCTATCTATCTATCTATCTATCTATCTATCTATCTGAGACAAGATATATATATATACATATTTGCTTTACATATTTTTTTCTAACTTGTAATATATTTATATAAATTAAATAATAATTGTATGTCTCAGCCGGCTGTCCAGATGACAGATGAGTACTAAAATAACTAATGCACTAAAATACCATAACTATGTAGACATAAAAAATAATATAAATGACAAAGCATAAAATGACTAAAACCTCAACTCAAATTAAAACGAAAAAATATATGTGCAAATAAAATAGGATTAAAACTTATGCTGCATTCCATTTCACAGTCAGAAACACAGACCTCTAATATAAGTAAAACATGTTTTTTTAATGATAAAATATATTAAAGATGATATGACACTGTTAAACATGCTTAGTTTACTTTGGCAGATAAGGAAATGGCTAAGCTCCTACAGCAGTGTTGTTCTATACAGCTTGACTGCTGTGTTTGACTGTTGCACCCAGTGTGCAGGAAGCTCCATCTGCAGGTATTTCCCTAAACAGCCACATGTCAGCTTTTCTATCACAGAATTACGTTAAAGGCACTATATAAAAATAAATGATTACTATTACTGTTATTCAAATTTTATTTATTAGAGAGAGTTGATTTGTTGGCATGACAAATGTTACAAATGTACTGCCATGCACAAGCAATCATGATGTTTACATTAAATTGAACTTATAAAAACGAATGGCAGTAGTAGTCATTTAAGAAAAAAAAACACAATAATTAACAGTATATTCAACAATCGAAAATTTAGAATAAAACAATAATAATGATAATAATAAACAGTATATTTAACAATCGACAATTTAGGATAAAACAGTAATGAAACAATAATAATAATACTAATAATAATAATAAACAGTATATTTAGCAATCAACGTTTTAGGATAAATCAATAATAATAATAATAATAATAATAATAATAATAATAATAATAAACAGTATATTTAGCAATCAACAATTTAGGATAAAACAATATAAATAAATAATAAAAAAACGTATATTTAACAATCAACATTAAGACGAACAATAATAATAATAATAATAATAATAATAATAGTAATAATAATAATAATAATAATAATAATAAACAGTATATTTAACAATCAATATTTTAAGATTAAACAATAATAAATAATAAACAGTATATTTAACAATCAACATTTTAGAATAAAACAATATTAATAAATAATAATAATAATAATAAACAGTATATTTAACAATAAATATTTTAGGATACAGCAATAATAAATAATAAACTGTATATTTGACAATCAGCATTTTAGGATTCATTTATAACAATTTAGAATTATGGCGGACTCTGTGTTTATGACTGGCTAATACATATTTTGCTGCTGTTGGTATCAGACTTTTTGTGCTTATTAGAGATGCAAAATGTGGTGTATTTTGGTCTCTTTCTCCCTCTCTTTTAATATCTGGTCTCATCAGGGTGTGCCCCGCTCTGTGTCCAACCCTGCAGGGCACTTCTGCAAATTCCTCCCATGACCCTTCAACCCCTCCCACCCCCATTTCTTTGTTTTGTTTGGCTCAAGCAGCGCATACTTCTAGTGTTTACCACTGACACACTGTCAGGGTATATTTTGTCCTCAAAAAGAGCCAGCTGTCTTATTTAGTCCTCACTATTCCCCTGCGACTGCTGTCAGGTTGCTTTATCTCTCAGCACTGCAGAGTTTAATAGACGTTGCAGCGCACCATGTGGCTAATGCATGTACAAGCGGCGGTTGGCTCGTCAACATCGCTGTGCGTCCATCTGCCACCATTTTTATGTCAATCATCATTAACATGAATCATTCACCATTATTTGGTCACTTTTACAGCCATTTGTACAGTATGTTTTTTGAGGAAGTGGTAGTTGTTGTTGAATTTCATTTGGATTTCTTGATCATTTCACATTAAGAGTCTTTAGTTGTGCTTTAAATGTTGGCAATTTGACATGCTGTGATATCTGTAATTGTTATCATTGGCAAACCTCAGGAAACCGTGTAAACATTACAGGCCTTTCCGCTGGCAAAGAGATGCTGGAGATAAATTTTGACCAAACAATCGAAAGTGCTCATTTTACGGCTCAAGGGAGGAACATCCTTGCTTCTGCCGGTCTCAAATATTTCTTGTTGTGATTAATTGCTGAAGCTTTTGTGATGACAATTTGGATTTTTGACCCAAGCGGCATACAACAATAAAGATGTTTGGTTTTAAGGTCATGTATTTGGTACAGTTTGGTATATTTGTATTAAACCGTGGAGGTTGTACCATACTGTACCATATTGTATTGAGTATTGTGACATCCCTATTACATATACAGTTGAAGTCAAAATTATTAGCCCTCTTGTGAGTTTGTTTTCCTCAAATATTTCCCAAATGATGTTTAACAGAGCAATTAATTTTTCACAGTATTTCCTATAATATTCTTTCTTCTGGAGGAAAGTCTTATTTGGTTTTTTTTAGGCTAGAATAAAATTAGGTTTTGTTTGTTTTTTTTTCATTTAAACCCATTTTCAGGTCAGTATTATTAGCCCCCTTAACCTATTAGCCAGCACTCACTTTTGGGGATTTACACCTATCTTACTTTAAATAGTATCAGTTCTTGACCCCAGTAAGTACCTACAAATTAGGTATCATTGGAAAGAAGACACTTTGGGCTTTATTGTAGTAAAAGGGGATGTTTCATGCTCAAAAATATAAAAAGTTATACATTATGAAGTCATGAGAAAAAAAATTGTATTGTGTTCAATATTTGTTTTTCCATATACAAACACAGGAAAACATTAATGTTATGTCCTAGAAAAATATGCCTTTCATGAGTTTGTAGCTTATCGGACCATGATCTTTTTTTCCAACAACTTTTATGCTTGAAAAGTTGGAAAAAGTGACTTTTATTAACATTTTTAGTGGTTTAAAGTGACATTGTCTGGGTTGGTGTTATATATTATGCTACAAAAACCTTGTAACAAGCTGCCAGTACGTTTTCTGTTATTTTACAGACTTGTTTCTCTGTATATGGCATTATATTGCTTCAAACTGCTAAAATGTCAATAAAAGTCACTTTGTTAAACTGTAGAGTAAAATTTTCAACATTAAAAGTCTACAAAGCAGAGATCAATGTGCCATAATACAATTCACAACCGTATTAGGAGGTTTGCTGAAGGTGGCAGTTGTCGTGCAGCGAGGGGTTTGCATCTTTAATAAACTATGACAGTTCGCGTTCATTGAAAAGTGAGAATGATTAATAAATCAATATGAAACAGTGCCTTAAAAGTGACGTCGCGTCTTCAGTTTCGGGCTCAGGCGTGCTTTGCACTCACACTACAAGCTTAAAATGAATATAGAATGTAGTATGTGAGGTTGGAAGGTAGCAGTGGTCTGCTACAGTGTTTTGGAGCATTCAGCAGCAATGGAGTGATTATTAGGTTTGAGTAGGAGTCTTATCAGGGCTCGCTGCCATGCTGGAGATCCGGGCAGTGTGTGGAGTCTCTGGGGAAGTGCTTGCTGACAGCAGTCTGGCATTGGAGAGAGAGTTGGAGTCAATCCTTCAATCCGGCACCTTCAGCTTCCACAAACCTAAACCCACTGCAGGAAGATGACAAATCACACCATTGATTGATTTGGTTTTTAAAATTAGGAACAAATAAAATTTATATAAAAAATAAATATATAAATAAAGCAATCTGTGGTGTCTTTTCTTTGAATCAAACTGCAAAAATAGTGACTTTTTTTATACTGAAGTTTTTTTATATACTAAAAATGTAGACATTGATATTGCATTGACATGGTCTTATACCAGGTCAGTAGATGTTGATATTTGTAAATGTAATATGCATGTCTGATGACTATTAGTATGATTATGTACTAGATGACTATTTTCACATATTTTTCAGTCATATTTTTGAAGTTGCATGAGATGATAATGTACCATTTTCAAAAATGTGCCCTTTAAACAGTTTTTTACAAGTTTGTTATTTATTATTATTAAGGCTTCATATTGCAATAATCATTGACTACACTGGTTTGCTGTTAAATTTGAATACACATTTACTTCGCATTTATTGTGTATACTAGTTAGGGATGCACCGAAATAAAAATTCTGGGCCGAACATTCTGCATGCACGTGGCTAAAAACCAAAACGAAAAGGTTTTTCAGTAATTATTTTAAAAAATAAGATATAATGATTTTCTAATGCTGTGTTCACGGCAGATGCGGCATGCGCAAATAAATTGTGCTATTCGCGTAAACATTTTGAGTTTACTCGCTTCATTCACGCGTCAAATTCGCTTCATTCGTGTGTGAAATTCACTTCACAATTTATGCGGATTCACGTCATGGGTGGGGCTTCTGTCTGCCCGTTGACTCTAGCTTTGTTGCTAAACGGCTAACATGGATTTTATTGAGAGAGTAGCTGTGCTTTAGGAAGGCTGAAAAACAGCGTAGATTAGTTCGGCGACATGTCTAAGTCCACTAGATCCTTTCAGTGGTGCACCCAGCTATGAGTTCATCAACTCCTCCAGAAACTGTACGTGGATGATCGAGCCCAGTTTGATGAGCTTTTGTCCGATGTCGGCAGGAGTATTTCTCCTCGGGACACCAGCAACAGGCACTTTGTCACAAGAGCAAACTCCTAATTGGTTAACGTGGCGTGAATGTCCGCTAAAGTTCAGATTTTCCAACTAGAGCAATTTGTGCGATAAGTGCATGAAACGCACAAAACGCAAAAGTTTTGTTGCTTCAGTCGCACGAACCGCGCTGCAGGATGTCTATTCGCGTGTTTGCATTGACTTAACATGTAAATCACTCGTACTTGACGTTTAATACTCCTCTGGTGTGAACGCGCCATAACTTGAATTATACTGGTTTAAAAAAAAAGAAGCACAAGACTATAAAATTACTATTTATTGCCTGAAAATTTGTATCGACTTGAGTGATTTTAGTCATGAACTGTCCACGCTTACCAAAATAGCAAATATATTCTGGCAAATATATGCTATAATAAATATAAATAGCAAATATATTCTGGGCCGAACATTCTGCCAGCATGTGGTTGAAAACCAAAACTGAAAATGTTTTTTTGTAATTATTTTATTAAATAAGATATAATTATTTTGTAAGCCTTCTTTTTTTTTTATTTTGACTCTAACTTTAATTATACTGTTAAAAAAAAAAAGCACAAGACAATATTATAACCACTTTTTATTGACAGAAACATTTAATCGACTTTAATGATGACATGTTAATGATGTATACTACAGTACATAGACTGTAAAATATATTGGTTAGTTAACAGCTTTCGTATTTTGTGGTTCACATGGTGTTTTCTGTTTATTTATGGTTGTCAGTTGCATTATGGGAGTTTTATTTCTACTTTGTCGACTTTTGATGTTAAAAATTCAACAGTGGAGATTAACAAAGTGACTTTCATTGGCCTTTTAGTAGTTTGAGACAAGATATTTTTTTAAGAAATAGTATAGAGAGAATTAAGTTTCTAAAATAACAGAAAGACTACAGGCAGTTTGTTACCAGGTTTCTGTACCGTAATTTACTGTAACACAAACACAGACTATATGAGTTCAAACTATTAAAAATGTCAACAAGAGTCACTTTTCAACGGCAAAAGCTTTTGGGGGAAAGATCAAGATCCCATAATGCAATTCAAAAGCATAAGTGAAAATAACATGAATCGCCAAACATGGAAAACAGTTTATTTACAAATATTTTGACAGTGTAGAATTGTCCTGTTGGTACATTATTTGAGAGCACTTTGCTATTTTGATAAGCATGCGCAGTTCGTGCATAGATAAGTATACACGTTCATAAGAGTAATATCCACATTATTTCCAAATTTATTTATTTTTTTGACCACGACGCACACAAGCTAGTCAACAATGTGCTCTGCTGCTCTTGTGCTTTGGTCAGCTCAGCCACAAACCACCCTCGTGCGGCACCAGCCATTGAAATGAATGAGTTTCATAGCCTATCGCTTTCTGTGTCCAAAATGAAAGCTGCTTCAGACCATGCAATGACTATGGCTGGAGAGAGAGTGAAACCAGCGCACTAAACACTACTGGGGAATGTGGTGCAAAAAGTTTTCAGCTCCTATTTTTTTCCCATTTTTCTCTTTTGGCCAAAAAACAAAAATGCCATTTTTGGCATTATTTCTGCAGCCGAAAATTTTATCCATCTACTAGTAGTGTTTTTTTTTTTTTTGTTTGTTTGTTTGTTTGTTTGTTTGTTTGTTTTTTGGTCAGCTATTCTTCAAATTTCCATTCTGTAAAGTTCCATCAACACCTTTCTTTTATTAAAATATCAGAAGAAATTGGGTTGAAGTCAGAATACTTGTCTAACTAGATTAATGTATATCTAAATTGATATTTAAACTTCTATACCGTTATTGGATATATTGTACACTTCCAATGTTGACAATGTCTTTTATAATTTTATCTTTCTGTTTTTTAAACATTTGATTTAATTCATTCATTCATTCATTTTCTTTTCGGCGTAGTCCCTTTATTAATCTGGGGTCACCACAGCGGAATGAACCGCTAACTTATCCAGCATATATTTTACGCAGCGGATGCCCTTCCAGCCGCAACCCATCACTGGGAAACATCCACACACACTCATTCACACACATACACTACGGACAATTTAGCTTACCCAATTCACCTATAGCGCATGTCTTTGGACTTGTGGAGGAAACCAGTGCGCCCGGAGGAAACCCACGACAACACTGGGAGAACATGCAAACTCCACACATAAATGCAAACTGACCCAGCCGAGGCTCGAACCAGCGAGCTTCTTGCTGTGAGGCGTCACCGGATTTGATTCATTCATTATTTTAACTGTCATCTTTTCATAGTCTTTCTGGGCAGTGTGGAGCAAAGTTGTTTAGGCTCTTGTCTTCCTCCATTTTTCTCTTTGGCCAAACCCAAAATGTGGCAGCCAAAAATGTGGTCCATCGGGTTTTGTTTTTCTGGACAGCTATTCTTCATATTTCTATTTTGTAAAGATCCATCTATACCTACTTTGATTAAGATATCTGAAAAAATTGGGTTGAAGTCAGAATACTTGTCTAACTAAATGTCTAACTAAATTGATATTTAAACTTCTATACCACTATTGAATATATTGTACTCTTCCAATGTTGACTGTCTTTTTTTATTTTAGATTTCACTTTTTTAAACATTTAATTTGATTCATTCATCATTTTAAACTTTCAGCTTTTCAGAGTCTCTCTTCCATTTTAAGCTCTTTTTTTTGTCTGGATTTGGTTTTATCTTCAGGGATTTTCAGACTGGGTATTTTAAGGTGACTGTGTCAGGCAGATTAATTTAGTCACTGCCTGCTTGCATAATATTCTCACTCTCATTAAACAACTACCTCTGTTTTCACACATTCGATTTGAATGTGAAATTCAAACTATTGAACCGAAAGGCAGCCCTCCACCTCACCAACCGCAGACTACTCAAGCTCCAGCCTTTTATAAAAGCTCATCTTTAGTTGATTTAAGTACATTAGTAGTTAAGTAGCACAATGACCTTCTAAGAGAGGCCACAGACCTAGTTTGCAACAAGACATTATTGTCATTTCCAGATTTTGGCACTGCAAATCCTCACCGTTTTTGATAAAGCCCTGTAGTCTTTTCTTTCTGCAGCAGAAACTGTTTGCTATTGTGGAGGGCAGGATTGGAAAGCTCTACTGTATCATGAATTTTTCATAGACAAACGTGTTAAAAACGATGATGTGCTGAAAGTAAATAGCTGGCCATGAATCTGAGTTGCGCCTTTTTTTGCTGGTGACAGATTCTGTTTGGAGGAAGTAGATTGTTTGCTGCTTTTGTCATAAGAAACAAGGAGTTTGACTGAACAGCTTAACAATGGTGCGGCATTAGCAGCACTAAACAGAACTGCAGATTGGCAAGGGAAAGCAATGTTTCGAGCACCACTTTTCAGCATCGTTCAGTTGTGAATGTGAATTTATTGTCTGTAGAAATTGTGGCGTGGAAAGGATATGTACCCACAAGTTGTGGCCTAATGGTTAGGCAGTTGGACTTCTCAAGGAAGCATCGTGTGATTTGTTGCAAGTTTCCAAGACCAGAGGGTGCTCTCGTGGAAACGCATGAACTTGTCCAAATACACTTGAGGAAACCCAGGAAATCAAATGGGGAAAATAGCGGTTGCTGAATAAACAGAAGATTTAACTGCTTTCATTTGATTCAGTGTGGCTAATAAACAGACGAACTATGGGAACACCCCATGGAATAATTTAGTTCAAAAACTTGACTGTTGTTATGAGGTGAGTTTGGAGTAAAAACATGGTATTACTACAGCTGTAGTTCATCCAGAAGCGACACAAACAGCTGTCATTATCGCAATTATCTTAATGTCATTATCAACCGATTAAATCACATTTAAACCAAATGTTTTCAGAGTTTATGAGTGCTCTGTGTACTGATCTCTGCTCCATCTAAACGCATGTGCTGGAGGATTACTAGAACCGGTTTTACTGACAAAATAAAAAATTTGTATACTATTTTCAATAAAAAGTGTCACCTAAAATCATTTGGTGAGTCTTTGGTGAAATCAACACTTTCACATAAAAAATACTTTTGAAAGTATTGATTTCACACTGATATCAAAAAAATTATTTTAATGAAATGCTTAGATCAGTCTGACAAATCCCTGAAGCTCAGCTGAATTATGAGTGGTTACAGAATTTAATATTACACAACAATTAATCTAATACTACACCAGTTATCAATTTGTCCAGCTATATCAAAATGCAAAGAAAATATGTACTTCACAATGTTTCAGCAACTTAATATTAATTTCGGAGGCGCGGTGGCTCAGTGGTTAGCACTGCCGCCTCACAGCAAGAAGGTTGCTGGTTCGAGTCCCGGCTGGGTCAGTTGGCATTTCTGTGTGGAGTTTGCATGTACTCCCCATTTAGTGTGGGCTTCCTCCGGTTGCTCCGGTTTCCCCCACATTCCAAAGACATGTGCTATAGGTGAATTGAATAAGTTAAATTGGCCATAGTGTATGAGTGTAAATTTGAGAGTATATGGGTGTTTCCCAGTACTGGGTGGTGGCTAGAAGGGCATCCGCTGTGTAAAACATATGCTGGAATAGTTGGCGGTTCATTCCGCTGTTGGGACACCTGATAAATAAAGGGACTAAGCTGAAGGAAAATGAATGAATGAATGAATAATAATCTCAAGAAAATTTTCCTGATGACAGGAATACTAAGACATCATTTAATCTGTCTATGAGATGTCAAATGCAGTGCATAGTATGTTCTTTTGGGCATTTTAGTGTTGACATTTAGGGCTTGGCGAAAAATCTCATATTCCTCTCATACCCTGATAACGATATATATCACGATATAGTACCTTTTCTGTAAATTCAATCAAATCAATTACTACTTTATACACATTGACCACATGTTAATGACCATGACCTTTTTTACATCTAAAGTACATACTAAGAAATCGATGATATTTCTCACTTAATTTAGAACTTGATGGTAAATGTTTGAATAAAAATCCATAGATATAAAATAAACATTAATAAAATACAAAACACATTTCAAAAACTAACAATTACGTCCAACATAGGAATAGCCATTATCCTTAACTAAAATGCAAACTGTAAACTTTCATGATTGCAACTTTCTCACGGTGAAATATGTTATTCATATTTCTGTCCGCATCCACATAATTGCGTATAACATTGCGCTATGAAAAAGTATTACCATAATCGATGTATTTTGTGACACCACAATATAAACGATAGAGCATAATATGAAACTATAGACTTTTTATCTTGTCCATACAAAATATATACATGTATCGTCATATTGCACAGCCCTATTGACATTGAAAGGTTACATCTGGACCTCATTATTTTGTCCCACAGCCTTTGATAATTGGCCTCTCATTATGTTACTCTAATGAAAGCCACTGTTGCCAGAATACCCGATGATGACTGTGGTTAATCCTGAGACGCCGCAGAATAAACGTCATCATGACAGTTTGCAGTCTCATCCCTCCTATCATATTGTGACAGGGAGAAATTGTGGCTTTAATCAGTTCGGTTCTGCTCTAAAAGCGTCCCGTTGTTCCGAATACCTTTTTATTTTTTTGGGCTCCAGAATGGAAATTTCGGATGTAATGTCAGTTGATAAGAGCCAGGCAGCATATTCAAGGAGAGACAAATGGGCAGATTCTCTCGTATCTATTTATTCTCTCTCTGCCTTAACAAATTTCTTGCATAGGGATAATCAGTAGAGCAGGCTGACTGCCTCTGCAGCTCAGCGGTGATGATTTTCAGACTGCCGCTGTAAGCCCACTGAATCTCCCCGGCTCTTTCATGGTGGTTGGGCTGTAATTTTGTCATGTACGTGTGCTGAATGCTGATGCGCTCTGGTCGAACTTTGCCTCAGCGGCTACTCACAACAACAGCAGCAACTCCAGTGATTTTTCAGTCGGCTAATACAAGTGTTATTGGCTTCTCCTCAGCTGATGATAGAAAGGCCCTCTGTGGCTGCTATATCTCAAGCATGTTGCAATCTCTGTTCACTTTTAGTGTGAAGAACAATGCAAGATGGCTAGCTTAGCATTCAGTCAATCTGATTGCCAGGGCTCTCACTAGGGGTGCACCCGTTCAAATTACTCACGGTATGTATCACGGTTTAAGAGTTTCGGTTTGGTATGTGCTATGTTTAGGAAATAATGTCTACAGACAAATTCAAAGAACATTCATTATCTGTGACTGGAATGGGGATGTTTGGTTTGTTTAAATCCCAGTCTCTTAATGCACTCATCAGCACATTGTGTGGCTTTCAAAGAGGAGGCAGGTTTTTGAGATGAAGCTGTTCATTTTCCTTTTTCTAAAAAGTAATGAACTTTTACAATAAAGTAACTTTCAGTTTCCCTGGAGGTCCAACTGTCAATTGTCATAGCTGCATATTGCGCATTTGCAAGTTTGTTCTTATTTTGCACCGTGTTTCCTTGTACTGTTTAGGAACAACTTTGGCGCTGAAGTATTAATGCAAAGGGATTTTTATAATGTGGCGTGAGAGTCTTAATCATATGCTGAAATCCCATATTGTCAACAACAGAGTACTGTTTAGTGTCTTTGGCGTATAACCCCCCCAACACATTCGTTATATTTTTGTGTCTGTCTGAATTTACATTGAGTGTCTATTGAAACACTGACGGCAATCTGCACTTAAACGCTCTTAACACTTGGGTAATGACCATACGCAACTTGTACCATGCAAGTTTTCACACAGTGACTGTTTTGTCCACATATTTTTTTTTAACATCGCTGTTAAAAATGTTGCCTGACTATGATTCTATTTGCGACATATCTCCTTCATTTTCCGTGCTGCACTCTCAGAAACTCAACAAACCGACACGTGAGGAAACGTGATATCAGCAACTGAATTACATACTTAGAGGTGATTGGACAGGTCTTCGCATGTGCAATGCATGTGAAAGGTAAACGGAAGTGTACAAAGGCGGATTTTTTTTTTTTTTTTGCTTTGTTACTGTTGTTTTTCTCACCAACAAATATAAATAATGCATATTCTGGGTGTACCGAACCGTGGGAACACTATTTTCTTTTTTAGATTTTTGAACCGTTGCATCCCTAGTTCCCACGAGTCATGGAATTTCTGGAATAGCATGGACGGTTAAAAAGGTCTGTTACAGACATTAAATGTCAGGGAATTTCTTTTATTTTTTTGTCCAAGTCGTGGAATATCAGAGATAGACACATGTTGATTTTAAATAATTCAATATATCGTGATAAGGATGTCATTACACCAGATGGCAGTAACAGCAAAAGTAAGCCATACATACAAAGAAAGCAAAACTAATTAGTTTAGAAATTAAGTTATGTGTGATAAAAATAAAATGACACTGGGAAAAAGTATTGAACACATGAAGAAAGGGAGGTGTAAAAGGGCATGGAAAGCTCAGCCAGCAGCTGAAGTTTTTCAGTATTTTTTAGCAACCCCACCCCGCGACTATGGATACCATGGTGGACATTTCACCAAGACAGTGATCCAAAACACAACCAATCAAGCTCTTAATTGGTTTCAGAAAAGAAAATAAAGATGATGGAATGGCCCAGCCAGTCACCTGACCTGAATTCAATAGAAAATAAGAACTAAGGATCAGAGTTGATAAATGAGAACCACAGAACCGTCAATATTTTAAGACTTTGTATGTGAAAAAACACACTTGAGCAATGCTTACGACTAAATTCTCTATACAAGAGTCGCCTTGAAGCTGTAATTACCAAAAAAGCCTTTTATACGATGTATTACATTTCAGTAGTTCAGTCATTTCTTCTTGTGTCATTCCATTGTTATTACACATGGCATAATTTTTTCAGAAAAAAAGAACCTTCTTTTGGTTTATTTGTATGTTTGCATTGTGTTTTTGCCGAAATATGGTACAATTTCACATCAGCAGTATCTATCAGAAAATATGGTGACATAATCAATACTTATTGTACCTGCTGTATGTCTAGAATTTGCTTCACATTCATAATACTTCACACTGATGTATGTTCTCATCTCTTCACAGCCTGATCAACCGAATGCTTCAAAGGGATCCAAAGAGGCGAGCATCGCTGGAGGAGATCGAGAGCCACGCGTGGCTTCAAGGGGTGGATCCATCTCCAGCCACCAAATATAACACTCCTCTGGTGTCTCATAAGAATCTATCTGAGGAGGAACACAACAGCATCATCCAGCGCATGGTCCTGGGAGATATCGCAGATAGAGAAGCCATCGTCGAGTAAGGAATTGTTGTAGTCTTGTGATCCAGATTTATGAAACTGAGATTTCTGATGCCCTAGGACCAATGTTTTGCAGATACAGTAGCTTTTTGTAATTCTTTCATATTATTTGAGCATGACTGTATTGAAATTGAAGAAGTGTCTTCAGATTTACAGTTGAAATCAGAATTATTAGACCCCGTGTATATTTTTCTCCCCAATTTCTGTTTAACGGAAAGATTTTTTTTCCGAATTTTTTTTTCTTTTATTCTTGCCATGATGACAGTACTTAATATTTTACTAGATATTTTTCAAGATACTAGTATTCAGCTTTGAAGTGCAATTTAAAGGTTAACTAGGCAAGCTAGGGTAATTAGGCAAGTCATTGTATAATGATGGTTTGTTCTGTAGACAATCGAGTAAAAAATAATATTGGTGAAGGGGGCTAAAATCTAATGATATTGACGTTAAAATGAAAACCGCTTTTATTCTAGTCTAAATAAAACAAATAAAACTTTATCTAGAAGAAAGAATATTGTAGGAAATACTGTGAAAAATTCTTTGCTCTGTTAAACATCATTTGGGAAATCCGAAATCAAACAAAAAGTGCTCAGGGGTAGCTTAATTAATGTATTGGTGCTCTTTGGGTAAGGGATTCATCAGAATAAACAGCAAAAGAAAGTCCAAGGCACTCGAAAAATGTGGGAAAAATATGAAAAAGCCTTTACTGACATGGCTATTCCCTAAAACTGGGCCTACGCGTTTCGGCAAACACTTGCCTTCATCAGGGTAACTATCATAATCATTACCCTGATAAGGGCAAGTGTTTGCCGAAACGAGTAGGTGCAGTTTTAAGGAATAGCCATGCCAATAAAGGCTTTAAAAAAAAATCCACATTTTTCGAGTGCCTTGGACTTTCTTTTGGTGATCATTTGGGAAATATTTGAAAAAAAAAAAAAGAAAATAATTTTGTGTGTAATCAGGTTCAAGATTTTGGTCTAAAGGGTTTCCAAGCTCTTTGCTGGAAGCTAGACAGGGAATTTGTCGAACTCAGCATGAGGAATGGTCAATGCAGTTGACAACTCTTAAATAATATTTCTTAGCCAAAATCTTAGGCCTGAGAAGTACAGTACTTTACACGTATCAAAAACAAAAACTCTATTTTACACATTTTTGCATTGACTAAAACATGTCAAGATGCAGTTAATTATGCAGCACAATTATGCTATGAATTTTTACATTTTTAAGCATTGCAATAAGGGCACTAAAGCATACAAATGTGAATAGAATTATTACTCAAATCCAGTAAACTGAGAGCTTAATAATGACTTGTAATGAATGTTGTAGGATTAGTGATGCATTTCAATTTCAGAAACTCTTAGACCCCTAAATAAATACACATTTTTAGATTAAAGCTATTATTTTGCACATATATACAGTTCTCAGCATAAATGAGTACTGTAATTCCCTTTACAGATCTCTCTTTTAAAAGAATACTTTCTATAGGATGCTTTACAATAATATATATAATATGCATATACATTAGATTAGTCGGTGCCAAAGTTAAATCTGGAACTAATCTAACAAAATAGCTTAAGATCAGGGTGCAAAGATACATATATAATAATCATTTAATCTAAACTTTTAAATGATTGTAATTTTTGTTTTTATTTAATCACCCAACCTAAGAGATTTTGACTGAATTAAAAAATCTGGTTTAAGATCAAAAGATTTGGGTGAGGTTAAACTTGTTTCAATATATCACTAAAATGTATAACACTGTAATCTTAAATCATACCGATGTGTTGTGACCATGTAGGCTATTGTAAAATAAAATTATATTATTAATAGCAAGGTACCATTTATATATATATATATATATAAGTTCATTCCACTGTCACTGGAGCACGAAGCTAACAGAGTGTGTAAGACTCTGCTGTACAGACTTGTAGAAAGAATCATGCTGGGTGACAGTATAAAGCACCCATCAGTCTTTGCTCTATGTCTTTGATCGTGCTCCCCAGCAGCTGTGGAACCCCACTATGAGAAACTGCAGTCGATTCACCTTAAAGGGACCCTCACGATGGTGTCCATTGTCCTCGTTTCACAAACAAAAAAGTTAGTTCAATCAAAACAGAAGCTCATGTTAAATCCTTAGTGTATTTGTACAGTTTGTAAAGAGCTGAAGCAATCCACGAGCACAGGCCATACAACAAAACCAAAATAATTATTTGTGATATGAAGTTATATGTAATAAAATGAAATGACGGGGGGACTCAAATGGTTTCAGAACAGTAGTTATTGTGATTAAATTACTTTTCCACTAAAAAGTAAAGTTAGGGATTACTTTTTATTTTTAAGCAATTTCATAAGTTATTTACAATATACTTGCCTAAGATACTCTGCAGAGATTCTTTAGAGACGCAGAGAAACTATATTTATACATATATATATATTTGTTATACAAACATAATTGGAGAATAACTTAAAGGTTTTGTTTGTCAGATGAATACACATGCTTAAGAGACAATGAATTAAGTAGGAAATTAATATATAGTATGTATGAAATATGGTGTCATACATTTTGTGTGTTAATACGCGTTTTTGATATAAATCTGCAAGGCTGTTCAATTTAAAGAATTCATTCATTCGTTTTCCTTCAGCTTAGTCCCTTTATTCCTTAGGGGTCGCAGAATGAACCGCAAACTTATCCAGCATATGTTTTACACAGCGGATACCCTTCCAGCTGCTACACTACAGCCAATTTAGTTTATTCAAGTCACCTGTAGCGCATGTCTTTGGACTGTGGGGGAAACCCACACGAACACATGAAGAACATGCAAACCCAGCCGGGACTCGAACTAGTGGCCTTCTTGCTGTGAGGCAACAGTGCTAACCACTGAGCCACCGTGTCGCCATGTAAAAAATTAAGAGTTTAATTTGTATTATGTGTGCTTTGAGATTTGTAAGAATGTGGTGTAGTATTGAGTTAAGTAATTCAATTACTTTTCAGCAATTCTAAAGTAAGTTAAATACAATTTTAATGATGTAGTAATTTGTTTGAAGTAACTTACCCAACACTAACAGGTCATATCTTAGATTCGAGCCTTGCCGAAAGATTGTTGCTGTAATTGGAACTCATGTTTTCAATTGGCCTGTAATCCCTTAAGAAGAAATGTAGTCCATCCTATCATGCCCAGACTCGTCGTCATGAAAAGTTGGATGCAGATTGTCCCACCTGCAGTGTGCTATCTGGGATTCTTCGTAGTTATTTTAGTTTCAGGTGTTCAAAATGTAGGCCACTATACAAGACCTTTTGAACTTGGGTCTCTAGTTAGAATCCTGGAGTTTTACAAGTTGCCAAAACCTAAGCAGGTGTTTCTCTCTCACACACTGCCTGTATCTCTGCCTCACTTGTCTGTTCACTTTGCTTTACCCCCCCCAGAGCCCTGGAGACAAACAAGTACAACCACATCACTGCTACTTACTTCTTGTTGGCTGAACGGATCCTGAGGGAAAAGCAGGAGAAAGAGGTGCAACCTCGTTCCTCCAGTCCCAGCAACATCAAGGCCCAATTCAGGTACTTCCATTTCTGCTCTGCAACTCTATTTAATCTTACTTAGTTCCTTATTGTATCGTTAAAAGTGTTAGCTGACCTAAAAACACAGATTTTTATTATTAATGACTCACCCTCGTGTCAATTTAATCCAATGAAATCTTCGTTTATCTTTGGAACACACATTAATATATTTAGATGAAGTCCTAGAGCTCTTTCATCCACCATAGACAGCAATGGTTATAAGACATTCAAAGACCATAAAAGGAACCAAAAACATTGTTGAAACATTTTTTATTGTGATGTCAGTGGTTCAACTGTAAACATACAAAGTTCCAAGAATGTTTATGTGCCAACATATGGTAAAAAAAGGGCCTCACAGTGGCGCAGTGGGTAGCACGTTCGCCTCACAGCAAGAAGGTCGCTGGTTCGAGCCTCGGCTAGGTCAGTTGGCGTTTCTGTGTGGAGTTTGCATGTTCTCCCTGTGTTGGCGTGGGTTTCCTCCGGGGGCTCCGGTTTCCCCCACAAGTCCAAAGACATGCGGTAAAGGTGAATTGGGTAGACTAAATTGTCCGTAGTGTATGAGTGTGAATGGGTATGTATGGATGTTTCCCAGAGATGGGTTGCAGCTGGAAGGGCATCCGCTGCGTAAAACATATGCTGGATAAGTTGGCGCTTCATTCCGCTGTGGCGACCCCAGATTAATAAAGGGACTAAGCCGAAATGAAAATGAATGAATGTATATGGTAAAAAAAACGACTTTGTTCACCTTTGTTTTTTGCATCTGGTCATAGTGCGCATTCACTGCGCGTTTGTAGTACAGTGGTCTCTCGTTATTTGTAGGAGTTACATTCTAAAAATAGCCCGCAATAGGTGAAATCCGCAAAGTAATCAGCTTGTTTTTTTACAATTATTATAAATGTTTTAAGGCTGTAAAACCCCTCACTACACACTTTATACACTTTTCTCAGACAGGCATTAACATTTTCACACTTTTCTCTCTTTTAAACACTCATGTAACTTCTACCTTTCTTTAGCATGTCCAGAAGTCCAACTTTTTGTGAGATGGTTAGCATCTTCCATTGCAATTTTGGTTCTACCGTGGGTGCCTTTGACGGTGCAGAATGTTGCGTCGACATTATGGGGTTTGTTGGAGAGAAAACTTGCTAACATACAGCCCAGCACTTCAGAGTCACACTGCTAGCGATAAAAGATTTTTGTAAATTTGGTAAGCTGAACTCATTCTGTACTATACAGATTACACGGCACAGAGGAGATTGATTGACAATGGTCTACAGCCAATCAGGACGTAGAAAACAATTTGCACAAAAAAATCTGCGCAACTGCAAGACCATAAAGGTGAACCGCGTTATGGCAAGGGACCACTGTACAACATGTTGCAAATGTGCACCCTATTCAGACACAGAAGATTGATTGCATTTGAACCACTGACGTCACATTGACTGTTTTTGCTGTCTTTGAACGTCTTGATGTCACTGTTTATTGAGGAGAGAGCTCTAGGATTTCATCTAAAATATCTTAATTCGTGTTCCGAAGATAACCAAAGGATTCAGTGGGATTGGAACATCATAAGGGGAGTAATTAATAATATCATTTTCATTTTTGGGGGAACTAACCATTCAGTACTCCTGGGTTACACCGTTTTAGGGCAACAGGAAAATGGAAAACTGTTGAAGTTGTGTTAGTTGTTAGTTATGTACCCCTTCTTCAAAATTGGTTTTGCATTCTATTTTGACATTACATATTTTTTACTTTGTAGCAAGACGTAAAATAAATTGAAGGAGGAAAGGAGATTTTGATTTAGTTTGGTGCAGAATCGCATGGTCTTTTTAGTTAGATTCATGTCTCTCGAAAGGTCAGACTGAATCCTTTGCCAAATGTTGTGCTAGTGAACCTTAGGAATGCAGGTGCATGGTTACATGGTAACAAAACATATGGAATGTAAAAACATAACATTTGCATATTGATACTGGTAACAAACTTGTATTGTTTGGTACCAGCCAACCCTGTGATTAACATAATTTTCCAGTTTGTACTTGGCCTTACTTTGAGTTTCAAATACAAATTCTTTGTAGTGAAAATAGTTTTTTGCTTTATCAAAATACTCATATTTCAAATCATTCTACCATATGTCAAATCAGTCTACAAGTCTGCCATGTACACAGGCAGGTTAACTGCAGGTTTGTTGTCTCTCATGAGGTTTCTGTGCTCAGAGAGGGCCAGGATTCATTGTAAGAGGTTTTGAGAGGTCAGGTCTGCTGAATGTCAGGATCCCTGTCTGTTCTCTGTGTGGACAGCAGGCACATCCTCTGAGCACCGCACCGGGTGACAAATGTGTTTAAAAGAAATTGGTTTGGACTGACCTAGAAAAGCAGTGAGGCTGTGGAGCAGGGAGTGGAAGAAATAAGTGGATGTAGTGGGGAAAGAAAAGCAGAGGAAGATGTTGTAGGGGAAAGAGTCCTCAGGATGCAATCAAGATCATAAGAGGGTGACGAATGCTTTTTTTTGTGGGAATAAGAATGGAAGAATGTAATAATAAATGGAGCCTACCAGATTCTTTACAGAATAATTTGGCTATAACCATAGGTAACAGTTCTCGTTTATCACTACACCCTTCGTAAACAGAGCATTTACAGGTTGAATGTACACAAATTGTGATTACTGATCCTGATGGAATGAATTCTGACTAGAAGAACATTATTTTACTGTATAAGGTTAAATCTTGAAGCTATGCTGTGATTTTTCACACCCTGACAGCATCATTTACAACAGTTCTTTTTCAGAAATTCTCATTACTCGATGAACAGATATGGAAGTGTTTAAAGTTCTTTCTCAGCAAGGCTGTAAACATGACTGTTGTTTCATAAACCAGACTTAGTCTTAGTTTGTTACATCCTTGAAATTGTGACAAAATAATTGCAAAAACAGACTTTGCTAGGCAATATTTTACCAAACTTTTTTGTCTTCACTATTTAGTTTGAGCAGAAGTGTGATTATATCTTTGGTTAATCACACAAGGCATTTGCTACATTTGTGTTTGCGTTGTTTGGCTTGTTGTCATACCAACATGAAGTTTATGGAGCGTTAATGTGGTTATGACAACCATTGAGGTCCAACAGAGCTTCACAAATTGGCTTTCTTTCAAAAGATTTAAGTAGCATCTTAATAGAGAATGTCTTTCCAAAGTGACTTGCATAAAGGTATACTGTACTGTGTAAATTATACTTCAGCAGGAAGGTCAAGATAGAAGAATACAATAAGCAAATTGTAGCGTCATTCAGAGATATTTTGAATCACCATGTTCTTTACTTGAGTGCTTGGCGAGAGAAGCAAGTTTGGCTTTTGTAAAGGACTGCCTTTAACATTTGGGTTGTGTTCCTATGGCAATCTTTAGAGTAAAGGTCTCAAACTCAGTTCCTGCAGGGCCACAGCTCTGCAGAGTTTATCTCTAACCAGCTCCAACTCCCAGCTGCTTAATAGTTTCTAGTAGTCTTGAATTAGTTAGATCAGGTGTGTTAGGATTGTGTGTGTTAAGTTTTAAGTTCCTGTAATGAAGTTTGTACTCTATTTAATGCACATTTTTATATACATGTGTCTTTCTATTTTGCAGGCAATCATGGCCAACTAAAAATGACTTGCATCAGGACATCGAGGACAGCTTAGCCTCTTCATCTATCTGTCATGCTGGGGGTCCACAGTCTCCTGCTCGCAGTACAGAGAACCTGCTGAATGGTCACCGCAATAAAGGACTTCTGGAAGTGAGCCGTAGAGATGATATCTGCGAAGCCTCCAGCAGCTCTCCTGCACCTGCTGCTCTGCCCCCAAACCCACTTAAATCGGGGGTAATGGCCCCACTTGCATCTGCTTCAGCCAAGCAACGAACCTGCCTCTTTCGAGTGGAAGAAGATGAAGAGGAGGAAGAAGAACAGGAGCCTTCACCATTGCCCACACAGGTGGTGATGCGGCGCAAACCACTGTCCATCACCAACCGGCTGACGTCAAGAAAAAGTGCCCCAGTGCTTAATCAGATCTTTGAGGAGGAAGGCGAATCAGATGATGACTTTGACATGGACGAGAGTCTTCCACCTAAGCTCAGCCGGTTGAAGATGAACATGACATCTCCAGGTACAGCGCAGAAGCGCTACCCCCGGCGCAAAAGTCAGGGTCGTGGTTCCAGCTGCTCAAGCTCTGAAACCAGCGATGATGATTCAGAGAGTCATCGTCGACGACTAGACAAAGACACAGGTTTCACCTACAGCAGGAACCGCAGGGACAGTAGTGAGGGTCCACCTGGAAACTCTGGGGGTAATGGGGGTGGCAGTAGTGGAGGCCAAAGCAAACCACCTGGGGAAGGTAACTCAGGACCAGACAAGGGCAGTCCTCCAGGAGGAGGAAGTGGTGGTAGTGCAGGAGGAGGCGGTGGAGGTGGTGGAAGTACAAAAGGACAGGGAGGCCCTTCCAGCTGCTCCCGCAGCAGCAGCAACAACAACGCTTCATCTGGCTCGACACGTAGCGCAGCTCGAAGTGCAGGGGAACTGGTAGAGAGTCTAAAACTCATGAGTCTGTGTTTGAGTTCTCAGTTTCAGCATCGCAGTTCTGGAGGAGGTGGTGGTGGACGGTTTATCCTTGATCCTCAGAGCCTGTCCAGCGTTAAAGTGCAGGAGAAGTCCTCCTGGAAGATGTGCATTGGCTCCAACAATAGTCTAGACAAAGTGATCAACCCTGCCTTGAATGGTGGCATTGGTGCAATGGAGCATTATCAAGACCAAACAGCAGTCATGTTAAATGAACTTGGCCTGGTCAAGGAGAACAACCTGAACTTGAAAAATAATGTTCTCCAGCTACCTCTGTGTGAAAAGACCATCTCGGTGAACATCCAGCGAAGCCCCAGGGATGGGCTACTCTGTGCCTCAGCCCAGGCCAGCTGCTGTCAGGTCATATGACGGCACGGCTCACGGCTGGTTCACAGATTGGATTGGATTGTTCCTATTGCCACATTTGTAGCATATGATGACTTGAGTTTTCCACCAGTAGCTGTATATGACCTCTCTTGATCCCAACTTGACCTTTAAACCTGCCTTCTATGTTGTCTTAATCATTCTCACAACTTATTTATTAAGTTTCTTCTCTTGGACCCATTGGTTTTTAATGAAGTGCACGCTGCTAGTCTGAACTTTTTTTTGTGTCTTTATTGTTTTGCCCAATTAGACTTTAGTGTAATTTGGTATTTATTTCTGGTTATTTTTTCTCTTTATAGCCCTTGAAATGAAATGCTCTTAACATGAATTCCATGTTTCCAACACCACTCAATCAATCAAGATTTGCGGAAGCTGTATGTACAAAATGACCTATAATAAACTGGAATTTAAATTAAGACCAATAGGATGTTAGAGCAGAATGTGGCGATTTTTAAAAACAAGCACTTAAAAGAAGTTCAGCCTATAAATACCACAAATGATTTTGTAAATTGAAGCCCCGACATGATTGTAATGAGATGGTTATACAGTAAAAGCAATAGTGAGAGTAGAGAACAAAACTTGTTTTAATTCATAGTGCTGTCTGATCAGTCTTAAACTAAATGACCTTTTTTTTCCACCATTTTTAAAGTGCTATTGACTGTTTCCTTGTCACCGTTTATAATCTTTAGTGTAGATGAATATTTGAGGTTAGTGACAATCAGTTGCAATAACAAGGGAAATGTTTAATGGGGAATTTCCGAAAGGACCTTTCAGATATCTTGTATTTGTTTCTAAAAATAATATAACATTCACACGTTCCACATGTTCTTAATCTACATCACTGTTTGGTTTTTTTGTATATTTGAGGAAATGTTTGGGATTTAAGTGCAATTTATAGGTAAGCTGGTAAATTTTACAAGCCCATATGCGAAATGCCCTCTTAAGTAATAATGTTTTGCCAAATTTGCATCCCAGACAGCACTGTGGATACACCCACACATAAATGCGTTCGTCCTAGTTCTTATCAAATTATAAAATTACAAATTCACTACGGTGCGAGTAGAGTCTGCAATTAGGATGCTTTAAACACCATTCAAACCTCAGTGGGGTTAATTAGCCTTTACAATGCTATCTCTGCCAGAGTTAAATAAAACCCGCAGACAGTGATAGTATTCAGCTTGTGTAGTTCTGAATATGGGAATCGTTAAGCCAGTACCCCTCTTTCTTAACGTCGTTATTACAGATAAAATCTGAATGGAGAGAAATGATTCCTTGGCTATAGAAATCGCTGTCGTTCGCAAACCTTGATCTATTCTCTCACCACTGTTGTTCTTGTATAATTCAGCTTCGAGTTACTGTATATACCAGTCTCAGAATCGACTGGCCTTAGGGGCTGTTTATAAGTATGTACATATATTTTTTTAAAAGTTTATTTTTTTTAAAGGACTGCTGTTTTAAGATGCTGTTTTGGATGTGAGCCTTAAACCGGCTTGTTAGATGGAATGAAACGGGGCTTTTTTTTTATCACCTGACAACAGATAAATGGATTATCTTCTATTCAGCGGATGGCCAGTCTTTCAGGAAATATGGCTTTAGGAGTTGGCCGTTGGGTGACCATCAGCTGGCATAGAAATAAGTCAAAGCTCTACAGGACTGCGAGTGTGAAAGACGATCGGTTGTGAGATTTTAAGGGCATTTGCAATAAGCTAAGCTATAAGTTGCAGCTATATGTAAATATGAGTTTTGTTTTGTTTTGTTTTTATATTTCAAACCTGTACATCCTTCAAATGGCTCACTTGACCCAAAATTATCTTAAGGATTTCTGTTTGTTTTTGTCCTTTTTGTTTTTAAAAATAAAAGTGTGTAAATATTGGTGTAAATATGGTGCTCTACACTTAGAAATGCAGTGTTGGACTTCTTGTTCATAGCTGTAATATAGCCTTATTAGATATGAGTGTCAAAAACAGAGCAGGTTGAAAAGGAAAAAAAAAAAAAAAAACAACAAAAAAAAAACCCAACAACAACCCAGTGCTGTATGCATAATGTTAGTCTCTGACTTTGTCCTACCCTAATGTAAACAGCTAAACGACATGTGCATGTGTTGTGCGTTTGACATTGCTGATCCACGTTCGTTCAGAGGAAAAGAACCACCACAAAATGTTACAGGACCAAACCATGTACTGACGTTAAAAGAAAAAGAGAAAGAAAAAAAAAAAAACCTTTTGAAGAAGCAAAATAAATAAATGTTCTGTTGCTGAAACTTGTCTTTAAAAGTTACATATAGCTATGGTGATGTCCGAAATTAAATGTGAAATATGTTGTCTTTAAACCTGGACCTTTTTTTTGTCCTTTTGTCGTTTTTGTCTCATTGAATATCTTGTTCTGTTCCATTATGAAAGTAAAACGATTAGCACTGTTTCATTAGACTCTAGAGGTGGGCGTGCAATATTATGTATTAGTTAAAAAGAGAAAAGAATGCAAACTGCAATCAATAAGACATACAAAATAAAAAATGTATTAATCTTTAGTATTCTGAGATAAATAGCCTAAATGTTGTAAGGAAACTATACAGAAGGTGCTTAATTAAATTGAAAATTGAACACTACATGAATCTTTAATTAAAGATAAATTGGTTCTTAACAACAGAATTGTATATCAGCAGAAGGCTGTTACTTTAAGGGCTTGGACACTCATCCAAAAATCATGAAAGGAAACCTTAACAACCAACTAAGATCACATGTGCTCTTGTAACCAATCACATTACAGCATATATGCCCAAGCTCGGTCCTGGAGGGCCGGTGTCTTGCAGATTTTAGCTCCTACTTGCCTCAACACACCTGCACGAATGTTTCTAGAAAGCCTAGTAAGAGCTTGGTCAGCTAGCCCAGATATGTCTGATTGGGGTTGGAACTAAAACTTGGACACCGGCCCTCCAGGATCGAGTTTGGACAACCTTTGTTACAGCCTTTGTTGAATTATAGTGTTCCAAACTGGATACATCACTCTCGAAAAATTATGGGCACTAAATTGATGTCATTCTACATCGAAGGGCCCTTAAAAATCAAGGATTTCAAAGGGTACAACTGATGGACACTTTGGGGCCCCATGATCTTTTGCACAGGGATGTTTTTTAGTGTTGTACACGGTTTACCATTCAGAAGGACTCCTCCCTATGACCTCTAAAGAGAAAACCGTTCGAAAGGATTAGGGAATGGGAATGAGCTTTTCCGAATGGAACTCCTAGTTGTGTTACAGTTAATCATAGTTTGCTGGAATGAATGAGAAGTTGACGAGCATAAATCCTTTAACAAAATTGACTTTAAACTGTATACATATAAAGTTTAAATCTATTCAACATCACAACGTTGTTGTACATCAGGGTTGACCAACGCTGTTCCTGGAGATCTACCTTCCTGCAGATTTCAGTTATAACACATATCAAACATACCTGCCTGTAATTATCAAGCGCTGTTCAGATCCTAATTAATTGGTTCAGGTGTGTTTGGTCAGGGTTGGAGCTGAACTCTGCAGGAAGGTAGATCTCCAGGAACAGGGTTGAGCACCTCTGTTGTACATTCATCATCCAAATCTCCCATTCCATAACTGGACTCCATCTGAGTAAAGGGACCGCTCACTGTCATCTTCAAGAAACCCCTTTGAGATTATCTGAACTTTGTTGCAGACTATCCTGCTGGAAGTCAACTATCACAAGAAGGGCACACTGTAGTCATGAAGGGATTGATATGGTCACAACAACAGAACTAGGCTATGGCATTTAAATAATTAGTTAATAATAAGAGGTGCAAAGGTATTTGCCAAGAAATCTACCATTACACCACCACCCACATACTGAACTGGAGATACAAGGCAGGTTGGATCTATGCTTTCATGCTGTTGATGTCAAATTCAGAAACTACCACCAAAATGTTGCAGCAGAAATTGGTCAGGCGAGACACCTTTTCCCCCAACATTTTCCCTTTTCAAATCTTGTGTGACTTGTTGGCTGCATCCGAAATTGCCTACTACTCAGTAGGTACTACATTTGAATTTTAATTTACTACACGACTTTTAGAAAAGTATGTTCTATATAGTATGAACGTGAGTAGAATGAATGGAATTCGCATGTACTACATCTGCCATTTGTCATTATCACGTCTCCTATCCGTGTCAGTGGTCGCTTCACTCCCATTTCTGAATTCTCTCACATGGCATCTTGGGATAGCGTAGCGTCCATTGGATGCGCACTTCAGAATCTCGCCGGAAGTAGTAGGTCATCCGGGTACTTTTTTGCATACTGCTTTTCCGATTCTATGAATTCGGACATACTACTCTGCTCACATACTGTTTTTAACGTACTATATAATATGGAAGTATGCGATTTCGGGCGCAGTGGTTGCCTCAGTTTACTGTTCTTAGTTCTTCATTGGTCATAGAGGACATAGATTTGACTATCATCAATAAAAGTCTTAATGGAATTTCCTAGGTGAAGCATCCACAATGTGAAAAGGAATGCTTCAAGTACTGAGCCTTGTGGTATTTCGTAATGAACTTTAATGTGATCCCTCTTTATTGCTACATATTGGTAATGGCTAGATGGGTATAATTTGAACCAGGACAATGCTGTAGTCAGTGATGTCAAATAAAGCAGGTCCAGTTACAGTAATGGAGAGATGCAATCATAATTAGAGCAAGTCATCTGGAACTCTGGGGAGTTACAGTTTAATTCCAAACTGACAGCAACGGCATGCACTACAGACTACACCACAAACCTTTCACACTTTCACTTTCTAATTTTGTAATTAATTTTTACCCGTGTGATAACATTAGTATGACTAGGAATCTACTACCTTCTTATGGGTACAAGGGTACATCATCTACGGTATGTTTACAAATTTCTGTTTGCAGATCTACCTAATAGTAGTGACTTTTTTTGTAAAATTGTTCTTTTCTCCATTGTTTTTGTGAATAGCCAGAGTTGTTAGCAACCTTGACTATCTTATTTCTCTGAAGAGAGAGATGTTCATTAAAATTTAAAGAGACATTGGCCAAAACAGTTTGTTATATGTTTGTGACATGTAAGGGTGTTGTTTCACATGACCATTGGGATATTTTAGCCAAAGTATGTTACAGGCGAGGATCATAGCAGTTTTTGGAAAACTGGTATCCGATATCCTATTCTTCTCATTCTGGAGATTGTTTGGAACTCATAGATACGCTGTCATGTGATTGGATTTTTTTCCTCATTTTTTGAGTAGACAAGCTGAAGCTTTAATAATGGCTGTATCTGAATTCACCCCTTATACCCTCATTCCCTATTCCCTACATTTATCCACTAATACAGTCCATTTAAAGGAGTAAATTGGCAATTTGGTTCACGCGATTCATAATTCATGCTTCAGAATTTCGTTAAGGGAAACTTGCGGTAATAAGATTCTGCTGTGGATGCCATCTTGCGGTCAGATGCAGGAATTCATTCGACAGGTGAGCTGTTAAGTGTACATCAGTTGTGCACTCGTTATTGCAGTGCATTGTGGGATTAATTGAGTGCACTTAAGAACATCCGCTATGGTTTTGGACACCACTGCTCCCTCAAATAGTGCACTATTCAAAAGTGCCCTGTAAAGAAATTCTAGGTATGTCTAGGTATAGTCAAATAATAAGTTCAGTGGATGGAAATGGCCATACCGTGAGCCTTAAACACCAGTTTCCTTATCAGGGTTCATACACATTTTTATACTAAAATTCCAGGACTTTTCCATAACTTTCAGGGAAACATTTATGACCTAATATTTCATGTAATGTCTATTACACATGGCTAATAAGATAATACACTTTCAAATTTATTACAGCATATCAAAAAATGTGACAATCTATATAGTTTATTTTTATATCTGTAAAATAGTTTTTAGAAAGCATCTTGCTGTCTGTATGAAAATATTGCGGAAATGTTGGCTTGTGTTTTCATAAGACTTAAAATGCCATGACTTTTCCAAAACATTTTGGGTTTATTTGTTTTTCCAGAACTTTTCCAGGTTTTCCATGACCGTATGAGCCCTGCCTCATTCTCATGTAAAATCCACAAGTGTCAAACCCCTGGGAGAAAAGGCCCAATCAGAACGCAGTAAAGGCTGTTGCATTATTCATTGGCACACCCTAAACATTTGCACGAACTTTAGGTCACATTCTACATCACAAGGACCTGCATGAGCAGCCGCGTCGTCAGACCTTCAGCAGCCAAATACAGACTTGACATGTTGCACACTGGATCATTAATATGCAAGCCCCAGGTAGCGTTTGATTGGCCACAATGTTTCCTAGTGAGATTACGACAATGATCATTTTCCTCCCTTATTTTTATTATTAACTCACTATGTACTGTATGTGGGACTCTTCTTTTGAAAACAGGAGACAAATTATGATAATTTTGCACATATTTATTTCAGAGTACATGGTGTGTGTGTGAGAGAGAGAGAGAGATAGCTAGCTAGCACTCTGGGGGTATTTTATGGAGTAATAAAGGAACATATAAAACAGTTTCTGGAGATTTTCTGTGCTTTCCTATAAGCTACATACATACTATGTAGATGTCAAAAAAACTTTAACTTATTGAATCAATGCAGTATATGGCACCTTTAAGGGTATAGGGGGCAATATCGGATACAGCCAATGTGTCCAATGAATGGCTATCATCCAGCACTATAGAAAGCAGCTAAACTTGATAAGAGTACCGCTTCCCACTAGCCACTGCTGCTGAAAGGCATTTGCTCCTAATTTACCGCCTGCTCGCCCTGCCAAGGTGTCTCCAGTAACCAAGAGCTTTTCAGGGGGTATCTCAAGCACACACTTCTCATCCAAGTACATGTCCAGTATATGAGCCAAATGGTCAAACAGGCTGTACGTGTTGTGCACCTTGCGAGCACACAGACACTGCATATTGTCAGTGTCATTGCTGGCCAGTGGAAACGGCTGAGATGATTTCCATGTCAGAAAGTGTGACGAGCCGTTCTTTAATTAGACTCAGCTGTAAGTTGAATAGTCACACTGCCTGTGTTTTCAGGAAACGTCAAGTGTGAAGTGACGAGATGTTTGGCTCACAATATATGTCTTTTTAAATACATTTCTGTAGTCAAATGCGTTATATAGCGGTCTCTGTCAAGACTAGAATGATGAGTTTACACGTGTGATGGCATTCTGGGTCCCACTTTAGGTTAAGTAGCCTTGACTAATATATTTACACTGAAATTAGAAATCTGTTACCTATTAGTAGCCTAATTTGTGCAATGTTTTTACATTGTACTTATGCTTGATTAAATACCTGCATTTAATTACATCTACAATTAATCTCGGTAAGTATATGCAGTATATAATTTGACTGTTAATCATCCCTTACACCTAAAGTAAAATTAAAATAACGTTTTTTAGATGTTAGTATCAGTATGTTAGTCTTCAAGGATATTTACAAGCTAGTGTGGTGTAAGAATGAAAATTATCATATGCATTTGTTTATATGGCACAGCATGTCTTTTTCACCAAGAAGGTCCATACAGATTCCAAAGGGAGATACTGCTAAGATCAGGGCCTGGTGTGTGGACTTTGAGGGTTTTACCATGTGGTCACATGTTGATTGGTCAGTTTGTATGTCTCAGCATTTGGGCTTTGGTCACATGGTCAAGAAAGATACAAAATGGTTGGTAAACTTTGCTCTGTCTTTTTTTCCTGCTCTGCGCTTTTCTGGCTCTGTTCCTCCAGCTCTGGAGGCTATCTTCTCTTACTCTACTGCTATCATCTTTGGGGCCTACTCTCTTTGTCTCTCTCTCTCCCTCCCCCTGTCTCTGCCTCTTTTAGGTAACTTTATTTTACATTTAAGCTGGGTACAATTTATGTCATATGTTTTTCCATCATTTCATTTTTAATTATTTTATACAGTTATTTTGTAACTAATTCAGTTGTAACCATAAAGAATTATTGTCAAGCATTTGTGAATTACTTTTGATTTACATCAACACTTAATTGCTCCATATTGCAATACAATACAATCACATAATAACAACGCTCTGCCACATTTTTAGCTATTAATACTGCCCTTATTTCTGTTTTTGGCATAAGATTGCAGAAGGATGGTTTGACTAGAAATGTACAGTTTTTCACTATCATACTAATAACTTTTTAGTCATTCGGGCAACTACAGTTCGAACCGCTGTAGTTAAAAATACCATTCCTTACATTGGTACAATGACAAAAATCCCATTTAGAAGATATAAAACTGATATAAACATAAAGCTTGTAGTTTGTCATTTCCGCCTAAATGGATCAACGTTTTTTTTTTTTTTTCTTGTCACCTCATACTTCAGTTTCTCATCAGATCTTGACCAATCAAATGCTCTCTAGTATCTGACGTGTCCTGTCCCCCTCAAGACGCTTCCCATTTGCTTTTCATTGGATGCACTTGAGCTCAACCACTCACACGGTTGTTGCTAGATCAGATATGGTTGCGGCCGGAAGTTAATGAGAATGATGGTAGATATATGACAAAATATGTTGTCTTGGTAATATCAAGTGGTCATGACAAAGACATGTTATGATGTATTTATATCAAGTTGTCATAACAAAAACATCTTAAACAATGTCACCTTTGCATTTAAAATAACAAGCGTCATAAGCATGCATAAATTAATTTTAAATACACTATGAACAGCAGCTACGCTAATTATTTTCTTTATTTTCAATTTCCACCTGAGGATACTCATTCCAAGGCCCCTACAGACTATGCAGCGGCATTGATGCAATCCAAGACCGGTGAATAGATGATCCCAAGGTATCCTGGACCAGGCCGTATCCCTAGCTGATGCTGTGGTGGTCATGGAGGAATAGAGTGCATGAGACTTAATCCTGAAAGGCCACAGTGACAAATAAGTCTACACTTAATCCTGTGGGCCAGCCTGACCTCCTGCCGGTGCCCTACCTCAGCTGCAGCTGGACGTCCACAAAGTTTTTTTTTCCTCGCCACTGTTGCCACTGGTTTGCTTGGATCGGGACTTGTGGAGCTGCGCTTCGGTGGATTTGCTCTTCAGTGTTTGAACTTTCAGCAGTGAAACTTAAACCACACTGAACTGAACTTAACTGATCTTCAACTCTGTCACCCGGGAGGAGCTCGGAGTAGAGCCGCTGCTCCTCCACATCGAGAGAAGCCAGCTGAGGTGGCTCGGGCATCTGTTTCAAATGCCTCCTGGACGCCTACCTAGGGAGGTGTTCCAGGCATGTCCCACCGAGAGGAGGCCTCGGGGAAGACCCAGGACACGCTGGAGGGACTATGTCTCTCGGCTGGCCTGGGAACGCCTCAGGATCCCCCCAGAGGAACTGAAGGAAGTGTCTGGGGAGAGGGAAGTCTGGGGTTCTCTCCTAAGACTGCTGCCCCCACGACCCGGCCCCGGAAAAGCGGTTGAAAAGGAATGAATGAATGAATGAATGAATGAATGAATGAATGAATGAATGAATGAATTTAATTGAATGAACCATATTCACAATGTGTCATGATATGATTAGAAAGGTTTCCTGACAGTCTAATGAATGGTTAGCGTGATATCACCAAGTAGGACACATTGACCAGAACAACATTCCAATCAGATTTAAGGTATAAGTTTAGCCCTATGCCACGGTCACACTAAAATTTGAGCATGCGAAATTCTGTCGTATGGCACTTCGAAAAGGACCAGGGTTAAATGAGATGATTAGACATTAAATAAAAGCTATTGTAAGCTGAGAAAATATTTTATGCTATCCCTTTTATGCTAATGAAGGACTACTGAGACGTTTCAAGCACGGGATGGGTCCTTCTGGCGTGGCTCACAGCTACAATACACATCTCTGCCATTTGCTTAAAGTAACCATGTGCTTTTCACCATACACAATTCATCTGCTCGTGATTTTCTTTCATATAACTTTATCATGTTTGGTGTCATTTGACAGTTTATGACTTCAGCATTGTAGTGGTGAAATCAACAGAGACATTGATTTATTTCAATATGCAATCTATTTACTATTATTGAGTCATGGCCTGAGGAGAGTATGTTAATTTACTTCTCCCCTACTTTATCTTCTCAACTTTGCTTTCAGGTTCAGCCAGTTTTGGGGGTTGGCTTTCACTCATGTTTGACAATGTTTTGCTCAGGTTATAAGAAGGAATGGTAACTGCTGATTTGGAAGAATGGCTTTTACTCTGCTTCTCCCGCACACCGGTACGTAGCCTCATATGCTAACAAAGGCGGTTTCACTGTCTTTGTTGCTCAGCGGTGCATATGTTACAGCTAAGTTTCTCTATACAGTATGTTAGTTTGCTTCAGTCTACTGTCTATATTTAAACGTAACTTAATAAACAACTTTGCCTACTTCAATGGAGTCAGATTAAATACAATGGAGTCAGATAAATAATTGATTTAAACACACCATCCTTCAACTGCTTTCTGTTTTTGATTATTGGTTCAGAATAGCAGCGTAGGCTTCAAGCCTTACACTAGCGATTGGTTCATATTTTACATTTCTGTACAGACAGGTCGTGTTTTGATCTTCTATGGGTCTCAAGCAATTACATGATGCGATTTTGCGGGTCAGAGTTCACCAAGCTTAAACTTTACAATGCAGGTTACTGCAAATCAGCAAGCTTGTGTTTCCGGCCTGCCGCATTCGCTTGTTCTCGCGAAAAGTGCAGTGTGACTGTGACTATAGTTAGGGTTATGTACTTCTACATCATCAACTATTAATCCGCTCTGATTTTGGGAATAATAGACAGTTAGGGTTATGCTTTGGGGTAGGAATTGGGTTTGAATTTTTCATAGAGGACTTCTAGAGGTATCTGTAATCCTGGACCAGCAGATGCTGTTGGAGGAATGGAGAGCATAAGAGACAGACAAGTCTCCGCATTGAACAGTGGGCCAGCCTGAACTCCCGTTGGTGACCTACTCAGACCTGCAGCTTCTCCACGATGGACGTCCAGCTTTCTAGACTGCAGCTCTGCACAAGAAGTTTGGCCAGAGGAGAAATGGTCATACCCAACTGAGCCTGGTTTCTCTCAAGGTTTTTTTCCTTCACTTTCATCAATTGGTGAAGTTTTGTTCCTCGCCACTGGCTTGCTTGGTTTGGGACTTGTGGAGCTGCGCATCGATGGATTTGCTCTTCAGTGTTTGGACTTTCAGCAGAGAAAATTAAACCACACTGAACTAAACGTCAACTCTGAAACTGGACTGACAAAGTTTCAATTTACAAGAACTTCTATGTTAAGCTGCTTTGACACGATCTGCATTGTAAAAGCGCTATATTGAATATATATAGCTGAATTAAATTGAATGATGTTTCAGGATCAACATAGATGTTAATCCAGGATTGCACGCTACTTGGCTAAAATCACCCCCTTAAGAAGCAAATCATTACCATTATGTTTTGGTAAGACCGATTAAAGTCCTAAAGATGTGCAAAAGGATGTGGCAAAAACAAAGAACGTGTTATCTGTATATTTAAAATGTTTATTTTCAGGTACAAGATAATGAATATGCTTAATTCAAGTACAGTGCAGGGTAAAGTCAGGCTTGACAGCTGTAAACAAAAGCATCTGAACGTGATACAGTGATGTGTAAAGGCACTGCTCTATCTTTGGTTGAAAGTGAATGAAAACCCAATATTTTCCAAACACTTCTTATACAACATACTTTTTACAGCTTTAGACAAGAATAAATATAACCCGGCCAGAGCTATACGGCTATAATTTAGCCGTACTTTGATGAACAAATCAACCCAGCCATTTTACACAATACATGTATCGACCCCCAAAACACTTGCGACAATTGGATTCCTACAATCCCACTTGTCTCTCATTATACCAGTAACATTTTCTATTGACCGAGAAATCAAAGCGATGCATGCAATACCAGGAAAAATGCATATTGAAAATAACCCTGACGTGTCCTGAATATGATTAAGCCATTTGTTTTGAATAGCATGGCAAGGAGTGCATATTTTAAAGTCAGTTAAATATAATTCTAGATATTTTACAGCATATCCACACATTGAGGACTCCCGTCATGTTGCTACAGGTCACTAAATCCATGTATTTCAGGTCTCCGCGACTTCCAGGATTTTCTGAAAAGACAAAGAATGAAAGAGGAAATATTAGTGCTAGAACTTTGCTTTGGCATCTATACCAAAATAAAAAAGTAACACTGTAAAAATGCTGAGTTTCCACAATTCCTTAATGTCGTCCCAACGCAAATCGATTAAGTTAACCTTTTTATTTCTAAATTTAAGTTAATTGAACAAAATACTTCAATTGTCTCAAAAAACCCTCAAGAATTGTGTTGATTCCGCTCATTTTAAAGAAGCAATTTGAACAGGCAGCAACAACGTTACATATTTTAGATGAACTCCCCAAGGTCTAAATGGAGCCAGAATACAAACCGAGTTAGATGTTTAGAATGCACGGTTAAAGAGTTTAGCCCCTCTAATCCCAGATGAATGTGGGCTATATATGTGCACAGAGAAAAAATATGATGAACAAATCTGGGGTATGTTCCCCTTTAGCCATATAATCTCTTCTGAAAGATTCTACACAAATAAAGGCTTATATTCGTAATCTTTCAGCATTCATAATGGGAGATTTGGACTGATTTAGCATCAGTTTTCTGTGGTCTAAATAGGTCTTACATGTTGGGATATGAAAGGCGAAAGCTGATCTTAGTTCAGCGTACACACAGCCTGAGGCAGGACCGTGCTTCAAATGAGTCACGCTGGCTTTTCAGAGACTATTTTGAAAGCTTAAAAAAAAACATCCAGTAAAAAATGGCAATGAAAATGAACCCATCTACCCATAACAGATGCTTATGTGTTTTTTTATTTTTTTTATTATTTATATATTTTTCTCTCTCTGCAGCAAAACGCATATCCCAGACTATGCCTATGCCGGGTTTCATTTAATCAATTAATTTCGCTGCCTGCGGCAAACCGGAGCAAATGACATTCTCGGTGAAAAAGTGTTAGCTGCAATTAACTTTTCAATCCAAACGAGGGATCAATAGAGCCGGAGCTGCTGACGCTGGGATTCTGTAGGTTCAGTGAGTCCGGGCTCAGGTCTCCTCAGAGAAAACTGCACTGGTTCACATGATATACTAGGATATAAAGTCCTTCTGACTGTCACTGACTGAATTAAATGCGTCACCGGGTTCAACCAAGAATCAAAGTATACTGTAAAAGGGGTTACTTTACGATAAAAACGTCTTGCAAATTTTCCAACACAATCTCACGGCAATATGTACAGTTTTGATTTAGTGACTAATTCATATTAATCTCCAATGAGGGGTGTCTTAACAACACAAGCAATCTGGCTGTCTGCACCAAACGCGACTAGGGTTGGATATCGTTAGAATCGACTCCGCTTATCGATTTAGATTCTTATCGATTCCTAGTTTCGATTCCATTGTAAAAAAATGTAATAAGTCGCCGCCAATAGCCTAGTGGTTAAGTGTGCAGACATATAGCACCATGGTGCTCATGGCGACCCGTGTTCGATTCCCGGCTCGAGATCCTATGCCGATCCTCCCCCTCTCTCTGCTCCCAATGCTTTCCTGTCTGTCCTCCACTATCTTATCCCAATAAAAGGTGAAAAACCCCTAAAAATTAATTATTTAAAAAAATTGTATAAAATAAAAAGTCATTTAGGCCCTGTTCACGAGGGAATTCAGGTTCGTTTTCATCGATCTGATCCCAAATGGACAGGTAACACTTTACAATAAGGTTGTATTAGTTAATGCTAGTTAATGTTAGTTAATGCTAGTTAAACAAACAATGAACGATACATTTATTACAGTATTTGTTCATGTTCGTTAACCTTAGTTAATGGAAATAAAGTTCATTATTAGTTCATGTTAACTCACAGTGCGTTAATGTTGACAAGCATGAATTTGGATTTTAATAATGCATTATCAAATGTTAAACTATGATTAAAAAACTGTACAAGTATTGTTCAATATTAGGTCATGTTAGTAGAATACATTAACTAATGAAACCTTACTGTAAAGTGTGACCAATGGACAAAGGATAGACATTATATAGGTTAGTGATGCAATTTTTGATCATTTTTATAACAGCTCCAGATCAATGAAACACACTTCATCAATACGCTAGCCTACTTTTTGCATTGAATAATGAAATCATAGATAATTGATTTCCTTTATTTCTGATCTATCAGACCTACTTAATTATGTTTTACAGTTTTAATGTATATGCTTTATTTGTTATAAAATTCGTTTAACAAATTTTTTAGTACATCGAAAATAATTAAATTGTGTATATTTAGGAATTGATCGTGCAAAAAAATAACAAATAAATAAAAGAAAAATCACATGCAACACCATCATGCCAGGGTTCCGAGGCTATATTAGAGTCTGTGAATGCTGCTTTGAATAGAATAAATTTATTAAAAGCATATTAAAGACTATACACATGGAATAAAACATTCACAAAGCTGTATATTATGGAAAAACACAGATTTACGGGCGCTGCATGGCTTTCAATATGAAAAGAATAAAGCAGATTTTTTATCTGGAAAATGGCTGAAGAATTTTGCAAAAGAAAAAGATTAAACATATCGGGACTGTTTAAAGAGCATTCTACTTCATACATTTTTTCAACTCCAATACAAAAGCTTAGATTATTAATGACGGAGTGCAAATCTGTCTCTCTAAATCTGTCTCTGTCCTGCTGTTTATGAATGAGGGGGCTGAGGGAATGCGCTGTTTAGTTTCACCTCAAGGTATAAACAAAAAGTAGCGTCGAGCTGCTCAGATACATGCTCAAACTAAACGTTAAACTAAAATGCATAACACTTATTGGTTGCACCCGGGATCCACAATGAATCTAACGCTGTGCAATCTTTTAATTCGATATTTGTGAACCAACCGCAGATGCTTTGTCATGCTGGTCGTGACACACTGCTTGCAACATATTAGTTTATTGCAAATGTTTACACTTAACTTTGTCATCATTTTTCACCATATGTAGCCTTTTAAGCACATGTTGCGGTCCATCTCGAAACTAATGTTTACATTATAGCTAATTAAAGGTGCTTGCCAGTGCGGAAGTTCCTACCGGATTGTCAAGTGGAAAAAATAAAAATGTGCGCACATACAGGAATCGATAAGAGGAATCGAAATTTACATTTTATAACAAGTATCCGATTCTTAATCTAATTATAATCGATTTTCGATTCCTATATACCAGCCACTGCACTCACAATAAAATGGTATAGGCTTTTAATCAAATTAATACATATCAAACCTCTTTAACATTATTAACAGGCTGATGTTGTTAGTTTAGAGTCGAAGTTCTGACTTTCGTTTTCAAACCGTTAGCTAGTTATTTTATTATCAAGATCTGGTGAACTATCTGCTGCTGCTTGCCGTAGTACGTAAATGTCACGTAAAATGGTGTTCAAACTCACACCGGTAGTATTTAACACTGAATAAAGTACCTCAGTATATCAGTACCTGAGGTGATCGCTGTCATAGTGGCATAACAACAGCATATACTACTATGTCGCAAAATAGAAAACATTTCTAAAATAGAAATGTCATAGCCATTGCAGATGGAAAAGATAGCTTTTATCATGTTTCATGGCATCACGTGTTGTTAGGACACGGTGTTAAGGGGGGGGGGTTAAAAATCGTTTTCATACAAATGAATTTGTACGAATTAGACACTTTTCTGACAATGTGTAAATTCATTATGTTTCCTCATGAGGTCGGGCTGAAATTTTCACAACTAAATACCCAGATTTACCTAAAGATGGACGTATGCATGGACGTATGCATACAAGCTCATTTTTCACTTGGAAATCAAATCACTTGGAAATCGATTGATGATGCTTGTATTGTCGTAGCTCATACCGTGTGTGAAGAACGTGTGAGTCGAGCGGCTTACGAGCTCCTGATTTTTTTTTTAAACACGTCAAAAATGTTTGTGTTTGGGAGCTGTCAGTTTGAATTTGTGAGGTTTTTGCAATGGAATGAGCCAATCTGTTGAATGATTTGAAGTTGACCAATCAGTAGGTCAACCACACTGCTAAACAGCCAGTTCGGTATGATGTGTTGTGCATGACAGAGTTATCAGGGATAATGGTTTTCCACAGACTAGGCTTTACATTTCGTACACACTGCGTGACTGGGAGAGAGAGAGAGAGAGGATTCAGAATGAAGTTAATTTTTTAGAGACCTTCCTCCACCCCAGCTCCACCTGTGTATAGATCTGCTACAGAGGGTTGTATGTTATGTCTGCAGCAGCAGTTAAATTCTCATGTTTGTGAATATACTAGTAGTAGCATGTCTCGGATCTTGCTCCGAGCAGCAACAATGTAGCAGATCTATACCAAAAAGACCAAACTCATCAACTCTTCCTTACACATATTCATTACATAGTTTTCAAACAAATCGATTTCTTCTTCAAAAGTGTGGCATATCTTCTAAAGCAGCCTAATAATCAAACTGAGATTTGCCTCCATAAAATGTCTTTCTTTCAGGTGCTATATCTGTACACAGTGAGTCAATCGTCCTCGAATGCTCAAGGATGGTGAATTCGCAGGAGCACATCTCAGGAGACGCTTCCCTCCCTTTCCTTCCTGCAGGCTGAATTAGCATTAACAAAAGTGAGAACTGAAGTTCAAACAAAGGTGGCTGACATGCGTCTAACTGGAGCAAATATTCGGGATTGGAGAGAGATGTCCTGATGGGCGTATGGAGATAATTGGCGGGATGTGTCAGTATTGATTATGTTAGGAGGAGGCGGGGTGGGTTAAAAGCTTTAAAGCTTCTGTAACACCAACATACTATCACTCATGTTAACAGCTGTACTCAAATACAAGTGCAAGCTCAGGGTCAATGAATCATTAGAGGCCGAACGGCTGTGCAGAATCCAATCACACTGATAAGATATTGTTTCTATAGCCTAATCGATGATAGGAAAACCATCAACGTGCTTTCTGACTCGCAGTTTGCCAAACACTGCAGTGTTGGCTGTACTGACTTTATTCCCCCATAAAGTTTAACAGGGGACATGTCACAAACTCATGGATTTCAGAAATTTGACAGATTGCCTCAGACAAGCTTGTTCCACTTCCTGTGACATGGTCGGGCAATGATGCGAAAGCAGAGCGAATCTGACGAGGGTTTTGACGCAACCAACATTCTTTGGCACCAAGACTGGATTACTGAGTAGGAGAGAGGGACCAGAGCCCTGGAGACTCAGACCATTCCCAAGACACTGGGTCATTACAGTGCACAAAGTTTGCTCCATAGAATTGCTCCAAAGAAAATTAATTTCACGAGGAATTTACACAAGGGTCAGGAGGTATGATTAATTGTGTTAATTTTAACCACATTATTTATTTTTTATAATTACACAGACTAAATGAATGTGTTAAACTGAAAGCCCTGGTTTGAAGATGAATGGGCTCCATCATTTAACAAATTGACATCTGTTGAAAAAAACAAACCATTAATCCTCAGTTCTGAAATGAAGCAAATTAAACCCCGGGACACAACAAGCATGCATAATGCAAGCTGCCTTTTAAAGGGAGAAACAGATGTTCTTGTAGATCACCCATGGATGGAAATTATAGACTCCATTATCTTTTCAAGATGGCCGTACCTCTTCATTACCACCCTGACCAAACCATCTCCATGGGAATGCACTGATCGAGCTGAACTATTGACATGAACTGAGATTATATACAAGGTGGATCAACACAAAGATTTCAAGACAGATTTCCCTTTACTGGAGATTTTTTCCATTTCCGTTGATCTTTGGAAGAAAAAGCAAATAGTCCTCATGTTTCACTTATCTCCCTACAGTTACTACTTACACTATACTGTCAATGAGCATCGTCCTTCGGATGAGACTTTAAACTGAGGTCCTGACTTTCTATGGTCATCCTAGGATATCCTTCGAAAAGTGTAGGGGTGTGTCCCCAGCATCCTGGCCAAACTTGCCCACTGGCCTCTGTCGATCATGGCCTCCTAGCCATCCAGATATCATCTAATTGGCTTCATCACTCTGTCTTCTCTCCAGCAATATGCTGGTGTGTGATGTGTGTGGTCTGGAGCAGAATGGCTGCCATCACATCCTCATGGATATGCTGCACACTGGTGGTGGTTTGAAGAGATTTCTTCCCAAATATGTAAAGAGCTTTGAGTGGCCAGAAAAGTGCTATATAAATGTATGATCTACCAGTGGTGGAAGTGTTGATTGGCTTTGGTATTGAGGGACTGCCCTGGAGACGAGTATCTTCAACCTCATTTACACAACAACAATGTTGCCAAAAATTTGTGATCTAAAGGTCGCTGGTTCAAGTTCCGGCACCAGCATGGATTGTAGGTGTGGTGAGTGAATACCAGCACTTTCTTCCACACTCAATACCACCGCCTGAGGTGAGTACCTTGAGCAAGGCACTGAAGGCAACTGCTCCCAGGGCAGCCCACTGCTCCAGGTGTGTGTGTGTGTGTGTGTAATGGTACGTTGGTACAACATGCGACACGTGATTTACATGTTAAGTCAATGCAAAAAAGTGATTAGACATCCTGCGGTGCTATTGGCAGGAATGAGGCAGAGAACAATGACACGATTCGAGCGAATGACACTGCGCGAATTGAGCCTTTTGAGTGTTTGAAAAATCTGAACTTTGGCAGGCATTCACGCTGCGTTAACCAATTAGAAGCTTGCTTGCGTAAATATGAAGTAGCACCTGTAGTTGGTGTCCTGAGGGGAAATCCTCCTGCTGTCATGGGACAACAGGTCATCAAACTGAGACCGGCTCAGTTGTAAGTACCACAGAAAGAGTTCGTCATCCAGGCGCAGCTCCTGGAGGAGTTGATGAACTCACCAAGCTGGGTGCATCTCTAAAGGATCTGATAGACCCAGACATGGCGTGGAACGAATCTATGCCATTTTTCAGCCTTCCTAAAGCACAGCCATTCTCTCAATATAATCCATGTCAACCATTTAGCAATGAAACTGGAGTCACCAGGCAGACAGACGCCCCTCCCGTAAAATTCACGAACGCCCCATAAGTCGCTTGGGATAAAAGCGTTTGCTAAATGTATCTCCAAGATCATATATAATCCTCTGTGCCGGCCTCTTTCTTTGTCTTCTATTCATATCAGTCCCGCACATAGCTGTTATGTGTTACGTAGAGCAGGGAGGTTAAAATCACCAGTTGCCATAGTGGTTCTGTGCTAGTGTTGGCAGCTTGGCCTTTTCCTGGAGTTCACCCCGAAACTTTTCCAAACACTGGCCACTAACAGGGGGTTTCCATTGCTGTTGCGAGTGCCGGCTATTTTCAGAGTCCCTTTGCCCTAGAGCAGTGGGAGCTTTCTCCTGACAGCTGTCTTCACCCTCTCAAGCTGCTGAACACATGGAAATACAGCTAAATGGCATCATGTGCTGCTAGCTCATCACTAGCTCTCTCAAACCAATGGACCAAGCACCTCCCTGAGGTTCTGTAGTCTTATATCACCAACCAAATGCACCGTTTAACTGCAGTCGGCACTTTTGAACCTTAACAGATCCAGACAAGGCTGCTGAAACGATTAGCTACCGTCCATCATTCTGATAGAGAGACTCCAGTGAAGACGCACAGCCAGCACCTGCAAAGGGATGAGCTGGTGTCAGGTGAAGTTTGCGAGAGAGAATTGGAGGGGTAGAAGCCCAGAAACATCACGTCTTCAGTCATCCTGAAACATAATCAATATGTGTTTTACGACCTGCGTCTCTCTGCTAAATTAAAAGAAATGTTAGACGGATGAAACTTCGATGGAGTCCCGCCTTCATCACAGCTCGTCAGCAGAGTGCTCCATCATATCATTAAATGTGCTGTCCTGCCGTCCTCTTAGAATGGTCATCCCTTTTCAGTATTGATGTTCCCACAGCATATACTTCCTTGCCTTAATGAAACCTAGGGCATCTACATTGTTAAATAAATTTTGGATAAAATAATTATTTGAAAATTGATGAAAATCCTAATATGTTTCTTTACATGACTAAACATTCATCCAAACATTTATCCTCTGGAGTTTTCCTGTTAATTATTGTATGGAACATTATTAGCTTTAATATACAATTAAACATTTTTTAGGACATTTGTGTAATATCTTTTTAACCAACCAATAAGTTTTGTGAAAAATATCTGTTAAAATTCTGTTATTAATTTCTTGCCCTCATTTTATTCTAATTCCGAGACAATCATTCATCTTCAGAACACAAATTAAGATATTTAAGATGAAATCCAAGAGCTCCCACGATCTCCATAGACAGCAATGGCCCCAAGATGTTCAAAGTCCAGAAAAGGAACCAAAAACATTGTCAAAGCATCCCATGTGACTTCAGTGGCTCAACTGTAACCATACGAAGCTCCAAGAACACTTTTGTGAAACCAAAAAAACTGTAAAAACAACTTTGTTCGACAATGTCTTCCATTTAAGATCAGGATGCATGTTTACTATGGGCAATATGACGCTGACGTTGTACTGCCCATAGGAAACACACATCCTGACAACCAGATGAAGGAGAGAAAATATACTTACCATTTATATCAAAGTTGATATTTAGCCGAACCATGTTGGTGTTTCGTAACATCTAGTTTTTATGAGGTGGATTGTTAGCCAAACGCTCAACCTTCAACCTGGAGGACCAGGACATACACACATACACTACAGACAATTTAGCTTACCCAATTCACCTACAGCACATGTCTTTGGACTTGTGGGAGAAACCGGAGCACCTGGAGGAAACCCACGAAAACACGGGGAGAACAAGCAAACTCCACACAGAAATGCCAACTGACCCAGCCAGGGCTCGAACCAGCGACGATGTATTTACCTTGGGGTTAGTCCCTTTATTCATCAGGGTTCGCCACAGCGAAATGAACCGCCAACTTATCCAGCATATGTTTTACACAGCGGATGCCCTTCCAGCTGCAACCCAGTACTGGGAAACACCCATACACACTCCTTCACACACATACACTATGGCCAATTTTGTTTATCCAATTCACCTATACCACATGTCTTTGGAAACCCATGCGAACACGGGGAGAACATGCAAATTCCACATCGAAATGCCAACTGACCCAGCCGGGACTCGAACCGGCGACCTTCTTGCTGTGAGGGGACAGTGCTAACCACTGAGCCACCATGTCGCCCATAATACAACTTAAATAATGTAATGAAATATGCTGAAAAAATATGAATAAAAATCGAGATTATATTTATTTTGGGCTATGAGGCCGTCATCATTTTCAATATCACAAGGTTGCACTCTTACTGGTACTCTACCTGTAATGCAACACAAGCAGCATTTTTACTGTCTAGCATATCTTCTCTCTACCGTTTCTCAATGTAAATTTCACTTGATATCTTATTAATAATAATAATAATAAAAATAATAATAATAATAAACAATAATAAATAAAAACAACAGTATTGAAGACTAACACTGCTTTAACTGAGAATTACAAGCAAAAGCCACACATTATGGCATTGTCATCAGTATTTTATGTTGTTTATTTATCAGTAAGTTATGTTGTTGTAAAATCATGTTTTTTTTAAATAATGTAAATCTATTGGCTTCCATTGGTTTTCTACTACATATTTCAGTAAGATACATTATTAATGTTATATTAAGCCATAATCTTCATACCTGGGGTTCCTATTAAAAAAACTATCCACCAACTATGCACCATCCGGGCAACCGCCATTGTGATAAATCAGAACACTAGCTCTCCAGGAATTTGCTAAATCGTTAGCATGCATGCATTTATCAACGTCTGCTTTTAACAAACAGCGTAGACCCAATTTATATTCATAAGCCATCTGATTTTATAATCCCCCTCCCCATAGTTCTTTTACCCATGTACACTAGAGCGGTGTTCATAATGTGCTCAAATTAACTAGAAAGATTGTAATCCACAGAATTAGGAGGCAAGGGAAGGCCATATCGCACACACATCTTATCTGCTGTTAGTGAAGGGTGGAAACACAAGGCCACATTAAAGATAACGCCGGATGCCAACAGCACACGCCAGCTCATTGTCATTCACAATCCAACTGTGCCATATCACTACAGCCATGGCAACGGACTTACCGACCGAGGGCTCGTCTCTGCAGAAATAAAGCCAGTGAATCCTGTTAAAGTGCATTAACGTGCTCTCTTTGTATGGAATCATTATTCATACATTGAATAATACATCAAGTATTTTCCTATTTTACACCAGACAGTGTTATATTATCACAATTGCTCCATCTGTGAATCATTATTTCAATCTAATTGATGCTGGGTAAGGTTTGTATGCTTTTAAAATAAAAGCCTTGACCTTTGAGTAACAGTAAAAATCCATTCTCGGTTTCGGTTTATACACAGATGTCCAAGAGGGATAGTTAACACATAACTGAAAATATTTACCCTCATCTTCATGTCATTTCTAATCGCTCTCAATTAGTTTTTTGGCATAAATGTGTGTGTGTGTGTGTGTGTGTATGTATGTATGTATGTACGTACGTACGTACGTACGTACATACACGCACGCACGCACGCACGCACGCACGCACGTATGTATGTATGTGTATATATAATTATAATATTATATTATTTTTAATAATAATATATGAATAATAATAATAATAATAGTAATAATAATAAATTAATAATAATAAAATAAAGAACTATGTAAATAAATAACTCTACCGTTTTATTGTAGCAAATAAATGCTGCCTTTAACCCCCAAAATTCTGAACAGTATATATATTCAGCAGGGAAAATAAGTATTGAACATGTCATGTTTTTTCCTGGGAATAATATTTCTGAAGGAGCTGTTGACATGGACTTTAGCCGGATTTTGATAAAAACCAAAACAATACAAACATAAAAATAAAACAAGTAAAAAAAACAGAAAAATGAGTTGTGTGTAATAACTCACAATAAAATGACACAAGGAGAAAGTCCTGAACTACTGAAACGTATTTAATACTTTATATAAAAAGCTTTTTTGGTGATGGCAGCTTAAAGATGCCTCTCATATGGAGAATGAAGTCACATGCATTGCTCAGGTATAGGTATTTCCTAGCCTACAACAGAGTGTAAAAATCTTGATGGTTCTGTGGGTCTCGTCTATCAAATCTGATCTTTATTTTATATTTTCTATTGGATTCAAGTCAGGTGATTGGCTGGGCCATTCTACAGCTTGATTTTCTTTCTCTGAAAGCATTTGAGAGTTTCCTTCCCTGAAATGTCCACCCTGGTTTCATTTTCATCGTCCTGCTATTGTAGATGTTGGACTGAAGCAGCTAATAATCATTTACACTGACGATTGGCAGAGGGTTGCTGAAGAACTACTGAGAGCTGTCTGGGCTTCCCCTGCCTTTCTACACCTTCCTTTCTTCATGTGTTCAATAATTTTTCCCTGTGTCATTTCATTTTATTACACATAAATTAATTTGTAAACTAATAAGATTTG